>VZTG01003627.1:132640-240464 GCA_013397845.1 Melanocharis versteri | reverse complement strand
CAGCCGAGCCGAGCCGAGCCGAGCCGTGCCCCGCTCCGCGGCGGGAGCGGCTGCGGCCGACCCGCCGAGCGGGCAGCAGCAGGTGGGGGCGGCCGGGCCGGCCCCGAGGGCGCCTCTCTCATCCTCTGCTCGTTTTTACCGGCGCTTGTAAGCGACTTTGGCTCCCGCGTGGCCCGGGACCGCGGAAAAACTTAAGGCAAGAAATAAAAAAGATGGAGGGAACAGTGATGAGATGCTCTCCACCGCCGGGACGGGCCGGGGGGATGAGCGGCTCGGTCGCCACGGCAACGTGCCCGCGGCCCCGATGTCGCAGCGCAGAAGATGCCCCGGAGGCGGCCGCTGCCGCGGGGGCAACCCCAGCCGCCGCCTTCCGCCGCCCGGAGCGGGGATCGTGGCCGAGGGGCGTCCCCCGGGCCGAAGCCGGGCGGACACGGCGGTGAGGGTGAGCTGGGGTACCCCCGGGTAGTTGTTCGCAGGGCCCGGGGCTCCCCAGACCGTGGTGTGGCAGCTCTGGGCCGAGAGCGGGAGGGTTCGCTCGGGTTGCGGGCTGGGTTGTCACAGTCAAGGAGCATCGGACCGTGAGGGTTGGCCAGGTGGTGTCCCTTGCCTCGCTCAGGGCGTTGGGGCTGGGCACAAATCCCTCACGGCCTCTTCCTTCTCTTGCTGTAGTTGGTGACAAAACTATTGATGATGTCAGCTCCGGGTCAGTGGCTTGTGTTTTCCACATTCAGCTTGTGTTGTGTGCCCCATACAGGCCTTGGCTTCATTAATGCTTTATTCCTTCGTCCTTTTTTTGGCAAGGAAGATAACAATGCTGGTGGTGGATTTATTAGAGTCATAAGGCATTATTACGATCCCATAGTTTAACCTCTTCCGTAGTACAAACCAGAGACTATTCCCCAGTGATTCCAAGGTCTGGCCCATCAGCCTCTTCAAACAGTCTTGATTTAATGACTTCCAACGATGGGAATTGACTACATTCCTGGGTAATTGGCTCCAATTTTTAATCGCTTTGTTAAACGTTTGCATCTCTTTTCCTCTTTGAACTTTTCTGACTTCATCTTCTAGCTACTGGATCTTGTAATGTTTTGTCTGTCAGATTAAATAGCTATCTAGTTTCAGATCATCTCTCTCTGCTCAAGTACTTAAGGGCAGTAATTAAATAGCCACTTAACATTGTCTCTGATGAGATAAATAGACCTGACTTTCTTGGTCTCTCCCTGGAATGCAGATGGTCCCCAGAAAAATGTCTGGGCTGCTCTTCTCTGAGCCTCCACCACCGTCCTCGTTGGCCACCGGTGCTGCACAGTGGGTTCCAGGAAGGCCCTTGTTAATGTCACGTGTGGAGATAATAACCCCGTGCTCAGTATTCCCCTGCCTATTCACCCAATGGCACAAAGTTTTCTTTCCCACGACTACACGGTGGGAACTTCTGTTCCACGCGTTACAGGCAGTGATCCCTGCATTTCTTTACAAGCCAAGGTTTTCTCACAAGCTGGTTGCCTGCCCTGTAAGGAGCATTTGAATTAAATATTTCTACATGTATACCTTTGGATCTGCCTATATTAGAGTTTTTTCCCTCCTTGGATCACCTCACTTCCATGGAGTTTGCAGCTCAGGAATCACAGTAGACCTCTGGTGTCCTCTAGAAGTCAGAAGGGTTTCTTTTCCCAGGACCTCCCTCCTAAAAGGTCTGTCTTCTCCCCCAGCCAACTTCAAATAAGTTTAAGGTCACCTGGAGTAAATGGTACCAAGAAGTTATACTGAGTAAGATACAAACTGCAAACTGAAAGTGCCCATTACAGTGAATTGCTTTTGTAACTGCTTTTGTTCAGCTGTGCCTCCAAGTGTTGGTGGGAGAGAAAGAGAATTGCTTTCCTGTCTTAAAGAGCTGTAAATCCCACCGCTGGCTATATCTGGTCTGACATAGTGTCATTATTTTGCGAGTCTTTAACTTGAACGTTGTGAGTTTTACTTGCTCTAAAGTGTGCTTAAGCCTGGACTTACAGCTCTCTAGGAAGCACAATATCTGAGAGTATGGGCCAGAGGTAGGTGGCTTTGACAGAATATTGTCACTTTTTCCTGCAGTATGTAGCATCTTGAATCTCAACAAAAGGACAAGATTGAATAGTGTGAAGGTACCTTCTGTGGGAGATGGTACAAAGTAAAGTTCTTTGAAATTAACTTTTATTTTTGTTTGGGTTGGGTTGGTTTTTTGGGGTTTTTTTTTTGTTTGGGGGTTGTGTGTTTGTAACCACCTTGACTTGCCCTGTCTACAAGCTTTATGCACAGTGAGGGAGGGTGATGTAACAGGTCTGGAAATTCAAGGCCTTTCCATGCAGACCATCCCATGGAGTAAGTGATATGATGATGCCTGTAAGGTTTGTTTGCACAAATAAAGATAGCAGGTTTCAGCCTTTAGGATGACCTAGTTGTCTTTGAAGTGTTAAAATGAAGAAAAGCACATTCTGATTGTGTAACGACTTAAATGTCAGGACAAAGAGCGTTCTTGAAATTTAATGAAGATTTTTTTATTAAAAGTCCCAGAAAATGCTTATTCATAAGATTTCATGAAGTATAGACAGTGGTGCACTAAATACAAACAGTGATGGACCCTTAAAAGGTCTGAAAAATCAAAACAGAGCTCAGATACCACATCTGATGGAATAGAGTAACAGTGAGCTCTAGAATTCTGGTGAATTTTCTACAGGCTGGTGGCAGCACCTTAGGAATTGTTTCTCAATTGTTTGTCCAATTGTATATCCCCCCCAATATGAACTTCTGAAATATTACTACCTGAGAGGTATCTTTCCCTCACCCTTTCAAACTCAGCTTCTGTCCCCCAGATTGGGCTAATATCTCCAATTTTTTTCAACATATGCTTTCCCTTCTCATGGTTGCACCTTTTCTTCAACTCCTTTTGCAATCAGAAGAATGTGTGTGTGTTTCCTTAGGGTGGCTGGTCCCAAAAGTGACAGATTTCTGAATTAGGAAGCCCATCCAGAGTCAGCCCAGCATTAAGAATAGTGGCTGTTAATTAATTCTACATGGCCAGGACAGACAGAATTTTTGAGTCTCAAACTTGCTGAAGACTGTCTAGCGAGTGCTAGGTTAGACAGATTTCATTAGCAAAATACTTTGGCAGTGGTAAAATTTGTCAGATTTGGGTCCTGCAACTGTTACTGACACCGCTATTTTTAAGAACATAAACTCCCCCTGTCAGACTCAGCCAAAGCTAAGGGGAAAAACATCCTGCCTCTTGTTTGTGAAATCCCCGCTGCTGTAGGAGTACAAGCAATCTGCTCGCAGTCTCGCAGCTACAGACAGAATAAAATTTTGTAACTTAGAATTATGCTTCTAGCAGCACATCACTTCCCACTTTGTAACTCCTACACTAAAGGCAGAGCTAGGATATAGGCTGAATCTGCTGCCTTTGTGGATTTAAGAGCAATCTTGGATTAAGACCTGATGTTACCTGACGGTATGTAACGACTTCAAAGCTTTCATATCTGCTGCACAGATACTGGTTCTATTAGTGCAAAATCCTTCAAAATTAGTTGTATTGTTACTGGCAGTATTTTCATATTACTATGGCAGATCAGAAATGCAACAAGAGTCACCTAGAGTTGTTTCTGTATTAACCTTGGATATAAATTGGATCTCCTAATTGTAAGCCTCAATTGTACGTGACAACATGTCTAAATCAAACCTATATTTGGTCTTACACATTGGATCATTTAGGTAAACATCACCTTCTTGAGTATTAGAACAAAACAAAGATGGATAATTTTTATGGGGGAAAACAATTTATGGACATGTTCCGAATGAAATTAAGTTACTGTCCATTAGGAAAAGGTTTTGAAAGTATATCTAAATACAGTTTACTTTTGCAAATAGTAAAAATAGAAAAGGTTTACATATATCTGTTTTATTATATATATGGACTTTGAACTCCGTAACAGTTCTGTAGAAACAAAGACTGGTACCGATTAAAAATTTAATCACACATGATCAGTTACTTATTAACACTGAGTTATTTGTCTCTTGGGAGTCTGTGGCTAAGAGCTCACATTTGTAAATTGGCAGCAGATCCTAGAGGGCTGAGGTGTCAGCCTGCTGCTGAGTAAATAGGGAAGAAAATACAGTGCCAACTCTTGCAACTCCATGCAGGCTGTGGGGGAGAAAGGCAAAGGAAAAAGTGGGCACCAAAGTAGGAATGACTGGGAACCAGCGTAATACCATTTTGCACCTATTTGTCCTCTGTCAGCAGTGGACACGCGCACTTGATGAAAATAATTAAGTGGAGGGAAGAATGCCAACGATGATAAATGTTACAATGCATTGTGGTAAGAGTGCTACAGGTGTGTCCACAGGGAACAGATTCAATTCTTCTCCCCCATCTCCCCCACATCTCTAACTCCATGATCCGGTGTAACAAAGCTTGGTGGCAGGTATGGAAGCTATCACTACAGCCAATCTCAGCCAGACATCTAGGAAGATACAGTATCTATTAAGTTATCCAGGAAAAAGTGTCTGTATCTATTATAGCTCTGAGTGTAATTGCTAGCAACATGTTACTTCTACTGCTCATTTTACTGTACGTATTATATATTAGTAAAACGTGATAGTAACAGTTGAGTTTGCTTGTTTCCTTGCCTGTTTTCGTCCCTCTGACACTAGTTCTTTTAGAGGAACAAGGAGTTAATCAAGGGGGACGCAGGCACCCCAGTGCTGTGTTAAACTGTTAGTATCTGTGCTATCACCATTGCTACATACTATTGGTGTCTGTGTCTAACATAGTGGAGAGCAGCTCTGAGCCGAAGCTGAAAGCTTGTGTCACTTAGCAAGCGGTAACAATTCATTTTCCAATCTAAGTTATATCACTGTTGTCTAGCTTTGGAGAAGAAATATTATGCTGAGGGAGTGGAGGAGAAGTTTTTTAGGAGAGGATCATAAGAAGTATGTGTTCTGAGATATTTATCATCTCCCTCTCAGGCCACCCTCACAGTCAAACTCAACTATGATAAAACACATATGAAGCACATTGCTAGAAGGAATCTTCACTGCGGTCTGGTGACCTCCTGATCCAGGAAGCAGCAGCACTGCTAAGTTTAAAATCATTCATATTGTCTGTGGATTGCTCATGGTTACACGGTAATAATACACCCCGTCTCATTTGTGTGCCTGTACATTAATGCACACACACAAGTGGGGGGAAGAGCAGTGTTCCCTGAAGCATCAGTAGTCTGGATGATTCTGGCAAGAGCTAAAAAAGTTCTTTTAGTGCTTTAGTTAGCTACAACTCTGAACTAAAGCATAAGTCAGGACAGAAGTAACTACTGTAGGAAAGGTTGCCTAGAGAGCCAGCAACCAGGAGTATTCTTATTTTCTGAAGAAAACATATACCAAACGTAAGCAGAATGTAGTGACCAAACACTCAACTTTGGAAAGACAGGTCTAACTATTTTCCCTTTCTCTGTCTTTTTTTTTTTTTTTTTTTTCCCTGCTAAATGGACAAGGTGTTTCTAAAAATATTGAGAAGTAATCAATGTTTGCTTGAATTCTCACGGTGACACCTTTACCTTGAGATTCTGCTGTAGCTCAGTGATGGTAATTAATATTGTCAGCTCTTCAAAATCATCATGCAATTATCAGCAGTTGGTATTTTTACCCTGAAGAACAGGATGGCTTTCTATATGCACATGTGCCTTCCTACTTCTTTTGGAGAAAGTTGAACAAATATTGGCTGTTGCAGTTGGAATCCCAGACTGCATTCTAATGGTGAAAGTCTCTTTCCCAGTGATGCTAATGTGCAAACAAAGTTCAGTTTTTAAAAGGGAAGTCAAACAAGAAAAAAGGCAAAATGAAACAAGGAGATGCAATTATTTTTAATATTCTTTATGCAAAAACCCAACAGATTCAAACAGAGGGCATGAATACTATGCTACATTATGACTAATCTTAAAAGGATACTATAAAAAGCACTGCCTTATCTCAAATGATGACAGTGAAGTCAGTGAAGAATTAACTCAGGAATTTTCTGGTGACTCCAGGACCCCTATTTACATGCATGAAATAATCACTAGAAAGTGAGAAAATCAGTCAAGATGTTATCATGGAAACAGTGGGAATTTCCAACACAGGATAACAAAGGATCTGATGTTTACCTTAAATTTGCATAAATAGGAGTCAATTCATTAACATTTAAGTGGAAAAAAAAATTATGCAGTTGGGTGTAATTTTCAGATGGATGGATTTTTCCTTTCCTGAAACAGAGAAAGAAAAGAACAGTAGACTGGTTACTAATCTGATTTTACATGGCTTTGGGAGGAGATGAGTGTTCCTTTTGGTAGCAGGTAGTGCTCGCACATGGTTTCTCCGGTCAGGGAAATGTGGTGTCTGCCAGCTTTGGGGTGAGCAGAGCCCCTTAACCTAAAGCCAACCTGACTGAAAGTTATTTGCTACTCATGGGCAGTCATGTTGTCTTAGTAAAGAAACTGTAAAATGTTTTGAAGTCTGAGGACTGGTGCTTTACGTTAGGTGTATTGCTAGTGAGATCTTAATCCAGAAAGTAGTGTGTCTGCTGAGTGCTCAGGGAACAGTCCCTCCCCTTCCATAGGGCCCCAGGACTCTGTAGAGTTTTGCCAAAAACAGGGTCAAACAACAGATTACGTCTGCGAAGTTAGTATAACAGAGCAGGTAAGAAATTTTCCAGCAAAGAAGGTGATGTGGACAGGGCACTGTTGCATTTTAGAAAGTCCCTGTTTTCTTAGACTACTGGAGCTACAATTCAGAGCAGCTTTTAAGATGGCCTTAGGGTACTGAGAAACGAGTTAGATATCACCAGGTCCCAACTTCAGAAGGTGGAGAGTTGTAAAAGTCATCTAAATCTTCCCAGGTCAGCTCTCCTAGAGGCAGTCTGGCTGTTGAGGACTTAGCTAGCCCTTTGGCTAGAAAATGCTGAAGAATAATCATACTTTAGTATTTAACAGACTAAAGGGTCACTTTCATTAAAGTCACTCTCCCTCCTCTGAAGCATCAGTTTCATGAAAAACTTAACACAACTGAAAGACTGAGGATGAGATGACTCGTTAAGAAAATTATGGAATATAATAAGCATGCTGGGGAGTGTAGTAAGGGGTAGAAGTAATAGGGATAACATACTTGTCAGAAAGATGATAGTCTTGAGAAGAGCTGTATGGAAACAAGCTGACAGAATTATTCCACTCTGAAAGGCTGGCATTTCAGAACTCTTTATAATACCGCTGCACACCACAGCCTCTCCATGTTAATTAAAAGAAAAATGTTAATCTTGCCCTTGAGGTTAATAGTTAGGGAGTATCTGTTAAAAGCCATTAAAGAGGCTGTGAAGGTTTGCATGAGTTTGAGGACCCAGATTTCTGCTCAAGCTAAGCAGTAGCCTTACAAGATCTGTTGTTTCAGTACTCCATAAAAAAGCATCAGTTTCCATCTCTCCATAGGGACAGGTATCCCAGCTACAAAGTCAGCTGTGGTAACGTTTGACAATTCTTAGTTGCAGCACCAAAGGCGTTTTCACAGCAAGGGTAAAAGGTGTTTCAAAGAGCCACCTCAAGTGAATGGTATGGCAGAATAAAGTGCCCAGGCTTTTCAGGTCCTTGTCTGCTGCCCCATTCTTCAAATAAAACAGTTCATGCCATAAACGGGAGCATTGGTAGCTGCAAATGTGCTTTCACCTACCTCAGCCAAGAGCTGATTAGATTTGGAAGATCGTACCTGTGTGTGATGACCTCAGGCTGGGACTGTGCAGAATCCGTGCTGTTATCTCGTGCCTGAGAACGTAGGGTTCATCAGCTGAATTCAGCCTGTAGTTTTGGCCACATGCTAAAAATGCGTAAGGATGCACTGCGAACTACAACTGAGGCATAAAAGCGGTTCATTCATTTTTTGAGAAGCCAAGCAAGCTGTATCGGGAGCTGCAGAGAAGTTTTAACAAATGGGTATTACAAACGGATTAGCTTCATTAATTTAGCTGGTTGCGCTTTTGGCACTCAGGAATTAATCCAGCCTTTATTGATTGTTTTGAGTCTCGATTAGCTTGATGCCTAGGAAGAGGAAGGGACAAGCAGTTTCCTCCTGCATAGAGCAGGCATAGAAACTCAGAGATGGTCTTTCTTTTGGTGAGAAAAGGGGTTTTTACTTCCTCTCTGGGTTCAGGATATGCATCAACTTAAAAGGAACAATTCAAACCTCAAGTCATGGGGCCGCAGTGCAATAAAAGCAGATAATATCCTATCATAAAGCCTGGGAGCTTTCCCTCAGAAATACTCTTCTATTAAATGGTCTGTTTGAGAATTGCTTCCAGCTGGACCATGCTTGGCCATTATCACATAAACATGTGAGTTGATATTGGGAAATAGGAGCACAGTATTTATCCGGTTCAAAAGATGCTCTTAATATGAAGGCCCTCAAGGGAATATTGCTTGGAAAACAAATTTTCATAATAAAATGACCTATTTTAGAATTACAGTTTTCCATGCTGGAGGGGACAGGAAGGTAGCAGGATGCCTGCCAAAGAGATGGACAGTAAGCACACTCACACTTGCTCCCTAAAGAGAAGATGAGTGGACTGAACGTGTTCATGAGATAGTACCCTGGGGTTTTGGGGTGTGTTTTTGTTGTTTGTTTGAGGTTGGGTTTTGGTTTGGGTTTTTCTTAATTTTTTTTCGCTAGATTCCTGCATGCGGGCTATTTGTATGTGTCTGCTGTATCCAGATTGGCATGCCTGCAGGAATGTGAGCAGACCTTCCTATCAGCAGCCAGCTCAAACATGCAGATGACAAAGAGAGAGAACCCACACAATGTCTGAGCCATTCCTCAAAAAGCCTTAGGAGAAGGAAACTAAGTAAAAGGACAGCAAAGCTAATAATAGTTTCGTTAAATACGTACCAGGAAAGCAAGCTTCAATTACATTATGCCTCTAATACTATGATCCCAAGAAAGGAACTCTGTAAGAAGTGTTATTTGCTGTTACTCATCAGTTCCGTCTGTGTGGATGCTCCAGGACAACTCATGTGGTGTTGTTCCTCCAGGAGCAGAGCCTGCCTTCTAGTGACTAATGAATCCCACCTACTCAGCCGCAGTTTGTCTCATATTTGTCTGTTGAAACCCTTCTTCTTTTTCAATGCAATCTATAATCTCGACTTCAGCAATCAAAATTAGTCCTTAAAGACCACACGAGTTCAATGAGTTGGCAATCAGAGCCGCACCTGTTATTGTAAAAAACTTATCAGAGTCAGTAGCTAACATGCTGCTCAGAGCAGGGAACTTAATTAGATGGGTGAAATTTGACCTTGCAGTTAAAGGCTGTAATTCCTTTGATGCAAACCCCATTAATGGAGCTGCTGTAGTTTACAGGAGGTATAAATCTGGCCTTTTACCAGAGGTATCTAACCAGAGATATTAAATTAATATGAAATTGTTCCAAACACCGTAGTTGCCATTCTGACAGGAAGCCAAACCACATCATCCTTTCAGTCATGCTGTCTTAGATGGCTGATTCATAATGAAAATAGGGCAGATGAGGTAGAGATGAATGAAAAGTGTCTGTTTTCTAGCAGAGCGTATGATGAGTCTTGCACTGTGGAGTTAAAGACACAGTTAAATGTGTTTTGGGGTAAACCTTTTAGCTTAGTTTTGGAGAGCATTTTGAAGAAGAAGTGCACATGAAAATATATATTGCCCTTTGAATTGATGTAGGATCGACATTTTTGTGTTGCATGTGGAATTTCATTCATGGGCTTCTGAGCTGGCCTCCATGAGAGAATTTAGCTGGGATAAATATCTTGTAGTCACCTTTTCTTGATCTTAAATTCTTCACTGTTGACACTTGAAAGTGTTAATTGGTTATATACTCTTAATGACTAATTCTTTCTTCCTTGAGAGAGGATTTTCTCTTTGTGACTGAAAAGAGGGCAGTCTTTGGGAAAATGAGCTTTGCCTCCTTATTCATATAAACTTTTTTTTTCTTTTCTTTTTTGGTTAGGTCTATTTGGGTTTTTTTTTGGTTTTTTGAGGGTTTTTGGTGTGGGTTTTTTGGTTTTGTTTTTCTTTTCTTTTTATGTCCCTCTACACAGGAAAATACTTTCTGTATGGTCAGAGAGCAGCCTTTTGAATAGTGTTTGGCATTGGTCAACCATTAAAACAGAGAGACCTAATACTTTACCCAAAAAAAACCCCCAGGAAATGGGAAAAAGTGCTCATCAGAGGCTTAGAAAGACAAAGCAATGTTTACAATGTTCAACTGAAACTTGCAACATGAGGCAGCAAGAGATAGGAACACAGTCAACATCACAAATACTTAAAACTGTCTTTCAAAAATTATGCTATACCATGGTGCAAGAGACAATTTTAAAACATCCACTTATGAACAGTTTCCCGGCCTTGAGCGATATGAAGCTGTGAAATGGTCTGGCAAGGAGCACACAGGAAGAGACAGATGGGGAATCAGTGCTAGAAGAGCATCCAAGCCTAGGTCCAGGAGGCAGAGGGCCAACAAATTTCTCTTATCACAGCGACTAACCAACTTACTTTCCTCTGCACATCCTCATTTTTCTTTTGAAAGAGCAGGTCTCCCCTTCACCCCTTATCTCCTCCTGCCTTCTTACCCAGAGAGAATTCACTCAGCAGTTGTAGAGGTATGTCAGCCTCATAAATGGAATGAAGTCACCAAATTTGTATGGGAGAAGGCTGGTGTTTCCAAGGTCAACATTAACACTCTAGTTTCGTGGGAGAAACTTAGGATTGAGGCATGCTAACCTTGAAATTCAACAGCTGAGCCGTTTTATCTAGTTGCTGCCCAGGGAGAAGGCCGGGGCCTAATGAATGTCTAGGTGTTGCAGCTTTTCCCCTAAAATAAAAGCAAAGCCCCCACACATGAGGGGAAAGGAACACGTATTCTGTCCTTCCGGGAAAGGAAAAGGCTGAGAGTTTTGAAGTGGTGATGGGGGATTTTTCAGCCCATCTGCAGTGCTAACCAGACATCTGTCTCTCTTGAGCCACCTCACATGGCAGTCTGCATTTGCAAAAATGTTTTTCTCCTGATGGCTTGGAGTAGAACAAACCCAACAGCTTTCCTGTGGCTGCCTACACCTGTGGCTCAGGATTGTTAATAAATAGATGAGGGACCAGAGTGAAGAGAGCTGAGATAATGAAAATCAAGCTACAGTAATTAGCTGGACTGCTGAGCAGCAGCTAAGCAGGGATGGAGGGCAAGGCTTCCCACCTTAGTGACAGCCAAGTTTCTTGGAGTGTGGCCTGGGTGTTTGATAATATGGTTATACGATGAACACTTGATAAATTTGCTCTTAGTTTCCCAGCTCTGTAGCCTGGACTTACTTGATCCTCTGAGACAATCTGCCTCTGTCCACATACTACTTCCATTTGTTCTTGGTCTGCTCTGAGTTCACTTGCTCTGGCACACAGGCTACAGGTTTATAGGAGAGGTGTTTCAGAACAAATTGCCAGCCTTGCTCTCTGCAAGAGAAGCAGCTCATCTGTAAGAAGATGAAAAGATAATTGAGTTGCTGTCTCAGTATCTCATTGACTGCTGCCCTGTTTACACTGGATGTTCTCTCTTGTCGTATGTTCGTACCCCATCTGATCCCATGCTCTGCCTGAGCATTCTGAAGAGCAAGAACATGAAAGAGCCCTTTCCAAAAGCGCTTACCTCCTTGTATGAACACTTAAGAATCTGCAGTGGTAGCAAGTACTTTTCTTGGGTGGAGTACGTGCAAGACTTTTCCTGGGTCTGTAACATCCTTTGCTTATTCAGCTTTAAGGTGGTGGATTTGTGGGGTTTTGGTGTTTTTCTTTGCGAATGCTAGCAGGAGTATATTCTGTACACTTGTTTTGTTTTCTGGCTTTCATTTAGCAGAGGTCTCTTTCCCTCTTTGTAGATTCAGGACTTGAATCTAGGAAGGGAAGGAACTCATTTGAATATTTTTTCGGTAGTGTTGCAGAGGTGGATCACTAAAGCCAGAATCGCTGGGCTCATGATTGCACAGCTTTTAGTAGTAGATGATGAGATGTAGAAGAAAGGTGTTCTGTAGTTAAATCACTGGCATTAGACACTGGCTGTTGCATAGCTTTCTCTGTGATCTTCATCTATGTTAGGTTGTATTGAAGAGGCAGAAAAAGTAGAGGTTCCTACCTTTGCTCTGTATCTTACCTGCTTAGGTGATGAATGTTTAGTGTCTCTATGCTCACATGTAGCATCCAGCAAAATGGCAGAGTATGTTAGAACCTTCCGGCATTTTTTGGATAAGAAGAGGAATAAAAAATTGTATTTTCAAAAATATTGAGCAACTTTTGAATCCTACTGGCTTTACTGGTGTTTCTGATTATTCAGCACTTTTGAGTGTCAGACTTCTTTGATTTCAGTGCCCAGCTTTAATGACCCAGGTTAGGCTAGATGACTATCTTTGTTAGCATTTATCAGATTTTTTATGTATGTGTATGTCTGTCTTCAATCATGTAAGTATGCATAGTTTGTGATAATTCAAATTGTATCCATAAACAGGACGTCAATAAAAATAAATTGTGGTTGGAAGCTTGCTGTGCATTCACAGCTGTCAGATGACTGGTTGAAGTATCTAGTACTTATCTTCAAGAAGGTCCTACGTGGAAATAAACCATGTTGTCTGGATTTTCACACTGGCTCTAAGGTTTCCATGTGTTTTCTCACTCTTTGAAGTGTGCCTCCGTGCATGGGGCATTGATGTTCAATGCGAGTCCAGTAATTAAACCCTAAGCCGTGAATGATCCTTTTTCACACCCTGCCAGCTTCCACTCCAGCTGACTTAGAAACAAGGACAAAGCTATCCCACAGCCCTGCTCACTCACAGCTGTGCTCTAGCAAGGTACAGCTTGACCTCAGATCACTTCTACGATCTGCAGGTTAAATATGCTGGCAGTTTGAGCAAGGGCAGCTAAAACAGCTTGAAAGAGGAGTAAAAAGCGCAGCGTGATGGGAGGTGCTGGGCATTAGGTGATAAACTCAGTAATTGCTTGGGGTGCCACATAATTTTTTTATTTTGAGTGCTTGGGGGACATGATTTGCTTGCAGTGTGTAGTGTGAGAAGCTGGAAGGTGAGCTGGAGGGAAAGCTGCCAGGTGGGTGCCAGTCACGCTGCCCAGGGGGATGTCTGCTTTGGGCTTGGCCAGGTGGTCGAGGCAGCCAGCTCCAGTAAACCTGAGACTCGGTTGAACTCAGATGTGATATATCTCCTTTGAACTGTCATTTTAATTAATGCTAATTATTCTCATTTACCAATTTGGCAATCATCCTGAGGGACAGTGATTCAAGTCAAAGTTAATGTTTTTTACCAGTGCCTTCATCACTGCATGCAATGCTTCAGTCACCTGATAAATGTAAATGTTAATCCACCTGTCCTAAATGCAGAAGAAATGAGGATAGGTGTGCCCAGCAATAGGCTCAGTGTAAGCCTTGAACTCTAACTTGGAAGGTGCCAGCCTTTGGCAGGAGTGGGGATGTCACATTAGCCTGGTGTAAGCCTTGCAGAGTTCCAGGGTGTGGACTGGACCATAAGCCTGGTATGGACAAGGCAGAGTTCTAGGGTATGGATATGGCTGTACCATACTGCAGTGGGCAAAGCTTTGGCTTACAACACCTGCTGTGTCTCTGTTTCCAGCCTGTTTTATTGAACTAGTCTCCAGATTTTGCATTGCTATCTCTTAAATATTGTCTGTCTTGAGGAAGTGATCCTGGGCTTAGTTTGGTTCCAACACAGATGGGACTTCCCAGGTCAGACACTAAATAAGGATTTGTTTTAAGAGCACTGAGATTTTTAAGAATTCAGAAGCAGACAATGTAATTATTCTTAAGCCTGGGAAAATCATGTTTGAATCACAGTATAAAATGCTGCAGACAGTTGGATACCTCAGTCCCCCTTCTTGGGGCTAGAAGGATAGAAGCACATTGAATGTAGGCATAAAAATACATGTTTTGAATAAGCCATTGTTAGGAAGCAATTCTAACAGAAGTGAGGACAGTTCCTGCAATTCTTGGCGTGAGAGATTTTTACACCCCGGGGCTCCTTGCAAGGGCAACTTTAAAAAGCTATTGCCATCAAACACCTGTGAGATAGACTGCAAATAATGAGTTGTTCCTA
The DNA here is from genome assembly GCA_013397845.1 of Melanocharis versteri. Taxonomy (NCBI): domain Eukaryota; kingdom Metazoa; phylum Chordata; class Aves; order Passeriformes; family Melanocharitidae; genus Melanocharis; species Melanocharis versteri. The sequence goes on along the minus strand of VZTG01003627.1, from coordinate 226,293 downwards.
AAATAAGCCATCATACAGCACAGCTGTTGGTGTTTTTCTTTGCTGTAGGAAGATGGAGGTGTTGAGAGAATGGCTTGGTGACTGAATTGGCTGCTTCACCTGGAGGAAGCATTGCAGTCTCTTTGTTCAAGCACATCTGAGTGCTGGATGGAGAAGACTTAAGAACCTCTCTTTGTCCCAGAGAACTCTCTGGCTACGTAGTGAATTTCAGGACCCAAAGTTAGTGATGCACGGTTTGGGAGTTGATTTTTAGCAATGCTGAGTTGGTATCAGTGCCAGTACCACCTTTTGCTCAAGCCAAGAGCCAGAACAGTAAGTTTCTCTCAATTTTACTTGATCAGATCTGCCATAGTGGCAGTCGCTATCATCTGGGAGGTTACTCAGATGTGTCTTTCAACTTCTGTCAGCTCAGGCTGGAGGCCAAAGAAAACCTGGTGTGGTTTATAGTTGTAATTTTTTACCACCGTTTTCCCACCTTCATTAGAGTCAGGTGACTGGAAGCTGTCACCCACCTACAGTGCTTTGTCCACCGTTAGGCTGTTCCATCATTTCTGGGTATAAAAAACAGTGGTCTCACTGATTATCTGCAGTACATGACAAATGCTGGTTCCCCCACATCCCACATGCAGCTCTTCATCAGTTAAACAAATAATGAATGAGGCGCTGGTTTAGTCCAGTTCCACTGGGGTCAACATTCAACAAAATGAAGCATACAGTCTCAGGTGAAGAAAAAGAAGAGGCTGAGGCTGAGATGACAGCTTTTCATGTAATGGTCTCAGTAAAGTCACATCATAAGCTTGAGTGACTGGGGTGAGCAGCTTAGAGTCCTTAGCTGGACACACAGGTTTGAGTCATTGCCCTCAAAAGAGCATTTACCAGCATTGTAAAGATACCACAGAATTGCTCAGATTTTATCCCTGAACACCGAAGGCCTCCAACCTGCAGCCATTTGGTTTCCTGCAGAGCCTCAATACATCAGACGAAAAGTGGCCCAGCACATGGCGCTTCCTCTCGTGGGTTTTTTGAGAAGGTGTTTAGCAGGACGCAGTTTACTAAGGAGATTATTTTGTTCTTTTTGCTGCTCTTACTGTCAATGACAGCGAGCAGCAGAGCAAAGTGACAACGTGAAAAAACAGGAAGCAACTGCTGAGGTGGCAGCAGGAAGAAGGCGAGATATTTTTAACTGTTGGGGTTTTTAAAAAAAAAAAAAAACGACGGTGATAGCTGTTTCAGCTGCCAGCCTCTCTATTCATATGGGTTGTGTTTTGTGATAGCCAGGAGGCAAGAGCAGACATGGTGAGATCATCATCATGCCTTTCTTAGGTTAATCACACGGTACAGCAAATTTCTGTTACAGTAATGACTGGGTAGGCACTGCATCCTTCTTCTCTAATTACATGCCATTTGGACCAGTTTTTTTCCGTTAGGATAATGCCTGTAAATGACAATGGATACGTCCCTTGCCAGGTGCCTGTTATGCAAAGATCTATTCCCTTCTCTAATACTAAGCCCGGTATCTTCATTAAAATAATATAATATATGAGGAGAACTTATTTTTTTCAGATGGTGCGTGAGAGTTAAACATTATCATTTTTGGGTGTTACCTTATGCAAAAGACATTGATCCTGCTGTCAGCTCTTCCAAGGCAGAATTTCCTTACTTGCAAGGTTGGTTTTAAAATAAGAAGTGCTGCTACAATACATTTCTCTGGGCACTGGTAATATGGTTATTCAGCAGCAAATCAGGCCTAATTATCTAGGGTGGTAACTCTGCTCCTGAGAATGCTTCAGCCATGAGATGAATGTTTGTATTCAGTGCACTGGGGGAATGCTCTTAAGGAAGTCATAATGAAATTCAGGTAACTTCTTTTTGAGGACCTGAAAGCATGTTAGAAGTACATAACAGCCTTTGTCCCCAGAGCCACCCTTTCCAAGACACACCTACTCAGCAGTGGTTATGTTTTCCTGACCACACAAATGTGATTTTGGTCTTGGTCCAGCTTCCAATGAATGGATGTCCATGTAAACCACATCATCCTGGTTGTTGCAAGTTGTCTGGGCAACAAACAAGAATTGCAAGAATTGCATGGGCAACAAGCCAGCATTATGTTTTCGTCCCTAAAGATGATCACTCTGCTTTATAATGAAGTCACGTTGGCATTGCTGTGGAGGAAAAAGGTATTTATTGTTGGCTACTGCTAAACTGCTCTCACAAAAAGCTCATGAAGGGCTTTTGTTTGTCAGCTGTCAACATTCAAACGCAGTCAGCTGCATAAAATGCATTAATGAGGGGCTAGATTTCAGCACACTTTTATCAGAAAGATAGCAGGAGAGGTAAGGAGTGAAATTCCCATTGGTCAGCTAGAAATTCTGTTGCTTTCAACACCAAATACAAAAGTGGTGTTTGAGAGGTCCATATGACCCTCCTGCTCACATTCTTCAAACACCAAGTCTTGTTTTTATGCAATAGTAAGCTGAAGAAAAATAAGCAGTGACAGTGAGCTATGTGAAGTGGGGTCACCTGCCTGATGTGGACTGCAGGTTGCTGGTTTCCTCTCATGTGCAGGAGTGTGCACACAGACTTCCTCCTGAAACATGGCTTACTCTTGAAGTCAGGCTGCATTTCCTTAAAAATTACTTCCAGGGTCAGACACTGGAATAAGAAAAAACTGTGGATAAATAATGAGGCGGGACGTAATAACATATAACTAAGAAAAAAAAAAGGTATATCCTTGTGGGTTTTACCCACATGTTGCCTCCTCTCCAAGGTGGCCCAGGATATGAGGTAGGAATATCGCTGTAGCTTATGCAGCTGTTACAGCTGACTGCCAATCGGTGTAGTTGTTGTTTGATTTAGCTGTTTTCATAAAGCCATTTATCCTTCCCTTTCACCTTGGAGGAGAAAGACTGACGGGCTCTTTGCGGTGCTCTGCAGCAAGCCCAGTGTTCAGCAGGGACTTTCGCACGCTTACATGCCTCGCCAAAGAAAGCCTTTTTCTCGGGTGCTGTAGCCCTGGGAGGAGGTGTGCAGGGAGAGAGCCTGTCTTTGCAGGCTACCCAAGGCCCCTGTCTGCAACAGGGAGCATGCTTGGGCAGGAGAGCTGAATGGGGAAGTAGAGGGGGCAGGATGATATGGGAGAAGAGTGTGGAGGTGATGCACGTTCAGGCTGTCATCCAGCCCTCCTGTGGTTCCTTCCCATGCCACCCTCCTCTGACCATGTGTGGGGCTCTTTGGAGAGATTCTAGAGGCTATGATTACATGACGATCTGAGCTTCACCTAGAAAAGGCTCTTAATCTATGAGAAATGACTGAACTTTAAAGGCTCAAAACTTGGATGGCAGCAGATGATACCACAATTCTTAATTTAAACCAGGATTCTCACTCTCCTTGCCAAATGTTGTTTCTAGCAATCTTCTCAATACTGTATTTTCTATCACTTCTAAATACTGGTTTTCCTTGCTTTAAAATGTTGGAGCACAAGGCAAACCCATTTTCTTTCTGGGTTACCCATAAATCCGTAACCACATGATCCTTACTCCCGCACAAACAAGATGTTCTTGCAGCACATCCCCAGTGCGTGCCAGCCTGTTGGCTTTGGCCATGGCCAGAGGACAATGACATTTTCAGCAGAGGCAGCCCAGCTTTCGGGGTTAAGTTGCATCATGGCATTGTTAACAGTGCACGGGCTCCCGCCAGGCCCTCGTCAGCAGGTGCCAGAGCTGGATGTGGGAGTTGCCGCTTGTCTCCTGGCCAGGGCGAGATGGGTGCTGCCCACAGGGAACAGATGGGACACAGGCTGGAACATCCTGTCTCGGAGCAGAGCTGTATTTCCTTTTAGATGGACATCTTCCTAATTGTAGGGTAACTGCCAGCAGGACAGTAGAGCTGAATCATGCTTGATCACCACACAGTTTTTATTCTCTGTGCCTGCCTGTTAAAAGCCTATTGCAGATATTCTCACACATCTGTCCCTGAGCAACTGCTGAGGTACCCATGTGTCCCTGGACTGCTTTGAGGTGTTGGGGCAAGGGCCTACTGAGGGCTCTTGGCAGGATGTACTTATGGTTTGCCAGAAGCTGAGAGAAATGAAGGAAGGTGCAAAGCAGTTTGCTTTGCTTTGTATTAGTCCTAGAGGCCACTGTACCATTTGTAGGACTGTCTTTACATCTTTTCTCATCTGTAAGTTGTGGGCAGCAGGTTAAGCTGAGCTTTGTCTTTCCGAAGTGGAGTTCCATGCTCTGCATTCTGCGGAATCATCTATACCTGGCAGAGAGACGCAAGATGGGAGGACTCAACAACCAGAAAAATGTGTTTCTGCAGCGTGTACAAAATATTGCTAGATAAATCTTCAGTAGGTGTCATGCTGATTGGCAGCCATCTCTTTTTGGCTGAAAATGGTAGTGCATCTTGCCCTTGATTTTCACGTAATTTTCCTCTCTTTACTACCATTATAAAGCAAGGACGAGCACTTAGCCTCTGTTTTTGTGTTTTGACTTACTTCCCGTTTTTACCTCGGTCGTTTCCATTTTTCATTGTGTTATGACACCTTTCTGAGCAGACCTGACAGACATTGCTGGTTGTGCATCAGCATCCAGGAAGAGGAGCTCTGGGGTGTGGATGTACAGTCCGAAGAAGTTTCTCCTTCTCACGAACTCTGTAGGAAAACAAGATAAACTGGGACATTCTTTTCTCTTTCTAATCTTATGTTTTGCTAACTGAAGCTCCAAGGCTTCGACCAATCCCCCTGAGGGGTGGGATGACACTGTCCAATCACTATTATGTAGATATCTCTGTATAAAAGTTAGAATCAAAATAAAGTCTGACACACTTCTGCTTTCTACGGCTCGGGGTGAGTCTGCTCTTTCTATTGCTGCCAGCAGCAACACTGGGGTCTGGTGAGGAACCAGGCTCTGGACCCCGAGAGTCCCAGCTGGATCTGGTTTCTCCTCAGGGCTGTCCGTGTGGCTCAGTTGGTAGTTCCAGCTGATTTAGTGTTGTGGCATGCATACAATCGCCCACTTTGCTTACTGCCTGCACAGAGGGTGCTGCAGCCCTGTGGTGCTGAACACGTTGCTTCTGCTCTCCAGCTCTCTGCCTGTCTCCGGCACAGGTTCCTGCTTTGTCTGCAGCTCTGACCTGCAATAACCTGTGCATTCCTGAGGTGTAGAAGGGGAACTGGGACTTGGGGCACCCTCTGCTTGAAATGCCAGCCTCGTCTCTGGTGGTAATCACAAGTGTGCAAGGCATCTGTGGGCATCCCCACCACCTCTTCCCTCCCTGTCACCACTGTGAATAATTTGTCTCCTGTCAGCATCCCAAAACACACTGAAAGATGGAAGCTCTGTGTCTTGTATCTTACCTCTTCTGGCAACCTCTTATGTATTTTAATCAATGTGTCCTTGTTTTGTGCTGTCTTTCATTTGTAGTGCCAGTCTTTTTGACCCCACAGATAATTAGGAGAAAATAACCCATGAAGCAAATATTTCACAAAAACCAGAATAACATACACCCTTTGACATTAAAAAGAAGCTAAAAAACCCACTCACTGCAGAATTAGAAGGATGCAAGTGCATTTGTATTTTCAAAATTTAAAGAAATGTGTTTTATTTTGTATATATTTAGTGGTCTATTATGAGTTCAGGTGAGCCATTGTCTTTTCCCTCAGATCAGGAAAAGAGAACAGAGACTGAATTCCCACTTCAGCAGATGTTTATCTCTGCCTGTAACCGATGTGGCTGTGTAATGATTTTTGTGATGATCTGAGAGATCTTATAAGATTAGAACTATTAAAAGCAAGTGTTCAGCTCTTCCATTTGCAGAGACAAGGTTGAAGAGAGGGCTCAAAGAGTACAGGACTCAAGGAGTGGAAAGCTGGTGAGAATCCAGAATTGGGAAAAGGGTGCTTGATTTGTTTGGGAGCTGCTTTTTAGCTGTTTTTTACGGTTGAAGGTAGTTGGAGATGCTGGCGGTCTTGTGCTTTTGCAGATTTTCAGATTTCTTCCAGAGGGAATGGAAGGCAGAGTCTTATGTAGGAATTTCCTGAAAATTTGTTGGTTTGTATTATGAAACATGCAGACTTTCTGCTTTTGTTGACTTTCTCATAGGCAGGAAGAGTAAAAATTGCAGTGTTGTTTTATTGGGGGTTGGGTATTACTGAAATAAATAGGACTTTCTTTACGTTGTCAGCATTGAGTTGCCTGGAAACTTCTTTGGATTCGTGGTTTTTTGGTTTGGTTTTTTTTTTAACAGCTCCTAAAAAAGACCTACTCAGTTACAAGAGCCCATGAAGATCTGCTGGCCACACAGGGACCCTCCCTGACCATTTAGGCTAACACAGACTTTGCCAAAGTTAGAAACCTCTTGTTGCTAAACGTCCAGAATAATTTTTTGTTGGGATGAGATTGACACAGGCAGGCTAATTTGATCTGCAAGAATAAGGGTAAGGAGAATTCTGTTGGTGTAGCAAATCTGTTCTTATTACTAAAAATTGATTTTGACCTTTGTAGAGATACTAATTTCACCTCCTGTTAAAAGAAAACTTTGGATGATTGCTCCAGGTCTGACATACAAGACCTGAAAAATTAATCAGCAATCTTGATTTGTTTTGACATGTTTTTTGGCCTTCTGTTTCTGTTTTTCCTAAGTATTTGCTTGCAGGCAGTGTTGTTTGTTTGTTCGAATCCTCACTGTCCTGGCAGTTGAGTAGTGTTGCCCACAGGTCCCAACACTGTTCTTCATTCCTATATAACAGGACTCAAATAATAAAATCGAGATGATATCAATAAATGAGATTCCAATAGTAAAAATGCCTTTCCAATTCTGTAATCTGTAGGGCTGCCTTGCTGCTCTTTTTCATAAGACTTAGCTTTTTTTCTGATTTTTATTAATTCTTAAGTTAGAACATTTTCTTAAATTACCATGTTTATTTAGACTACTTCAGTGCCTTTGGCTCCTGTCATTAGGATGGCTTAGTGATGAGTTTAAAAAATAGCTCCCATTGACTTTGACAATGAAGTCTTTATAGAACCCTTATTCTCGTAAACTAACTTATTTGCAGAGTCATTCTAGGCAGAAGAATGATCCAGCCCCCCACCTCATAATCAAGGATCAAGCAAAATGTCTGGACTACGCCCAGTTGTCCCACGTCAGAGAATGGGTCCGGGTGGGTTTTCTGGGGCAGAATTTCTTCTCTTGACGTATTTCAAGGGCTGGTAGCAAAATCTCTTTTAATTGCCATATGAGGCAGACATTCAGCTGTGTGTTTCAGGTGATTCTGTTGAAGAGCCACTAAACAGATGGGGAGAATTCATGCAGGGGTTCAGACCAGAACTAATTAATTTAATTGAAAAATTAGGAATCATTGCCCTGTTGAGTGGGTATGAGTTTAAAGATAATGCTCCAGTGTGCAGATTGCCTTGCCCAGGTTTTGTATAGTGAAGAACCAAACAGATTTCCTCTAAAATCTTTATTTCTTCTGACACTGTTTGCTGAGTAGTACATCTCATCCTAAAAATGGGGATTTGTTTTGTTCCATTATTTACCTAATTTTTCTGAAATTATCTCTGGATCTAAAAAAATAAGGAAAAAAGATATCTGACCTGCCCAGTTGTGTATACTGGTTTGGTTTGCATCCATATTTGGAAAAGGAAAGAAGAGAGTAACAGAATTTAGTCCAATGGATACCCAAAGTCATCTTCTCCTCTCCTCGCAGCCATTAGATGTTTATAGCATGACACCTTGAACTTGGAACATCTGTCCTTCCTTCAGGACTATATTGGCTGCCCTTAAAGTGAGAATAAAATGAAGACAAGATGATGTAGGCAGCCACAACCTTCCTTTGATTTGCAGCCTGGTTTACATACTCTCAGTACTTCTCAAAAATCTTGGCAATCCTCAGCTCTCCTGGAAAGCCATTGTGGGTGATGCTGGGCTGCTGTCACAGAGTGCAGCTAAGGAACTTGGGAGCCTTCAGGGGAAGGATTACAGTTTCTCAGGGCTGGCTCAAGCCAGCAGACTATATCTCTGTAGTTGGACAGAGCCCAAAGAAGCAGTATAAAAATAATTAATTTTTAATATCTGGAAGACAGAAAGTTTAATGAATAAGTAATAAGTTGCAGCACTTTCCTTTTCTTAGAAAAAATAGACTGGCTGTATTTTTTTAAATTTTCCTTCATTGAGCGTTTTTCTCCTGTTGCTCTTTTGAAGTATCCTAAGGTTCTGGAATTTAGGGCTGATCTTACAGAAACTGAGGAAGTTATACCACTGCCATCCAGGCTGAGAAAAGGACAGTAGAGATTTTTCTGTCGAGAGCTTCTGTTGATTTTCCTAGTGGGTAGGGAGGGTCTGGAACAGCTGAGTGGTTGCTCCACTGCTTCCACCAGCATCTCCCCAGCAATTTAGCAGAGGAGATCCTACCGTGTGCCTGCAGAGACAGGGGCACACAAACAGGTACAGCGACGTTCTCATCATCAGGTTAACAAAACTTGGGTGTCTCCCAAGTTTCATACCTGTATTTTGCTGGCAGCATAAGCCAGTGAAAGCTTTTTAAACAAGCACAGATAGCCTGCAGTTTAAAAGAAGAGTGGGGTGGGATTTTATCAGTGGCCACCACCCCTCCGCTGACATGGATCCCATCTTTGATCTCTAGCAGAGCACAGGTTGGGCAGTGCTAAGCCCTTTGGAAAGCCAACAAGCACATTTGGAGATCACCTCCTGTTTGAAGCGATGATTTCTCTGCAGTTCTGGCATGATTCCAACCTGGATAACTCTGTCCTACCTGCTTAAAATCCCTCCCCCACATTTCCCTGGGTAAGGCATGAACCCCCTCCTATTCTGCAGTGCTGCAATGTTCCCCTTCCAGTTTCATACCACCTACTTGTAAATTGATTTCTAGGTCATTTTTACCCCCATTTATTAATCAAGCTGGCTTCCTTGTAATTATTTCAGAGGATATAAATGTGACAGCAGTAAGTATGTGCACAGCCCTGGTGTGCAGTACCTTCTCTTGGTTTCTATCTGCATCACCCAGCAGGTTGTGATCCCTCCATATTCCTTTCACCAGTGAGGTTTGGGTTCATCCACATTAGTCTGAATTGACCTGTTGCCCCTGTGACTGTGTCCTTGTTGGTAGTGGAGCTAGAAGGGCTATGCTTGAGAAGGAAGAACTGGTGCTCACTGAAGATGTGGGATCCACTCAAACCTAGGGATCTCTTCTTCACATAGGCATTTTCTTCCACAGGTGGCTTGCTAGAGAATATTATCACAATGATTTTATTTTGTGACTCAAACTTCCACGCAAAGTCTGTACCTCTTTTTTCATTCCATATTCCTTTTTTTTTCCTCCCTCTTGGCATGTCAATGTTTTCATTAATGTATCAACAACAGAGGAACTGTCGTTGCTTTGTCCCTAATATTTTCTCCATCCAGACCTCAGAACTGGGAGATCCTTCAAATCTATGTCTTTTTTGTGACTTTCAGGCGGAATTGGGTGCTTCACTTTCCCCTTTGCCTGGAAGTATTTCTCTTCATGCTGTAAAATCAATTAGTTCTGGGTACTTTTTCTTAAATTTGACTGCTGCTAACACTATGTTTGTTTCATTAACAGATTAGCTGCACAGGAAACCTGTCGCTGACAGCCTCCCCAGCGAGAAAACTTCAAGGAGAAGCTGAGGACAAACAACGTCCTGAAGACAGTCCATGGGGACTGTACCAGATCCTCTGAGATCTGCCAAGATTTCCCTGGTCTCAACTTCTGCAGAGGAGGAGCACCTGGGAGACCTGCAGCCTGCTAAGCACCAGCCCCAAGCCCCCAGCGGCGAGAGGGCCAGCAATGGCTTCCCGTGCACACCGTCCAGCTCAGCTGGGGTTTGCTTGTTCCACCTGAGCTGCACAGGTGCTGCCAGCACGCAGAGGTGCGAGCAGTGCCACACAGATGATGGCAGCCAGCAGGAAGCCTTCTCTCCCGGGCTGGCCAGCACAGCTGCAGAGGGGCATCCTGCAGAGGTAAAGCCTGCTGGTTGTTCCCAGCCAGCGGGCATCCAGGCACCGGCAGCGCCAGCCCCTGCTGCAGCAAGAGCCCTCTTGGTGGGGCGAGGGCCAGAGATGATGCCAGCCCCCCAGAGCTCCCGGCAGTTTGTGCAAGGCAGCCAGGCCAAAACAAGCTCCCTGACACAGATAGATGACTCTGCCTTGAAACCTCAGGGGACTGATGATCAGCCAGCGCTTGAAGTGTTAAATTATTCTTCCCCGGGTGATCCTGTCGGGGTTAATCAATTCTGTCATACTTCTCAGGCAAACCTTCTGCAAAGAGGGGAAAAAGACAGGGCGCCAGAAAAAAATGGTTCCGCTGTGTGTCAGTCAGCCTTGCCAGCAAGGCAAACCGAAGCTGGCCTGGGGACAGACCCGCAGACCAGTCTGGAGGCAAAAGGCGGGACTGCAGACATGGCACAGTTGCATCCCCCAGATAAAAGTGAAGCGGTGCAGAGCAGCGAGGCACCAGCCCAGTCTGGCCACGGGAGTCCACACCCTGTACGCAGCCCGGACCCCACACCCGGGAGTCCAAACCCCACCCAGCTCTCCAAATTCAGAGAAACAGGTACAATGACCGCTCAGCCAGAGAGCAGCCCTTTTACTCAGGAAGCTGTTAGCAGGACATGGCGGGATGCTGAGGTTCAGGCCGTGGCTACTGTGGAGAGCAAATCAGCTTCCACCAGTCCCAGCATCTTTGCTGCCTTCTTAAAAGGGAATCCTCCTCCAGAGGAGAAGGAAGAACTGCACATAATTTACCAAGGAGGTATGGGGCTTAGCCAGGCTGCACTTACTGACAGTTTATCCTCACAACAAAAGCTTCCATGTTCTCCTGGTATCACATCAAAATCGACTGTTGTGGCTGTGACTGCTTCAGCCCAAACCCAGCCTGTCAAACTGCCTGGGGTCCCATCTGACGTGGCATCTCCAGTATCAGCAGATGAAGCGAAACCTGTTCTCCCCTGCTCCCCTGCAGCTGTTACCTCCCAAGGAACATCTGCAGGTAATACTGAAATGACCAGTGCAGCCTGTGATGTCAGGGATGCTGCTCAGCTGCCAAAGGATGCTCCAGTCCTGCCAAAGCCTGTCCCAGTCGAGCAGCTTGACTTTGACTCCAGTAATCAAACTCCATCACAGTCTGGGACTGGCACTGGTGAGCCAAGCACCACTTCCACTGATGCTGTCCCAGGATCTGAGAACAACGTGCAAGATCTTGTCCCTCATGTGGGAAGCAGCCAGTCCCCTTTACTCTGTGGCACGGACAGTGAAGTCAAGCAGAAGGAGGTCCTGGGCAGTTCTGAGCAAAAGCCTGTGCAAAGCAAGAGTGCGAGTCAAGGAGAGGCCAGTCCTAATCAATCTGTGGTAAAACCAAAGGAAGAAAACTTGGTGGTGCTTGATCCTAAAGGAGGGGTGAATGTTAGCAGCCAGCCTGCTGCTGTCCGTGCAAAGGCGTGCTCAGAGGGTGCAGGTGGGAAGGAGAGCAGAAGTCACGGAGACAGCAGCCAGTCTCAGATGGCTGGTAGCCAGAACCTGCAGGCAGGACTGACGCCCGAGTTGAGTGTGAGCTCTGCAGGTCTTGCCCATCCCGTGGCAGCATCGGCAGCTCCCCAGCAGCAGGGCCTCCAGGCCAGGGGGTCCAGACATGAGCTTCACACTGCAGCGATTCCTGCTTCTGCTCCGGCTGTGCCGAACCTGGGGGAGAACAAAAAGCACTCCACCCCAGCCATGGAGGCGAAAGTACAGGTGAAGCAGTCCAAACACGTCAGGGATGTTGTGTGGGATGAGCAAGGAATGACATGGGAGGTTTATGGTGCTTCCCTCGATCCAGAATCCCTGGGAATTGCCATCCAGAACCACTTACAGAGACAAATACGGGAACACGAGAAACTGATCCGGGCGCAGAACAGTCAGACCCGGAAATCCATTTCCTCAGATACATCCTCAAATAAAAAACTGAAAGGGAGGCAGCACAACGTGTTCCAGTCCATGCTGCAGAATTTTAGGCGTCCTAATTGCTGCGTCCGACCTGCTCCATCTTCTGTGTTAGACTGACGTGGTTTGCAGGGGTGCCTAAATACCTGCGGTGGTGGAGAGAATCCCTCCCCTCAAGTCCTGCTGTTTGGTTGTGTAACTGGGGTTGTGATGCAGCAACAGTGGAAAATTATTCCCCTTTGTTTTCTGACTAGCCCCATGCTCCATCCTGCCATTATTATTGTCACAGCTGGTGTATTTCCACGTTATGCCCCAACCTTGACTGCTGTCAGATGAAAAGCTAGGCACTTAGCAAAAGCACAAATTTCAATTGCCACCTTGCTGCAGGGAGAGCAGCACCTTCTGATAAAGCAGGAAGCAGAGGGATTGTCAGAATTATGGGAATTTATTTGTGTGCATTATGAGGTCTTACTCAAAGGGGTGGTCCGGGGGAAGCTGAGGGAGGTGGAATTAAGGTTCAACAGCTGTAAAGACCTAACACAAGACAACTTTCCTGGTTTGTAAGTTACCCGTGCTGAGGCAAGTCCACGAACAGGCTATGGACACTGATCACTGAGCAGCCTCACTTCTGTTGATACTGTGGGCCACTGTTGTCAGGTGAGCGAGCCCCAGGGAGCCCGGTCTTCCCCTCCTGTTGAAATGCAGAACCAGGCAAAGGATGAGGATCAAGAATGAAGGATTCTCTCTCTGGGAGAAGCTAAGTCAGTGGGATGTTGATGGCCAGAAGGGGAGGTGAGAGAGATGTTTTTTGTCCCCTGCAGTGGCCACTCTTACGGTGTAAGGCGGCGAGGCACGGGAGAGCGCATTGGCAGATGGACCTGCACCCAGCAGGGTGGTGCCCACCCTTGCTCTCTGGTGTTCCTGCCAAGTCTCTAGAAAGTAGGGAGCTGTTCTGCCTCCTCAGGTGGGGTGGGCAGCCCCTGCTCCCAGCCTCCCGCGGCACTGAGCACCTCTCTTCTAAATCACTCTTTTAAGTGATGTGGATCTTTCTTCTCTCTCCAGAGATGCACAGTAATGTTTTCCCATAGTAGCAGGCTTTCCTGTGCATTTGGGTCCATGAGCCTCTATGTCTAGTGTGTTACACTGATTTTTTTTTTTCCTTTTTAAGTCCTTAGCCAACTCTACTGTTTTTTTCAGTATTTTGGTGCTTTTCTTGCTGTCTTTCATAACCCAAATACCATTTATTTAGCCTGTGTGTATTTTGTTTTACCTTACACTCTATATTATGAACCATTATACTGTTAACTTGAAAAATTTGCAGCAGTACTGAAATCTTGAGACAATCTTTGCTGTATTTCTGAACTTAGTTGTAGAAACTGCTAATAAAAGGTAGCTTAGTGACTGTTTCTCCAGAAGTATGATATACAATAATGTCTCAAATATATGTTGGTCACATTTCTCAATAATATTTTTCAACTTGGGAAATGTGTTTCCCAGTAGCTTTGTATTTTGTCCACTAGAGTTCATTATGGGAGGCTGGGGAACTCCTGCAGTTTGTAGAAAATTTAGTTATCAATCCTGCAAAGCACTGATGATTTGGATATTGTAATCCTGCAGAGTACTAGAGTTAAATAGGAGATACTTTTAGTCCATTAAAGATTTTTCATGAATCATGATGATAATTTATTTCTGTCTCTAGTACCACACACCTAACTTACTCTGTAGATCTTACTCTTACAACTTACTCTAAATTTTACAGGTTTACACTGTGTAAGTGAGTATTAGTGTCTTTTTTCTTTTTGTTTTCTCCTGTGAAGCGAACCTGAAGTGGTCCCCAGTTATTTAGGAGGCCAGACTTCTTGAGTATATCAACTGCCAAGCCTTCATAGTAGCTGTTTGGGGGCAGTTTTTCCCCAGCAGAAAAATACTGTAAGATACAACATTTTAACCCAGTGCCATGAAAAGTGTTGCCCCTAAGCATAGTACTGAATTGACTCCTAGTTCTCCTCAGATATATACCAGGGAGCTTTATGTCACGTACTTGTTCAATTTCTGTATGTTATTTCAACTCCTCTCCTACTTGTGGTGCTGAATTTTTGATTCTAAAACACCACGTTAGAGAGCGTCTTCCCACCTCTGCCTACCAGGAGGAGTCTCCAACCTTTTTTCTGTTAGTGCTGCTGTTTCCACCCCCTTCCTAGCAGTGTCTGAGATGTGAGTTTCACGTGAAATTTTGTGTGGGATTAATATTGACAGTATCATTAGGTCAGGTTAGTTGACAAGTTCGGTGTCTCTTCCCACATTGTGTCCGTGTCAGACCTGACGAGATTCCCCGAGCTGTCTGCAGTTTTTTGGTGTGTGCTGTCCAGGTCCAAGGCTCTGTGCTGCTCCTTTTGCCTCCCTTCTGCCCCTTCCCTTGCTAGCTGTTGCCCAGCCTGTCTTCCTGTGAAGCCGTGTTCCTTGGCTCAGCTCGCGTCGCCCTCTGCGTTCCCCTTGCTGTAGCTGTGAGCCAGCTTACTCTTAACTGTCCCTTTACAAATATACTCAGTCTGAATATACAAATGGATTGTCCTATTTTTTGTTCCTGGAGGAGAATAAACAGCTATCACTCATTACTGATTTCCACGAATTTTATCCTTTAGCTTCAGCTCTGCAAAATATTTCTAGGATGTGAGTATGAGTTGCTTTATTGAGACCAAACTGGGCTTGGCGATGAATGGAACACTGGGACAGCACTGGAATTAGTGCTTCTTTGCAAGGAATGAGAGATCTCCCCTGGTTCCTTGCAGCTTCTTTGAGCTGTGAGTCTTCAGTAGGCAGTCCACCCTCCCTTCCCCACACCAAATGACCTTTCTTCTAGGAAAATTTCACCAGTGCATTCATACCACAAAGCGCCGATGGACAAGTTACTGAGTGGATGCACCTGAACGACTGCATGAGCATAACTGAAAAAAAATGTGGTGCTCAGCCTGTGTTCTGGGCAAATACGAGTGCAAAGATGCAAATTGTCCATGGCACTGTCTGGTGAGTGCAGAAGTCCTGCAGATGTGTGTTGGAAGCCAAGCAATAAAGTGCCAAAAGCCAACACATAAAAATGAATCTATAATCACCAGCACATCTCATGGAAAATATTTTAGGTTTTGACTGTGCCTTGCTAGGGCCAACTGTAGGCAACCTGCTAGTTTAACTCTGGTGATTAGTGCTTTTTCCTGCATACAATGTCTAGATGACAGTGTGAATCCTCGGTGATGACACATCTTTCACCAACAGCAAAGCAACTATGTTGGGGGTAGCAATTAGCAAATATTATGCATTTGAGTGGGCTTGTGGCAGCCAAGAAAGGCTGTTCTTGGTGTCTTGTCAGTCTCAAAAATGAAAATGTGCTTGGAGTAGGGATAGGGCAGAGAGTAGGGGGAGATGATCCGTGTGCCACCACCCCATTCTTGTTCTCTGCCCAGTGACTCAGAATCACATTGCATTAGTTGGATGGGTAACAACCAAGGAAATCCACTCGGGCTAATAAAAAGAGCTCAAAACAAAAAATACTTTGTCATTCCTGACAGAAAATCTATATGAAAAATAAAGAAAAATACCTGTGTTGCACCCTAGCCAGTTGAAGAAACTCTTTAATTTGTTTTTTTGCAAGATGAGAGATTTTGGGAAACAAGCTAATTGTCAGGAAACCCTTCCCTGTCAGTCACATCTTCTAGGAAGGCCAATGTAGCAAGAACTGTTAATAAAAGCAGTGAATAAGAATGGAAGATTTACTTCTAGTTTCACATGGAGGGCTTTCCACTAGGAAAGATGAGAATAAGCACGTTTCAGTGTTGCCAGTACAATGCCTGAGTTGAAGGAGCATCTCTTTTCAGGCATTTTGCAATACCGTCCTGGGTTTCATGTGAGGCTGTGACATCCCTCTGTGTACACTTGGTTGGGATCTGCCAGCTTTGTGTTGTTTGGGCACAAGTGATGAAGTTCTGCCTCACTTCTGCTGACTTGGTTTCGAAAAAAAGAGTGGGGAAAGTGCTGAAGGATCAAGAAGCAGAATATCTGTCTTCTTCATTTCAGAAGAAGAAAACATTCTTTTGAATAGAGAAGAATTGCTGAGAAACAGGGGGAGGGAAGGACCAAAAGACAAGTAAAATAAAGATGGAGTAGGTGCTTCACAATGAATTCCCATTCCTATGTCTGTAAAGCCAGACTTTTGCTTAAGTTTTTCCCACTTGTTTTCTGACATTTTTTTTAATTTGTTCATGTCCCATGTCTTTTAGGAAAATGAATGTTTCCAAAGGCTGTATATTTTGCTAGTATCTATAGATATATCCAAATAAGATTCAACAAAATCTCTAAGCAGTCAGCCTCAGTTTATTACTGCTACTAAAACATAAGAGCTTGTAAATTGCACCGTTTGAAGAAGTATATTGAAGGGATTCAAAAAGGTGAATATATGCTCTAAAGATAGCACTAGCTTTTCTCTTGAGTTTCATTACTATGTTGAAGTGTTAAAGTTGGAAGTGGAAATCCAAATGAAAATCAGTGTTTATGAAGAATTCAAATTGGCTGCCACTGGTTTTCAGTTTGGAAACTTCATGGAGTCTACCATACCAGTGTTTCAGTAGTTAGCTCAGTATATGCAAGTTTTGTATGAAGGTACAAATTTTATTAACTTATTGGCTTCATTCTCTTGTTCTGTGTCTATCCTTCTACACCTTTTAAAAATTAATGCAAAATGTTACCACAACAGAGTAACTCCTTTGCACATAGCTTGGGGGAGTGGCCACTCTGAATGAGAGACAACTGACTGTCAGACTCTGTGGGCTTAGAAAGTTGAGGGCTGTGGTCTGAGGGGAACCCTTTCCTCCTTTTCCCCAACTCCCTGTTTCAGTAGCTGGTCTCTCCTGGTTTATTTTTTGGTATCTCTGTGATGTCTGTATGGATGATCAGTGTTTTCAGTTATCCCAAAGACATGCAGGTAGATCCTCACCCAAATACTGCACACTACTAAATATCTCTGGGGTCATTCGATGCTGTGGTTGTCCGTGAAACTGAAGGTCAGGTCCTGTAAGTTGAACTGGCTCCAATATTCTCTTAGGGGTCTAAATTATCCCACTTGAGTCACTGTAGGTGTTTAAAAGGAAGAATGAAGTATTACAGCTGGATTGAGCCAAACTGATTGATTTTTTTAAACTCTGAGATTTATTGTTTTTTCTGATTTGTGCTTTTCTGAGTAGCTCTTCCTTCCTAGAGTTTATAATGTGGATTTTGCATCAAATCTTGGCGAAGAAGATTTTGAAAAGTGAAACCTACCTGTCATCATTCAGGCTTGTTTAAAGAAAAAGTGACATTATTACTGAGCCAAATCACACAGAGAGGAAATACTTTTTCCTCTAGGAAAACTTCTGCTATAGGTAAGCTTATGTGTGTGTGTGTCCCTGTTTAAAAGGCGAGTACATGTGGGCAGGTCTCATGCATCACTCATGCTCCAATATGATTTTTTCCTTTTGCTCTGATTGAATGCTGGAGTCTTAGCATTTTCCACAACCTTGAGGCAAGTTTAAATCTTTCTCCTTATCTGGTCTCTGAAGGGCAGATTGTGGGTGGTAGGAAGCATCTGATCTCATTAGGAACAGAATCACGTCAACTAATCCCCATTTGAAATATCAGACCTTAAGTTTTTATTAGTTTTCTGCTAAGACTGACACTCTTTGGAGTAGAAATAAATGACAAATCTGCCTGCAAAGTCTCCAGCAGTTGTCTGCTGCAGAATACGAGTCTCTCAGATACTTCTCAGCAGCTCTGCTACAACAGGTGACCCTTCTGCTGGAGGATCCTCCTGACACTTCCCTTAGCTCAGTTCACAATCAATAGTTTCAAGTACATCAAAAGCAAGTTTAGACACTACCCTGAGGAATTTCCATAAAATGGAAGAGAACCATTTGTGTGTTTGTGGCACATAAAATCACTGAGTCTGAGTTGTGAAGCAAAGGTCTCAGTGACACTGAAGAGTATTGGGAGTTTCTACCCAGAATTAAAGGTAGAGAGTGTATCTGCACTTTTAATTTCAAAAAACTATGGCCATGTATCAGCCAGCAGCAGAAGAAAACCAACTTGGAGGCTTCTAACAACAACTAATATTATTGTGGCTTTATTAATTTTATAGTTACACTGATTGAACGTGATGTACTGTACAAAATAAAGCTAGTCTTAGGCTACCAGGTGTACCATGGCATTCGAGACATACCAACAGAAGTTTGCATGTGAAAAGTCTTAAAGTGATACTAAAACAATGTTACCCACCTGATGGAGTCCCTTAGGAATTTAATGTTTTGCTGTTTTACATCTCGTTTCCGTGCTGACTACAATAAAATGAGCACTGTCTTAATTACTCTGGGTCTCTGTTTGTAGGCTGACATGGGAAAAGAAAGGATTTTTAAGGGTGAACATTCTGCCTGAATCTATGAATGTGTGTAAGTCAGAGCAGATGCAAAGGGCTTTCTGGATTCAGGCCTGGCACCTTGCAAAGCTCAGCGTGGTGGAAGCTTCCATGTGCTGTCCCTGCTGGAGAAGAGACCTGTCTGCTTCCTTCTGTGTAAGTGCAGTTGCCTTTGCACAGCTGCTCACGAGCACAGGCTCTTCTGCACCAGCTGCTGCTCTGCCCTTTCGCACGAATTCACTCAGCCTTGCAACAGCCCGCTGCCACACAACAACGCATTACTCACCCAGCACAGCCACCTCTGAGCCCAGGTGGAAAAGGCAGCGTTTTAACCCTGCGGTGTCGCTGCTGTAGCAGATGGTCACCACCACCCACTGGCATGCCTGCACACCACGCACAAAGCCGAGAGCATCAGCATCACAGTGAACATTTTCCTACCCAAAAAAAGGAGGCTTTGTCTCACAGTACAAAAGAGCATGAGATAACAGATTATGGTAGTGAAATATTTTGACCCAGTGCTGTTACAAATAAGGTATATCCGTGTACCTGTCATCCAGAGGGCATGAGGACCCCACCTTGGCACACACTTCCCATGATGAGAGGACAGGAGCAGAACAGACTGTGAGATAATGCAGTTGCATGGTGCCTCTTGGAGCCTATTCCCAAAAATAGTTGGTTTTGTTTCTCTATTTGTGCCTTGTAATTGGTCAGAGTGCTTCAACTAATTGCCCAGTCCTTCGGGCAGTTGCAGAGGGTGTTTTATTTAGGAATTTTGCTGATTCCTTGTCGTATGGTCCAGGTTCCTGCATGCCAGTGGCATTAGTCCCCAAGCTGCCAGAGCGGGGTGCTTCCCTGCGGCAGCTTTGTTCATTCGGCTCTGTGCTGCATTTGTCAAGGTCTCTTAGTAGGCAGGAAAGCTGAGGTCTCCCTTTGGTACTTCATCCTTGTAGCCTTGCTGCAGTAAGGAAAAAGCCTAAAGATCCCTCACCCTGAGGGGACTGACCCAGCAGAAAAAGGACTAGTGCAGAAAATAAGCTACCATCCTATCAAATCAGTGATGACCAGTGCACATTTTCTGGCTGATGCAGACTTTGTCATGTAACACGGCAGTTTCAGGGAGATAGTGCCTTCATACACAGAGAATAAGTCTAGCTTCTTGTTCAAACATCAGCTGATTTACTGAGGATGTGAGCTTTCCAAACAGCCGCACTACATCCTGGGGTATCTGCTTCACTTCTTAACTTGCTAAAGAAACCACCATGCCCTTAGGGATTCAAATGGCATCAAAATCACTCTGAGGTAGGTGTTTCCACTCACAATAGGCAGAATTGTGAGGGAAAAGAAGATTTCCTCAGCAAATTTCAAATTACTTGCTCCTATGAGAACCATAAAATTACTAGTTTGGCTAGCCAACGTTTTAAAACGTAGGCACTTAAATCTGCAGCTGAGGCACTTATATCTGCAACTGAGTTTTTAAAGAAATACAACCTCACTGGTGAGAAGTGTAGGGTGCTCTTATCTCCTGTTAATTGCAGGTCATGGAGACCTGTGGATGCTTGAAATCTTCACAAAGCACGCCACTGTTGGTGAGACACCTGTATCCAGTGTGATAGTGGGTAACTCGTTGTAGGCAACTCTCAGTAGCAATGACAGTCTGCAGACAACCAACAGAAAGCTGCCAGTGCAAATTAGGAAATGGTAATTGGATGGTGATTGTACGGATGGTTGGCAGCACTAGGGAAGTGACCACTCCCCTGTACTCAGCGCTGGTGAGGCTGCACCGTGAGCACTGTGTTCAGTTCTGGGCCCCTCATTTTAAAATGTCCATTGAGGTGCTGGAGCATGTCCAGAGAAAGGCAAGATGGCTCGTGGAAGGTCTAGAGAACACGTCTTATGTCTTATGAGCAGAAGCTGAGAGAGCTTGGGTTGTTTTGTCTGGAGAAGAGGAGGCTCAGGAGGCATGTCATCCTTCCCTACAACTCCCTGAAATGAGGCTGTGAGGTTGGGCCTGGTCTCTTCTACTGTGCCTGCAGTGAGACGATGAGAGGAAAAGGCTTTAAGCCGAGGCACAGGAGATTCAGGTTAGGTATTAGAAAAAAACTTTCCACTGTTAGGGTGGTCAGGCGTTGGAGTAGGTTGCCCAGGGATGGTGACTCCATCCCTGGAGGTGCTCAACAGGCATCTGGATCTGGTGCTGGGTGATGGTTTAGGAGTTACCATGGTAGTGCTGGGTAGATGGTTGGACTTAATGATCTTAAAGGTCTTTTCCAACCTTGATGATTCTAAGACTCTGTGGTATGGCCCATGGCTACTCATATTTCAGCAGTGTTTGTAGGAGCGCTTGTGTTGCAAAGCACATCTCTTTCTAAAGCGTCCTTTGCACTTACAATAGACAAATTTAGTGAGATCAGCTGCTAGGGAGAGTGGGTGCCAGCTGACAAAAGAATTTGCCTTTGCTGTGCCACCTTAGTGATGAATTGACTTTCTTTTAAATAAAGTTTTCTAATAGCCTGCTGTGGACTGCGGCACAAGGAAGGGATTTGGGTCATTCATGCTGAGGTTTTGCCTTAATTCCATAATTCTTTTTATTTCTTTTCCTAATTAGAAACCTGCTCATGGCAGTGTTTTTTCTCTCAATCCACTTACATAACATCAGAAAGACATAAGTGAGCTGAGCAGTTAAGGACATTTTTCTCACGGGCTGGTGAAAAACACCCTGGCAGCTGGAGCACAACCACTCGGCACCCACCCTTCCCTCGGCGCCTGGTGGAAAATGGCTGGTGTGCAGGAATGTCTGCTGGGTTCTGCAAAGCCCCCACATCTGGGCTGAGCCAGGAACTGCTGGACTGTGTCACCCTGGCCTCGAGAAGGAGGACAGACGAGGTCTGCCTGGGAACCGGCAGAGGTGAGGCCATCCATGAAGCTGCTCCCGCTGGGGTTTGGGTGCTCCTCATGTTTCTTCCCTCACATTTGTGTCTCTTACTTTTTCAAGGACAGTTACTGAGCTGCCAATTAAGGAGAGAAACTGCTTAGGTTTAGTAATTCTTAAGCTAGGGAAAAGCCTCTAGGGAGATACTGTCTCCATGCATTGGGTTACTCACCCTGCTCAAACTCCTGGGCTCCCCTTAGGTTTTGCACACTTTGAATGCCTGATCTGTAGGCAAAAGCTGGTGGACAGGCTTTCCTTTTTTTCCTGGCTGCAGGAGAGAAGAAATGGGGAATAAACAGGGCTGACACTTGCTCAGGTCGTATCCAAATATCTCCCTGCACCCAGTGTGACTTCTTCAGCTATTTAAATGAGAAATGCTGGCTAAGAAAGCTAAGATCTGTAGAGCAGTTGAAGTAAGACCCTGTAATGAGTCCGACAAACTACATAAGGCAAATGCAAAAATGCTCTAATTTTGGTTCATTACATGAAATACCCTTTATTACAGGTTTATCTCTTTGCCTTCACTGACATAGTTCTGCATGCTTATATGTTTCCCTGCTGGGAAAATCTTCCTGGTATTCACCCTAACTTTCCTGCTGTACATCTTATCCACTGACAGACTATACTTCCTTCCTGCACTCATCGTATTTTAGAGAAGAATAATGCACTCACTGTAGCTGGAGCTCTCTGGAAAGTGCTATCCTCTGCATTGTCATCTTGGGCTTTATCACCCTGGGAGCTGGCAGTGCTCTCTCTCTCTCTGTCTCCTCCCAAACTCACCCACCTCTCCAGCTTGGCTCAGTTGATGATGGACAGCTGAAGAGTGAAGTGGTTGGTTGCTCACCCTGCTTTGCTCCTCACTTTCTGGACGTTGCCGTGAGTGGTACTGGCAGCTGCCTTGCATTTCCTAACATGTATTCCTGTGCTTTGGGGACATATCCTGACATCACTAAACTGAGTGCAAACTACACAGTCAGTACGTAGCTTCTCCTTCCTGGGCTGGATGTGGATAAGTAGCCTCTTCCCCATCTGTCACTCATCCCTCCGCTCTTGCAAAGCCAAAGCCAGGTTCTCTGGCCTGTTCCCTTTCAGTAGCGCAGGTGGAGCAGAAAGCAGCCCTATTTTTTTTTCCACTGGATATTTCTCTGAGATGGCACACTTTCGAAAAGCACAAAGCTGCAGTAACCATCTCATAATGTCCATTCCTTTGCTTGCAGGAAGAAAATCTGTGCCATTTCATTTGTATATTTTCTTTCTAGCCAGGCTCACATACAGGCTGGAATAGCTACTGCAAGCTAATTGATGGCACTGTAGAGAGAGCCTACAAAATTGAAGGCAGTCCCTAAATGGTCCTAAATTCTGCTGAAATAGAAGCCGGAGCTTTTGTAGAGCCTACCCCTGACAAAAGGAGAGCTGTGGGGTATAGCTTACAGCTTTTTTAATAGCTACACATATGGAGGTTGTGTCCAGCTTCAGCACAACTGGTCCTTCCTGTCTCCAGTGCAGGCTGAAATAGAAAATGGAAAAATACCTTCATTGAATCCTCCCTCTACTGGGGCACACTTGTCTCTTCTATTTGTCCAAGCACATACATAATGGCACAATGTACACACTGCTCTTTCCTGGCAGTCTGCTCTGATCACACACTTTTCTATTATTGTGAGGCATTCAGTACCAGCTCCGGAAGAGCTTTCATACTTCTTTGTCTTGTTTGGCAAGTTTTGCCGGAATAAATTATTTGAGTCTTTCAGTGCTGTGACCTATTTCCTTAAAAGGTCATCTGCCCAACCAACCCCCCAAAAATCCAACATTTCCAGATGCTAGGAGAAAAAAGAGGCTTGGTTTCAGTGTCCTTGCCTGAGAACACAGCATGTGCAGCAAACAAGTATAATTGGAAAGAAAACCATAGTGCAGAGCTTTGCTTGGAGAGTAAAGAGAAAGGTCTGTAGAGGAAGGGATGGGCTGGTTTAAATGCTCCTTTTCCTGGGATGCTCCACACCTTTCCAGGTGGATGAGCTATATTTTGCAAAGGCATTTCAGCACTGCTAGAACAGTTCAGTTTGGCTTTCAAAAATCAGTTGATTGACATGTTTTCCAAAGTGCTGCAATGTAAATGAAAATGAGCTATAGCTCATTAAAAGAAAAATATCCATTTAAATGAAAAACCTCTGAGCAGCTTTCCAGTAAGCCTGGTTTCTAACCAGTGGTCTTGGCAGGTTGGACCTTGCAAGGAGGACACTGAGAAAGGAGGCTCCCATCTTTCATCACCTCTGCAAACACCAGGTGTATTGGTGATGTGCATTAAGCTCAGGAGGCAGTAGAGGCTCTGACAGGTGGGAAGAGAGGAGGAGCACAAGTGCTCTTCATTACTTGAGCTCAGTGAGCAGCAGGAGACAGGAGCCAAGAGCCTAAAGGCATTTGATGAAGATGCAGTGTGTTGTAGTGGAGACCCAGGTATAACAGTGGGCTAAAGATCCCCCTCAGGAGAGATGGGAAAGCCTCCAGACAAGACTGTCTATGCTGCAGAACAGCTGATGTAATGAGGGAAGCTGCAGGTAAGGTGCAACATGGAGTTCTTGCTTACGTGATGCCTTCATTCAAGGTCGATTCAAAGGGTTGTGAAACTTTGTCAAGAGGAGAGGATGGAGGGTCTGAGTTGAGAGGAGGGACCCACAGGTGGGATATTGTGCTATGTGGAGCGTATGGTGTTATTAATGCATAGCAAGGAAAAGGTGCAGCTTCTGGGAGAGGTTTTGGTTCTCAGTGCAGAAATAAGGCAGCGTGAGGTGCTTGGCTGAACATATGGTTCTTGTTTTGCAAGCCAAGGGTAAGAACAAGTAGAGTTAGGCCCAAAGAAAAGAAGGACAAAGAGCAAAGGCTGCAGCAGGTGTGCCTGTGCCTCCACCAGCCAGGGCAGCCCAGAGAGTGCAAAGTGGCTCAACTGTGTGGTCTTACCAGAGAGGCACACAAAACTCTGTAAGACCAGGCTTTCCCCTGGAAGTTTTACTGTTTCCCTCTCTTTTTCTTGCCATGAGACACGTAGCTGCAAAAAGAGGAAATTCCTGGTAGATTGTTTGCATTGGTTTTAATGGGAGAAGAATGTTTTGACTGAGGTTTGATAGATAGAAGAGGCAGATGTAGATTGAGTGCGTAACTTCCTAGAGTATTAGAGAAATGTGGCACAAAAGCTTTTTCCTGTATAAAAAGGTATTGTCAGCACTTTTTTTAGCGTTAGACCTCTAACAGAAGAACAAAAAGGCGCTCTGGTGTTTCGGATGTTCTTAGCAAGCTATATGGAATTGCCACGATTATTATCTTATTTTAAATAAGCTCTCTTTTAAATAGAGCAGAGTTACTGAGTCCTCTGTCTTGTAGCTCTCATCCTGGCCCTGCCTGCCTTGTTTACCAGGGACCAAGCACTGCCTGCAGGTATACGGAGCACGCATCGATTTTCATGTCACACACGCACTGCACACAAACACCATGACAGTTCCGGGCAGCAGCAGCACCAGCCATGGTGTCACATGGATATTTAACTCTTTCTCACACTGTGCCTTTGCCATGCAGGGCTTGCAGTGGATCTGCCCTTGTAAGAGTCTGTGGGGAGAATCTGTTTGGGTGGGGGGAAATGTGAGGTTTAGCTCTCCAAGCTGCAAAGATTGCCTGAAATGGTGCTTTCAGCATAATCGATGCGGCAGTATGCCCTAAACCTGCAGGTAGCTCTAAATCTTTTCTTGCAGTGCAAATTAGTATCTGACTGGAGAATCAATTTTAAAGCTCTAAAAGACTTTTGGCAATAATTGTGCACAGAACTGGGTCCTCCCCTGCTGTTAGCTATGGTGCAGCATAGAAAAGCTGGGGAGAGTGAAGGTCATTTTTCCTTCATTGTTTGAGCAAAAGGGTAAGCCTCTATGCTTTGCTTCTAAGTGAAGCAAATCAAACCCTTTTCCCCTCCTAACTTTTAATGAGCTGTCAAAGCTTGACAAAAATCTAGAGGAACAGCTGATCTTGGCAGGACTCTTACATTGCAATGCAATTTATAGTAAAGAGGGCAACTGTGTTGGCCCAAGGTTTAGTTCTCACATGTCTCATTCCAGTGAGCAGTGCTGTCCCTGCCTACTGAACCAGCAAGGGAGGGGTTAGGACTGTGTCACATTGCATGAATTCCCCTCAAAATGGGCAACCTGTCAATTGTGAAGGAAATTTTAACTCTCACTTGCTTAGATGCCACTTTTATTGTAGGCTATCCCGAAGCCATTGGACATCAGGGAATCTTGGGGACTGCTGTGTAGGTAGGTTTCAGCTCATGATATATGCACCCCAGCACTGGTCTTCTAAGCCTTGCCCATAATGTCCAAGAGAGAGAGAAATAGAGACAGAGAGGCTTCTTAATCTTGTAATTACCTGCCATGTTTAGAGAAAGTCTTTGCTTCCATGTCACTTGTAACAGAGGGTGCAGGCATTTGTTCCTCTATTCTAAGAGAACACTTTTCTCTCAGATGTGCTGATAGAAGAGGAGCCCGAAAATGCTGCATTCACACTGCAGGACGTTTTATAGCTTCTGTACTGAGCCCAGTGTTTAAACCCTGTTCCCTTCAATGTGTAAAGTGCTCAGGTTTGGGTTTTTTAAAGCCACCAGCTGTTCATCAGCTCATGGCCTGGACAAGGTGCAATGTATGAGGCAATGCTGGCTGCCAAATATCAAATAGTGTCAGTGGCACAGTCCAGGAATGTTCTTCAACTAAATCACTAGGGAGTGCTTTACACAAGACCAGTAAGTTCCAGCTCAGTCAGCCAGACGCAGGAGTTAGTTAACATGTTCTTCTGGCATATATTAGACAAACAGTCTGTTCAGGTGGCTAGGACAGTGCCTTCTGATGATTAAACCTGCAGAAGACCTTCTTGTCACTGGGGTTTTCCATGTCTCAAAGGACACAATCTTGCAGAAAAGAATTCCTTCCAGAAGCTGAGCTTGCTCACCTCCCACAGGGCTCAACAGGGAGCAAAGGCCTCCAGGCTGATCTCCAGTAAGTGGTGGCTGACAGCTTTTGCATCCCTTTGCTAAGTAGGCAAAATGAATGAATGGGGAACCTCTGCTGATTAAATACATTAGATAATGATGCTTCCTTGGAAGAATGCGTAAATCAATGCTTGTCTTTCGATTTGCCCAAGCTCCTTCCACACAAACCAGTTCATGCTTTGGTTACTCTTCAATGCCAGCTCTGCAGTCCTGCCATTTGTACTTACGTTCCTGCCTGGATCACTGGGAAAGGAGTGGCCACAGCTTTTCTTGACAGAGGGCAAGGTTGCGGGAAGCCCGCTGGAGCAAATGTCCTGTTGCCTCCATGTTAGGCATTGGGGCAAGCTGTCCCTTTGCAAGGTGGACACAGCCTGGCAGCCAGCCAGCAGCCACCTCTGCCTGGGATTTTCACCTCTCCTGAGAAGCCACAGCTCCCTCCTCTCCAGGCCAGGTGTGACGTTATGTTAATGTGGTCCTCTTTCTAGGATCACATGTGAGGGTTGTAGAGAACGGATTTCCTTTTGGCTTAATCCCACCTCTACTTTATCTTTTCAGTTAGAATTCCCTCTGAAAGTCTTATTGCTAGTTCTGCTCCTTAACCTTAAGGGTTGATCAGACTAAAGAAATTCCTGAACTGTGCAAACTCCAAGAGAACCTTGGGCACCAGAGCACAGCAGCATTGCTCAGCAGGGAGATTCTTACCAGGAAACAAAATTAAGAGCTTTAATTCCCCTCTGAAAGGCAAAGTGAATCTGCATTTACCTATTCTTCAGCATCCCATTTGGCTTTTAGTTCAGCCAGCCCCTGGACTGCAATTGCCAGCGCTCTGGGCATTGCAATCGACTCGGACGACTGCCCTGGAATGTAATGAGACTGCAGTGTATTGAGAATAATAATTCGCATCATACTCCTCAGCTGCACTGCGTTGTCCTCCTATATAAAAGGGCAGGGACTCTGGTTTATGTAGTTTCCTCTGAAGAGTCATATTGGGTCTGACTGATGTTGGATTTGAAAACAATAAAAAAGCATAGCTGTTAAACATATGTGGAAAAATCACCTCTTTCTTCCTGTTCTAATCAATGGGCTGTCCACAAATGCATCTGCAGCTTCTCATGTTGGCCTTTAGCTGATGAAAGATTTGTGTCTGAATCAAACCCTGAGGGCCAGATCATCAGCTGGAGTTAATGAACATAGTGCTATTGACTTCAACAAAGCCATCAGTCCTTAATAGCTGCTGATGAATTAACTTTGAATCTGAACAGCTCTATACACCTAAGATCTGAATCTTGACCGCTGTCCTGTAGATAGAGTGAGCTTTGCACATTTTGGAGGAGGTTAGACATACTACACTGTTACATCCTGAGGCTGAATTTAACTGAGCCTTTGTCAGAAATTCCATGTTTAGAGTTAACAGAGCTGAATTTATTGACTATTTTTTCACCTCAAGTTGTTTTATTTCACTGTTCTGTTTTGTTACAGTCCTCCTGGGACTGCAGACTCAGAGAGGGCTAGGAGAACCACCCCAAGCTGTACAGTGCCTGGTGTAAAGGGGCTCTTTCCTCCTGAATGACCTTCTTGCTGTTACCTGAACATAGAGTCACTCATGAGAAGCTGACGGAGCTGTTAATGCCACCCTCTGAAGTGCCCTTGATTTCGTTAGTCATTTGCTTTTCATAGTGTTTATGTTCAGGAGTGACTGGGGGAGTTTCTTGTTTGCTGTAGCTGTTTCCACATCTGGATATGACCTTCACAACCCCAGCTGGCAGAGCCAGAGCCTGGCCCATGAGCTCCCTCTGGTTCCCGGAGTGCCTTGG
This sequence comes from Melanocharis versteri, assembly GCA_013397845.1. Lineage (NCBI taxonomy): Eukaryota > Metazoa > Chordata > Aves > Passeriformes > Melanocharitidae > Melanocharis > Melanocharis versteri. The sequence goes on along the minus strand of VZTG01003627.1, from coordinate 198,139 downwards.
GGGTTTCCTTCCTCAGCACTTGCGGGGCCCAAAAACACTGCTGTGGCCACGTGGCTCAGGCACGGGGTCCTGTTGCTTCCCCTCTGCTTCGGGAAAGGCTGTGCTCCTACATGCAGCCCTGATGGCAGTTTCGTGCCTGGTTAACACACGCACTTCTCTGTGTAAACCCAGCCCAGCAATGCGGTCTCTGCCAGGAAGGCACAGGAAATGCTTCATAGCTACAGTGTGTGAGGTTGCTAACAACACTGAGCAGAAGGCTCGGGGTGTTGCTAATCACCACCAAATGACCTTTTAATCCCATTCCCATGAATGTATATTGGGTTACTTTTTCAGCTGGCAGTCTGTGGCTGTGGGTGAGCACATGGCATCTCCAGCAGTGCTTTGAGGGCAGCTCCTTCCCTCCACCACGTGTCGTGTTGTCAGGGGGTTAATTGTAGTGAAAGTCTAAGGTAATGGGCATTTGACATGCCACATTTCATGGGTCTGTTCAAGCAGAGATGATTTGGGAGGCAGAGAGCATCTGCAAATTCAAGCTTCTCTCTGAAGATATGTCTGAGAGATAATGATGATCAATAGCATAATAGCTAATAACAGCTTGAGGCATCTGGACTGATAAGAAACAGCCCAGTTGTGGAGGCAGAGCTGGCATTGCCTGTATAGTTGCTTGAAACAGGTGGAGGACTGGGGCAAACACTCATTTTACATCAGTGTGTCTTTTGTCTCTGTGAATGCAACATGATCGGGAGGTGCTAGTTTTGTCTCCTGGGTGTTTTTTACACCGGACTTGAGATACAGGGAGTAATGGGCTCTATTGGCAGCACTAAGCCCTGAGGGGATGAGTGCTCAAGGTCTGGATGTTTAAGCAATTAGAAGATGGTGCATGTGGAAGCAAGAGAACTCCTCATCAGGTGAAGTCATCCTTGTTTCAAGGTCAAGCATTTCTTTGGCAGCTCTCAGTATCTCCTAGTTTCTGTCTTCTGATCTCTGTAGCTTCCTGTCTTTTACGGCAGGTCTTCAGCTTGTTGCAGGGGAAGTGGCTGTCATCTGTGATGATATGTGGAAGAGTATTTCATGGCTGAACTATACTGCCACTCCGCAGCACACATTAGTTGATCATCAGTGTCCATTCTCTGCAGTTTGTTTCAATGAGAAGGAAAAAGTGCACTGCTGCCTTAGCTCTAAGCAGTATCTTCAATTCTCCTTAAATTTACTGTTAACTGCACCTTCTGTTACATGTAGAAATAATTAGATGAGTGAACATATGCTAGCTTAAGGCTTTCATAGCATATCTTTACCTCCTCATATGCACCCAGATTCAGAGATATATGAGAAGAACAAAAGGAAGTCCAGCAAGTCTTGACAAGTCATAGTGGATGAGCTTTTTTGTTATTTTTTTAAAGGACAAGCTGAGACTGTCTTTTTAGTGTTGGGTTTAAAGCATAAGCTACGAGGGTCTCCTCTGCAGCATTCCCTGCAGTGAAATAATGATGTTATCTCAGTGCTTTAATGAAGTTATCCCAGTGCTTTAATACCTAGTTTGGTTCCTATTTGCCAAATCTTTATAGAGAATAAATGTCTTGCAGTGAAACTGTATGATAAAAATAGCAATTTTAAGGAGGGCAAAAATAACAGCAGGCCTATTATTTTCACCAGGCAGCATTTCACTATGCCGAAACTGAGGTCTCAGACAACTGCACTTAGATTAATTTGTAGTGTTATTCTTTCGGGTAAGTAGGGCCTTGAAAGGCCAGAAATGGATACAAGAGGGGTGACCCAAACATTTTGCTCAGTATTTATATTTATACCCTTAGATCACTGAAAAATCCTGGCCTTTTTGAAGTCACTGGCAAGATTTCCACTGATACCAGAAGATTTCTTTCCTTGAGGAGCACATAGTCTTTCCCTCTAAATTCCCAGCAGAAAAAAAACCCCTTTGGAAACAACTTTACGCCAACTTTGATGCCCAGCTAAAAACCAGGATGCCTTGTAAGCGGCATCCTACAGGGACAGTCTTCAGGTGTCTGTCCTGCTGCGTTTGCAGGCTGAGCCGGTGGGCAGCAACACATCATCTGGGTAAGACATTCCTTCAGCAGCAGGCTAGCCTGAGCTACATTTGGGGCCCAGAGCAAAAAGCTGTCACTGCGGTCCCTGAGGACCCCTCAGACAGCTCCACACCCAGCACGAAGCTCGGAGTGGGGCAACACCCCTGACTGACAAATAAGGGGCTACTCTGGTGACTGGGCATGTTGTGAAGCTCTTGGTTTTAGATGTGTCAAGCACACATCACCTCTTTCTGCTGGGACAGTGTTGACTCAAGAAGGCTATTTGCTGTTCACTTCATCCTCCTTCTTCACTGCAATCTTCTGGACAGCAGCTGGCAGGCCCCCAGCAGATTTTCCCTCTTGGTGCTAATTTCTTAGAACATGTTTATAAACCATTAGGTATAGAGATGCTACTTTCAGTGCATTGTTTCTGGCAAAGTGCATGCGTGTCCGCAGATAAAAACCGCATGGCTAAGCTAACTGGGAACAATATTCATGGATTAGCCCTAGCTTCAGCTTTGCCCCCTGTGCCTTCCCTGGCAGACATGCCTGAATTCATCATTTCAATGGGGAAAGCATCCTTCAGACTACACTGGCCTCCTTCCTGTTTGGATAAAGCTTCTACAGAGCAGTGAAAGAAGCTGTGTTAAGGGGATATAAGTAGACAGCCTTTCTGAATAAGAACATGTCTGTCATCTTTAAAGCAACAGCAGTGAGAAACAGTCCAGGTATACGTGTGACAGATGTCCTGTAATAGATAGCACAGGAGCCATCTATCAGCACTCCCTGTCCACTATTGTATCTGAAATGCCTTAGAAACCAGACAAAATGTTTTATTGTGATAGAGGAACTCAGAGCAAAATTAAAAGTCTCTTATAATTTTAACTCAATACAATTGCATTACAAATAGAGCTCAGACCTTCTCTCACCACCAAATCAGACTCTTTACTCTTCCTGATGGCTTAGGTTGTTTTACTACCAAGATGATTTTCCTAAATCTTTCCATAGGTCTCGAGGTCTGGTCCAAGAAGGCTTTTAAGACACATTTAGCTCTAATGCCAAGGTATGCAAGACTTAGAAGTCCTGTTACTTCTATTTGGACTAGACCATATGTGTTAGCAATAGAATCTCTTACACAAACGAAGCAGACAGAAGTTGGTGGGTTTCTTGGTGAAAGAAGTACGATTTGGCTGCAGAATGCAAGTGCTACCAAACTAGTAAGTCCAGGAAAATGCTGAACAGCTAGCAGGTGTTTAAGAACTCTTCTTTCTAGCCATGGGTAAATGAAGTTATGCAAACAAGTTATCAAGAACTGCTAAAATATTCTACAGGTGCAATCTTGTGGTGCTTCAGTATTCTCTCCACTCCTGGAAACAAGAGCTGTGCTCTTCCAGCAGCATTCTGAGAAAACATTTTAACTTCATTAAATAATGTCACTTTTCAAGTGTCAATTTTCAATACTGCACATTCCAAGTCCTTTATTACTGAGCTTCTTCCTACTTACTGTGCCACAGAGACACTGGCTGCAGTGGGCTGTGAGTGTAAACACCTTCATGGCTGCTTTTAAAACATTTGGCATTTAAAACTGTGAAAGGATTGATGCAAAAGCTCTCCAAGGTTCTGCTCATTCTCCACTTTTTCCCTTTTTGTTCACATAACATCAACACCTGAGAACAGCTGAGGGAGGTCAGTGTCATCCAAATGTGGTATTTTGGCCCTTGGTTTGGCTGTTGAAAGGGCAAATATTACTGTGATTTAATGTTTTATACATATGCTCTTGCAGGCAAAAGTGGTAATAAATCAGCATTGATAAGAAGAGATTAACTTCATGGTTCAGTGGAAAGTGTGTCCTATGGGTATATGAAGTAATAACCTGAGCTATTCCTATTTTGTTTTCCATTGAGTTACTTTGTGCCAGTACTGCCTCTCTGAAATATTTAAAACATCATCAAAATGCCATCATCTTCAAAGAGAACACATATAAACTATTTACCTCTGTTTTCTGATTTTTATGCCTTTAGGATTTTTTGCAACTAACTAAGTGATTAAGAAGCTTGCAATTAGGATGTGGTAAAATACTGTATGTAACATCAAAGCCACTTTGAACACTTAGAATACTGTCAAATAATGTTTTGTATTCTGTGAAAGGGCAATATACGGGCTCTGTAACGCTTCCTAAGTTCTCCTTCATTCACTGTAGGAAACTTCAGTCCTGCCCTTCTTCCTATAGAAATGACCAGACGAAAATTAGATAAAAACTTTCTAGGACAAATCAACGAGGGGAAAAAAACCCCACTGATGAAATTTTTGTACTGATCAGAAATTTTGTTGGTTTCCTATTGTGAGCCTCAGTAGTTTTCTCATTTAGTACCTGGCAGGTTGCTCCACTCAGACTGTTAACTCCTGACATGAAGAGCTAGAAAATAAGTTTTATGTTTCTGGACAGACAAATGTCTACTAAATCAAACCCAGGCTCTGTCTTGCCCTCCTCAGCTGTGATTCAGCTCCTGCTCTGAGTTGTCAGCAGAGTCAGGCTACAATGCATTTGGTTAATGAGCATGTTTGTGTGCCAATTGCAAGAGTGGGGCTCAGCCTGGCCCTTCCTTTTGTTCTGGTTTGTTTCTGTTGCTGGGAATGCAGAAGGGAAAAAAAAAAAGGTAAACTAAACCTGGCAGAAATTTTAGAAATTTTTCCAAATTTTCACCTCTATTTTGAACTAAGTAGAAAATGAGGACAGTGTTCACAACAATAAATACCTTCTAAAGTGAAAGGTAGCTTAAAACAGGAACTCAGATTTTGGCCTGTAAGCTCCAAGGCCTGAGAAAACCAATCTTACCGACTTGATCTCAACACTGCTTGAGTTTCCAAACAAGAAACCAATGCTGCTGGTACCAGATGAATTCTCCTCCTTGCAGAATGGTCATCTCCGTAGGGTAGGGTGAGAACTTCTGTTCACAGCATTTGGTTTCTGTGGTTGTAGTGTAGCAAAATCATGAGCAACTCTGTGATAAGTAGTGGTAGACAACCCCTATGTTAGCTCCTAATGGGAAAATGAAGCTGTTCATATGGTTCCCTTGTGACTGGCTTTTCTGTACACATTACCAACATTTCTTGTTTTCCCTTTGCCTGTAGAAGTGCCTGGGTTTGATTCCTGGAGAAGTAAATATTAATAGAGGTAATTTGTTGCTAATGCAGGGCTCGCCCAGATACTAGTTTGATGCTTCTGCTGCTGCAAACTTTAGCACTGACAAATAATAGTGTACGTGTGCACTTATTATACAATAGATCATGGAGTCATTGAGGTTGGAAAAGATCCTTAAGATAATAGAGTCCAACTGTAAACCTAGTACTTCCAAGTCCACCACTAAACCAGGAAGATGTTAGAATTAAGGTCTGAACTGCACTGGCATGACTGGCTTATGGCTGAAATGAGCTTGATGGTAGTCATTAAAGTCTGTCAAACACTAATACTCGGCTCTTTTCCACAGCAACCTTCCTTTTTTTCTTTCCTCCAATTCTGGGTTACTTGATCATTTAAATGCTTCCTCTGGATGGTGAGGGAGGCCAGCAAATATCCTCGGTCTGCAGAAGACTGACAATTAGTCAGACCTGGAGAGCTCAGTCTTTGATTCACCAACAGAGTCAATAACTCTAAGAGTGTTTCAGGCTTCCCAGCATCTTGGTGCTAATATGACTTGGCCTGCACTAGAGGAACCATAACTATCCCAAGAGTTTCATTGGCATTTGCTGCAAGTTTAAAATGCATTTGCTGCTTCTGTGACAAAAGAGGAAACTATGGAACAGCCCTTACTTAGTGCAGTTGGAACAGAAAGGAGTTTTGCAGGAGAGCAGGTGTTTTCAGTGCTCCTGTAAGCTTGCAGGCAGAAGATAAAAAGAGAAAGTGGATGTAACTCCATTCTGCTAGGCTGTATCTTTTATTTAGACATTTTAGACTTGAACCAATACTGTCCATTTAGATTCTAATGGAAGCACAGTAGCATTGGAAAAGACACAGTAAAGACTAAAAGGTTAGCTCTGCAAAAACCACCACCTGTAGGATAACTGGCTGTTAGTGCCTTCAGCTTGAGTGTATTGTAATGACCATTATTCCATGGTTGAGCTGAATAAGGCAGCCGCACTGCTATACTTTAAAAGTTATATTTTACTCACCAGGAAAAGTAAGATGAAAAATCAAAATATAAATCTGAATTTAGCATGGGATCTGTGGCAGCTGCTGCTGGACTATCTGTTGAGAACAACCCCCAGGCTCAAAGCAGAGTCAGCTAGAGCAGGTTTCTCAAGGCCATGTCCAATGGGATTTTAAGTATCAGCAAAGATGGAGATGTCACAACCTCTCTGGGGAACCTGTGCCAGTGTTTGACCATTCTCACAGGAAGGGGGGAAAAATGTACATCTAAGTTTATGGTTGAATGGAATTTTTCATACTTCCATGTGTCCATTGCCTCTTGTCTGGATAGCACTGAGAAGAGTTGGGCTCCATCTTCTCCATCCCTTCCCCTCATATCAGATATTTTAACACATTGATGAGCACCTCCCTCAGCTGTCTCTTTTTGAGGTGGTACAGTCCTAGCTGTCACTCTCTCCTTATGACAGATGGCCCATTCCCTTTGTCATCTTCTGGCCCATCCCCTGATTTCACTCCAGTAAATCCGTATGTTCCTTGTATGGGGAGCCCAGGACTGGACTCAGCACTCCATATGTGTCTCACCAGGGCTAGAGGAAGGATCACATCCTGCTGGTAATGCTCCTTGTAATTTTTCCTGAAGAAGCTGGTGGGCTTCCTTGTCCCAAGGGCATGAGGATGACGTATAGTCGCCTTGGTGTCCACCAGTATCCCCACGTCCTTTGCTGTAAAGCTGCTTTACAAACACTTTGCCCGCACCAGGCACTGATGTGTAGGGCTGTTTCTCACCAGATGCAGGAGGAGTTTGCACCGTGCCTTATTGAACTGCATGAGGTTTTGGTCAGCCCATTTCTCCTGCCTCCTGTTGAGGTCCCCCTGGATGGCACTACAACCCTCCTGAGTATCAGCCACTCCTCTCAGTTTTGTGTCATCAGCAAACTTGCTGAGTGTAGACTCCACCCTGTCATTAAAGTGTTCATCAAAACCTTCATCATTAATGAAGATGTTTAACAGTACTGACCTCAGCACCCTCTGCTGGGGTGCACCACCAGTGAATGGCCTCCAGCTGGGCTTCATGCCACAACTGGATTTTGCAATCATGACTCTGAGCCTGGCAGTTCAGACCAATTTCAATCGACTGCCTAACTTGCACTTCTTCAGCTTGTCTATGAGGGTGTTGTGGGAAACAGAACTCAAAGCCTACTGCAGTCCTTGCAACAAATAAACAACATCCTCTGCTCTCCCCTCACCAGTCATCTCTTCGTTATCGGGTTGGTCAGGCATGCTTGTCCCTTAAGAAATCCTTGCTGACTACTCTATCATCTTGTCCTCTATGTGTTTAGAAATTTCTTCATCACTTTCCCAGGGATCACAGTGAGGGATTCTAGCTTGTACTTCCCCAGATCCTCTTTCTTGCCCTTCTTGAAGACAGAAGTGACATTTTCTTTCTTCCCATCCTCAGGAGCCTTCTCCAAGGAACACAACCTTCCACAGACCACTAAAAGTGTCCCCACTGTCATACTACCTGCTAGCGCATTCAGCACTTGTGGTTGCATCCCATCAGGGCCCATGGAATTAATGTATGTCCAATTTGTTTAAATATCCCCATACCTTACCCTATTCCACCACACCTAAGTCTTCCTTGCTCCAGTTTTCCAGGTCTCAGGGTCTTGGATTACTTAAGGGTGGTCCAACCTGTAAAGAGTGATACAAAACACACTCTCTTCCTCGGAGTCTTGTGTGTTCTTTTTCACCAGGTCCTCTTTCCCTTCCTAAAACATGTTGCCAAGTAATATCCCTCTGGTAGGCTTTTTTTTAAAGAAAACATGTCATCTCATGAATATCACTTGAGCAATTTGTATTGTCATCCAGCTGCTGTGCAGCAGTACAGCAAAACACATGAATTATCCCTTTACTGAATGGCATTGCTCATATGCCCAAAGTTAAGAAAGTATTTAAAAGCTTTGGAAAATGGACCTTTAATTTCCATCAATGTGGAAGGCTTCAAACACAATCTGCTGCTATTTAAATCTTCTCTGAGACATCCACAGAAGACAAAATTGTACACATTCAGAGATCAATGTAAAAAACTGCTGCTTACAAAGGAAAATTATAGAAAATACTGGAGATTTTAAGATGGACAAGGAGCTGGACCAGACTGATGTTCTCATGCTTGGTGTGTGTTTTGCAGAGCTGGATGTGTGTGTTTGGATGCATTCGGAAAAGGGCTGTACACAGCCTGGAACATTGATTTAAAACACAGAAGACTTAAGATATGCAGAAAACCTTAAACTCGTCTTGGCTCTGAGCACCTCTTTTTCACAGATAAGGAGCTGTCTTTCAGATGAGAACTGACACTTCCAGCTATAGAAATTTGACTCTGGGTTTTATGAGGCCTCAGATGTTTGCCACAAAGCCTGGTAACACAAAGCACACTGCTGAGTGTCTTGCTGAGTCGGCCAGTTCAGCATCCTTGGGGACACTTTGCTGTGTATTTTGGCCCATTCCTTTGCTAGCATCTCTGTCAGGATACATGGATTGTGACTGTAATGACAACTTTGTACGGGGTGCAAAAGGAGTTTAGTTTGTTCCTGGAAATACGACTGATCTGGAGTCAGAAATTAGTGTTGTCAGCTTTGTGATACTGCTGATGTAATTTAATTTCTCAGGGCGGAGCAGTTGCATTTGTAAATTGTTTCCGGCAAGAGCTGTNGCTTTTGCCTAATCTGCTACTTTGAGACTAATAACAGTCAATTATTGTAGTGGGGCTAAGATCACAAGTCCCCATTCTGAGAAGCAGCAGACTAGCTACCATGTGCCAACAGGGTAATCAGTGCTGGCTTTTGAGAACAGCTCTTCCCAAGAGATAATAGAGATGACAACCTGACCTCAAGTTGTTAAGGGCTCTCTTGTAAAACTGAGAGATTAGTTTGATTTATATTAGCCCTGCCAGATTCCAGCCTCGCTGTTTGCATCCTTCTTCCTGAAATTATCTTTCAAGCCTCAGTGGGACTTGGAGTAACAAGGCTCTTTGCCACTTACCATCAGTCTGCTATCTTCTGTCTTCTCTCTGGAGCACGGCTCTGTGGGCTCTCACAAGAGTGGCTGCACTCTTGTGCAGACTCAGGTTGAACATGAACTGATATAAAAGTGCACGTTTTAAATTTTTGCAAGTGCCTTGAGGTTCCTTGAGATGATGAATACGAGGAAAACACAAGCATTTAACATTGTTCATTTACGGATACTTTTATGTGATTAACATATGCATTAATAGTGCTATCAATAGCACCATCTACTGCCTTCCAATAGCAGGACACAAGATCTGCATTATAATAGCAGACATAACTAGTAAAATGAGAAAAGGGCACCTAAAGAGGTTTTTCTCCTCATCTCCTGGCAGCAGTGATGCTAGAGAGGCACCGCATCCACCTGTGTTCTCAAGACAGGCAATCTACTGGGAGTCTGCATGGCCAGTCTCTCATCAGTGCTCTGCAGATCTCTTTCAAAGCTATTGGGGCCCTCTTTTCAGATGTGTGTCACCAAAGCTTCCCATCTGATTTGGTAACAAATACCAGGAATATTCTTCCTTCCAGCACTTTGCCGAGTCCTCTCCACTGACCTTTGTTAGATCTTAAGCCAATTTGGGGGCCAGTATCATCTTCTCATCCTCCCTGCTGACCCACTGTGTCTGCCTCTCTGCAAAACCTTCACAACATTCCCTTTCTCCCATCCCCAAGGTACAAGCAGGGGATGCTCCTGGATACTAAGCCAGGCAAGGCAATACAGAGAAGGAGACATGGGTCTCTTCGAACACTTAATCTCTTCATCAGCTAACCCAAACTATAATCATGAGCTGATACAAGCCCTTGTGTGTTTTATTAACAATACAGTTTACATGTTTAAATAGGAGCCTATAACAGTGCACGGTCTGAAGAGCTGCCTGAACTTTGGGGGATGACAAGATCCCTGTCCTTTGCACAGGTCAGATTAATGGCAATCTGCATATTATGCCACCTTTAATTTCTTTTCCCCTCCCAGAATACCATGAGACTTTGGACCTCTTGGCTCTGCAGTCATAATCTCTTTTCAAGTCCACAAAAGTGGAGTTTTATCCCAAAGTGAGTGTTTTGAAGGTCCCTGAATGCTCCAGCCCCACCCCTGATTTTGGAAAGGAATCACCGTACTATGCACTCCAGCTTTACCCTCTTGTTAAAAGGAACAAACTTTCCTTCTTCCTCTCTTTGGCTTTTTTTTATTTTCCCTGTTGTTCCAGGACAGGATGTCTCACTTAGAAATCTAATTTTTTTTAAGAGGAATTCAATTTCTCACGCTGCTGCTAGTTGCTCTCCAGCATTCACAGAGCCAGTGCTCTGCCCCAGGGAACTGAAAGATTTAAAAAAAAAAACCATAGGCAAGGAAACAGAATAGTTATAAGTGGCCAGCATCAACATGGGAATGAGCACCAGGAAAAAAGCAGTTGTTTCCAGTACTGCAGAGCCAAGGACACCTGGGGTATGGACATGGATTTTAAGGGGGAGACACTGGTGTGAGCCTACAGGCGTATCAACCCTGCAGGAGGGCATGAAAATTACCTCTTTCCCTTCCTCAGCCAACAACCACAGGAAATTAATGTCTCTGAGGCTCTCTAGACTCTGGCAGAAACAAATGAGTGGATTCAGTAGTGACTGTGGTTAAGGCAAGGGCCAGGGTGGGATGAACAGAGGGGTTGGTCCCTTTTGCTCCTTGGACTGAATCTTCTTCAGGAAATATGCCAGCCTGATTGTCCAGCACAAGGCTCAGGGTGAGACACTCGGCAGCAAAGATGAAAACACTCCTCATGTGGTAAATTGCCAAGGGGTTCTCTGAAGAAAAATACTGTGTAATTGTGTCATTAAGGACTGTATAATGATGGATCTGCATTTGGGGTCAAGTTAAAGCTGTACAGACAGCCCTCGTTATAGCTCCTCCTCAGTTCTGAGTGATGCAGATTAAACAGTATTCTTTTGCTGCAGAATTTGGGGGTGTTGTACAAATTTATGCCACAAGAAAGTCAGTAAGGCACAGCAGTTTGAAGATCTGCTAAACAGAAAAGTAAAAAGGAAAAAGCAAATCCAAGCAAAATCATCAAGCAGTTGAAGAACGTATCAGTTCTGTCTGGATTTCAATATTAGACAGCTTCGTATCCACTATTAAACAGGACAAGAAAATTCAGGTGTTCACAAGACACTCAGGACTATGTCTGAATATGAATTATGAAGCTGACTGAAAAATTGAGGCGTTTTTATTGGCTTAACTGTAGCAACAGTCTGATGGGGCAGCAGTGATGGTGTGAACAAGCACCTTAGTCCTTGGCAAGGTCAGGGACACTACTTGTACTCATCAATTGGTTAACCTATGATTCAACATGTCTAAACCACTGACAAGTGCTTGTGAAGTATTTCAGCACTGCTGAAGCACTTGGTCATTCACTGTAGGCAACAGGAGGAAATCTTGTCATTGAGAAGCTCCTAGGCTTGGCAAGACCTCATTTTCCCTGCTTCCCCGTGTTGCACCTTCCTTTCCTCCCCACCAGCATACACAGCCTATTTTTTCAGCTCAGTACCTTTCTCCAGTTCCTCTGCTGCTGTCTTGTGAGGTCCTTAAACACAAATGAATTTAGTTGGAATTATCCTGGGACCTGTTAGCCTTCATGTCATTAATTTGGCTGCCCATGAATCAGGGTGGCTTGATAAAGGGGATTTCCTCCCTGTGGCCCTGAGCTGGCAGGCAGAACCCTGCTGCTGCTCTCAGAAGAGGATTTGGTATCAGTTCCTGATGGGTGCCTGTTTCTGTCTATGGCCAACCTCTGTAAACACCAATTGACAGCAAAGCTCAGCTTAGCTGCTTCAAGGCAAACTCAAAACCTCTACTTCGTACTACTGACAGGTGAAAATATCTTCAGCCTATTGGCAGTGACCCCTATATTTTCTCTGAGACCCCTTTGCTGATAGTGGGGAGTGACCTTTTTTCGCACACTACTTTGTATAGTGGGAAAGGAAGAAGTTGTTTGGGTAGGGAGAGAATAGAGTATGGATTGGGCAAACCCATGAGGCTGGATAGATGAGATGTGCCATCATGTGCTGTGTTCTGTAATGAAAGCAATTATTAGCAAGTACTCACAGCAGGACACGGGCCATGAAAATCACCGTGTTGCCGCTTTCTCCTCTTCTGAATCCTGACCCTGCTCTAAGGGGATTCGTGAAGACAGATCCCAAGAGGGTGAGTGAGCAGTGAAGTCCTCAGACAGGAGTGAGTAGTGCATTTCAGTGCTGTGACCCTGTGTTGTTATGTACCTCTGAATGCTGTGTAGGGTTTTCACTGTTGATTTAGCACTCCCAGTGCCAGAACGGCTGTGTTATATGCATCTACGGGGTACTTGAATTCATACTTCTGGGGGCAAAAATTGTAAAAGAAGCTTATGGAGGCCTTGCTGGAAGAGCACTGCAGGATCCATCTATACCTTCACTGGGAAATGGGGATTGTGCTCTATTCCTGTCATGGTCAATACAACTGCTCAAGGAAACTGGGCTTCATAATTGTTTCATTTACTCCAAACTATGCCATTTTCGTTGACCTTGTCTGGTGCCTGTATGACCCTTAATATCCCTATGGGCTGTGAAACATAAACACAATTATCTGTTAATGGAGACTATCCTGTTTCCACTCAGGACAGGCACAGCAAGTGGCAGTGATTCCCACTGCTTTATGTTCCCTTTTACAGGCAAGGGTGCTGTGACTCCAAATCATTAGGCGCTGTGTGGGAGTGATACAGTAAAAATGACCTTACAGCCTCTGAGCCAGCAAAGACACTAAATCAGTTGGTCAGTTGGCAGCTACAGCAGAAAAAGAAGGCTGTGGGGAAAAAAACCAAAACCATAAAACAAAACCCAAACAAACAAAAAAACCAAAATGCAACAAAACCCACAAGGGTAAACTGGAGCAATCAGTCATGTCTGAGTGAGGTCTCTGCACATTTTTTTTTTGTTTGGCCAGGCTGTGACAAGCAAGGACACACTGGAGGAGAGCTGCTGTCTCCACTGCTTCCTCACAGAAACTCCCAGGCATGGAGAATCCTTTCTTTCTGCCGCAGGAAGCACACCATATGTGTGTCTATGCTTTTTCTTTTTCTTTTTTGGCTAGCTGGCATTGCAAAAGAGCTGGGGTACAAACCAAAATTACGCACTGTACTCAAAACTCCTGAGCTCTGGGCAGTGTGAGATCATGAAATGGATGTGGCTGAACACCCCCTGCACATCCTGCTGATAATCAAGCTTTTAAAAAGCTTTGTGAAAGAGCTGAGCTGAATTCTCTGCTAACTCTAGGTTGTTGAACAACATTTCCCAAAAGACTTGTAGGTGGCAAAATTGTGGAAGACCTGGCAAAGGATTCATCTTCTCCAGGAAGAAAATTTGTTATTCCACATGCATAAGATATACAGAGCTCTGTGACTCACAGGATGAGACAACAGGCAGGTAGGACAGAAGGGTTCTGCTCCAGTGGGTAACATTTGAATTCTTCTTAAATAGAACAATTTTGTAATGGAATCATTGAAAAAAAGCCCAAGCTTTTCAATCCCATTTTTTCTCCTCTTGGAATATAATTATTTTTTCAAATATTGACATGATTTTTACTATGGCCTGGGTTCCTGAGATGCCTCCTGTTTCATCCAACACAACACTTCGCTGGTTTATTGAAAGCAATACTTCATTATTATTTATTATTTTACCCTTTCATTCAGCTTTATTTCATTAAGAGCTTGTGCATTGCAAAGTCATGTTTGAGTTTTCTGTGGTCAGGTTCATTGTATGGTTCACATCTTTGCAGCATTCCCTGCTCCAACCTCAGCTGCTGTCTGAGTGCATTGGGGTCACTCCCTGCCTGCTCCTGTCACAGACAGCCCATGGAAAGGGGAGATGGCAGAAGCTGGATGGACTCTCTGCTTCCCTCGCCTGTTCATTCTTTATTCGTCTGTCTTGCCAAGGGTGCTTGACACTGAGGAAACAAGGAGAGGAGGCCATTGCCCAAGGGGTTTACATCCAAGCAGATACTAGTGCAGGGGCTACTTGAAAATTTCCAGATGAATGATTTCTCAGTGGAAAACATCTTGACTAAATGAGCATGTTTGCGGAATTTGTCTGCTTCCCATGAGTAACTCTTCTTTTGCTGAAAAAGGGAAAGTCCCAAACTCAAAAAATCATTCAGTTTGGAAACTCAGTTCCTGTAAAACGGTGTGACCCAAATTTGCCATATCATGTGTCTTCCCTGTCAGGCCTCCCCTTGAACCACAGACAGGAAAAAATCTACTGGGTTTCCAGAACTGCTTCCTACTGTAGCAACATTCCCATCATATAATCCACCTTCAGCCTAGTTAGGTTTCTGGCCTTTATTCCTCCATACAAAAGGCTACTCCAGAACTTGGCTAGGTTTTAAATATGTTTTTTATTTCCACCCTAAAGTTATTCACAAGCCACATAGGCCAGTTTGACTTTTTGCTAATGTTGTTCCATAAACTACAACTCTCTCCTCTCTCTGGAGTTCATTATACTGTAGCAGTAAACAATCATATTTGTTTCCAGTCCTCAATTTCCAACATCAAACTGAATTTTCTCCTCTCTGTTTGATCCTACTGGTTCTTTTCTGCACTTGTCTTCACTTAGATTAACCTTTTATGAAGCAGGACTGAACACAGTACTGCAAGTGAGCTTATGGCCATACCTCAAACAGCACAACTGATATTTCTTTGATTCAGCTGGAAACACACCACATCACAGATCCTAGGATTTTCATCAGGGTTTACTATCATGCTGCAGCTAAAACAGATCCTGGAGTTCGAGCTAAAGAAAAGGATAGGAGCAGAGATCATCTGGCTGGAATATCCATGAGCTGTGGTGGGGCAATTTCAGGCTTGAAATAATAGATTTTCAGCCAAAATGGTGAGTACTAGCACATTACAAAAAAAAAAAAAAAAAATTCTTCTGACGAAAGCTCTTCTTTTTTTTTTCCTGCTGAGATTCTGCTGAGCTCTAGATCTCTCCTTGGCACTAGCTTTCCAGGCAATGAAGTAGCCCTGTAAGACCTGGAAAAAATAAGATTCACAAAATGTGGAGTGACTGAATTTTTCTTTGCTCCAGGATGCACAGTTTCCAACCAGAACACGTAATCAATGGTTTTGTTACAAGTTGCTTTCTGAAGGCCATTTGAGCCGGCTTCAGCTGGGAAGCTGACTTTTGCAATAAATCAACTTGTAAAATGCCATTCACTGTCAAACTGATTCTTTTACACACTTGGTAAAGGGCCGATAAATTAAAAATATAATTAAAACCAACTTGTAAGGTAATAACACCTGACACAAGACCTTCCTTATCCTTTGCAGAGCAGGTGGGTGGCCACAATATGGCCTCACAGCTTTACCATGAAGGATGACCTTTGCCCTCCTTGTGGGCAATGACAAACTCTTCATGGAACAGAAATTCCTAAAGCAGGGTCAGATTTAATGCAAGTGTTTTATGTTTCCACCATGGAGCCTAAGTGCAAATTCCGTCTTGAGTGGTTTGTCTCCAATGCCCAAATCCTGTCATGTAGGCTTCTCTGCTCATTAAATTAATGGGGCAGGATCCTTTCCCAGCATCAGATGTGGCTCCATCCAGTCTGGTACTTGGAGACTTTTTTTTTTTGTTATTTACACAAACTTGTATTGTCAAGGCAACAAAATGCCAAATGTAGGAGAAGTTCTATTTAGTCCCAGCCTACGCATTTCTCTCCTATTGATTGTGCTTCATTTTACCCTACAATCAGGGACATGATTTCAGCTACCTCTCAGTCCTGGCTCTTCAGAGGCAACTTCTGCTCATATTGCACCTTTTGCAATGTTCAAAATCAGTAAAAACAACGTCTTCTGACAAACGAATCAATGCTCATAGCCATGGGCCACTGTGAGTAAGACTTCACAATATTTTGAGCTGGGAGACATGCGCAAGTACTTCGTCCGCCTGGTTATACTTTAAAGAGGGTGAATGACTCTGACTATAATTTGACAGCTGGTTCTTCATCTTTGAGGCCACCAAGTTAACTTGCAACAATCATGGCAAAGGCCTGTGTTTTGTGGATATAGTTCCCTCATTGCAAAACTGATATTACATCTGTAGTGCAGAGAAGCACTGAGAAAGAGGAAGTCAGTGAAGAGCAAAAAATCTTGACTGCTCTGAGCAGCTGGCCCCTACTGCCTTGTGTTGCTTTTGCTGCCAGCCATGCCCTGGGCAAGCAGCAGTGGGGACACAGCTGCCAGCTTTTCCTGAAACAGGCTGCAAAATTAGCTCATAAACAGAAAAAATGATATTTCAGGAAAAAAAAATAATAACCTGGCCTGTCATGTGTAGCTGGTCACTGAAAGATGAACTTTTTCTGATGTGTAATATCGGAGAGATTTGCTTTACAAAAACGTGATAGCAAAAAAAACCCCCATTTACTGTCCTCCCATTTTTATTACTCTTACCTCATTTATCTCCCTGGGGAAGGCCGGAAACTCTTCCTTGCTTTCTGAAAGTTGCCTGGAGTGACTGGAACTCTAGAAATAACAGCACCTCAAACACAATGAGCTGTGTTGCAATATTTTCATAAAGTCAAGCCGAGATTCAAGAGTTCAGATTCTCTTTTCAGCTGACTTAAGCCTAAATCTTCACTTCTGGCTAAGGCTGCCTCATTACCATCTGGTAGCTGAGCTCACACAACCTTGCCCCATATACAGCCAGATTCTAGTGGGGTCTCAATCCATCTAAATCAGGGTTCCTGGACTGCACTAGGCACAGAAGTGTAGCCAGACACAGAGGCTGGATGATGCTGATTTTCTAGGCCAGGAAACAGAGACTGAAATTTTTGAGGGTTTTTGAATAGTGTAGCCATCCCATTAATATTCCCAGATGTGCATCTGAACAGCAGCACAGGCTGCCACACTTGGCCCATGGAGATCCTTCAAGCATGCTGCAGTCCTGCCAGCTGCTGCCTGGATCTGCCTGGTTTTAAAAATGTGTGCAGCTTTCACCAAGCATAATTTTAGGAAAATGTAGCTCACTATGGGATAGGGTAGAAATGGTGTTCTCTCTTCTTTTACAACTATTGTTCTTTAACAGTTTAATTGCTGAGGTTGACTCACAACCTGAGGTAGGGGCTGAGATAGGGAGAGAAAGAGGGAATAAACATTTCTTATCTGCTTGTAAAGCTCATCATTATTCTCACAGGGTTTCTAGTGAAGTCTTGTTATTCTGCTGTAGGCTTGTTACAATTTCTGGCACTCTGATCTTCCCATGTCTCCATATTTCAACTGGTTTCTGTGTTTCTATGTTTTTTATAAAATGTCTCAGACACTGATGTTGGGTAAAACACATAACCATAATTTTTGGAACAAAACGTGCAGCTCTTCCCTGCTTTGAGTTTGTGGACCACATCCATCACCCAGCCTAAGTACTAACCACACTGAAATATGTCTGTCTCAGAGGTGAAACAACACGTGCATTAAAATGTGTCAAAATTTGCAAGCTAAAAATCAGACACCTGCAATGAACGAGTGTTTTGAGACTACCAGGGCAGCAGTGTGCTAACAGCTCATCTGCGAGTGCTTTCTGGGTTTGTTTGGTGTTTTGTTTTCGTTTTTGGTTTTGCTCGGTTTTTACTCACAGACCTGACCCAAAACTTAGCAGCGGTCCATGAAATTAGTGGAATTAAGTTCAGGTTTTCCCTGCTAAAGTGGGGTTGAGTAGAGGATGTTGTTCCTAAAGCATGGCAAGCACATTTCTGCTTAGCACGGTGCTGGGATGGAGACACTTTCTACACCAAGTGAAAATCTTCGGAATGCAGTTGTGCTGAGATTTTTAGAAACGAGTATTTTGGGGTGTGTGGGGGTGTTGGCTTGGAGTGGGGTTGTTTTGGGTTTTGCTAGTTGGTTGGACGTTTGTTTTGTTTTGTTTTTTGTACCAAGACAGGATTTTCCTTGAGTCTCCTTTATTGATGAGGCAGGGGTGTTGATGATGCGCGAGATTAGAAACGGCGTGGCAGCAGTTACCGAGCCGAGGACATTCCTTACGCATTCCCTGCTGCTCGGCCGGCTGTGAAACCGCGGGTTACCCTCGGGCACGATGCGATATTGCTTTTGCTCCTTGCACCCATCCCCTTTTGCCACAAGATGGGGATGCAAGCCCGGGTTTAGGCCATGTATGAACAGGCTTCTTCCTCCGCAGGAATGAATCTCCATGATCCTTGCCCGCTCAAGGACCTCCTTTTGTTGCTATTATTTGGAGCCTGCAAACTCGCAAGATACATTATTTCTTAAATAATATGATATTATTGAAGGATGCTGGGATCTGGATAAAACCTGTTTCTTATCTTTGCTGAAATTAAAACACCTCTGTTATGTAGTTGGCCATAAACAATTTGAACTCCTTGCAAACCCATGTCAAATTTTAAATCATTGCAGCAACAGTAAGAAGCAAGCCTCTCTCTAAATATACCTGCGTGTCACTAAGTAGAGATTAGTAAGCTAATGATTAGTCAGATAACAGCTGGCTATTGATTTAGTCAGTTAAATCAATTCTATAAGCCGCTTTATTTTCTTCTTTTCAACTTCAAGAGTCATCAAATATCTACAAATGTTTTGTCCCAAGTGGCCAAGGGAAGAAATCCAGGCTAAAACGTGGTCAGGGAAGGCTCTGCAGATCTGATGTTTAGCTGGTAGTGGTGGCAGCTTGGCTGAAATGATTAACAGACTTCATTTTGCAACATAGCAATGGGCAGCCCCTGAAAGGTTTTGGTAAGAAAATACGTCACATACGTATCTTTTTCTGTATGTTGGCGTAATGAAGCCTCCCATTCCTTCCGAGCTAAAGGCAAGTGTTCAGCATACTCAGCCCTTCATTTAACCAGCATTTACTTAGTCTTGCTCACATAAAGGGAGGACAAAAGGGTTCTGAGCCCACAAAATCCCATTTCTCATCATCCATGTTATGAGGTGATACATCCTTTCATCACCAACTTGGGACCACTGATATCTTTGTGAATAGCTCTAATCACTCTCCCCCACCCCCAGCACTATTTCAAAACGTAGGTACTGGACATTTTTATTGTTCACCTAGAATAAAAATTAATTTATTTTTAAATCTTCTTTTCCTATTTATGACCACTGATTCCTTTTGCAGTACTGTTTATGTGATCATAAACATACTCATCACTCAGAGTATTCTATATTCAGAGAAACCACTTGTAGTAATGAGTGCCTCCAATAAATACTGCCTTTTCTAAAGAAAATTTTGTATAAAAAAATGGGATGTCATAAATAACAAGATAATACTGAGCAGCAGAACAGTGTTATTCAGGCTTGATAAAATTGCAAATTGTGTTTCAAGAACAACAATTTGTTTTCTTACTTTACAATCATTACTGTCGTATCAGATTTCTCCTTCTCCTACATCCTCCCCTGCCTTGAAGGGCAAAGGTGATGTGCAGGCTTTAAAAATTTAACCAGCCATTTCAGTAGGGCTTACTTTGGAAAAGAGTCACACCACAAATCCCTGCACCATCTTTCAGTAAAAGAGCTCTCAAAAATGCTGGGTTTAACTTTCTGTCCTTCATGTGCTGCCTAGTGGATTTTGGTGTCTTTTTTCATTTGGACAACACAATGAAGGGAAAACGAGATAGTTTCTAGTCCCTTTCACTTTCTGGTTTTCATGCAGAAGTGCAAGGTAGCCATGTATTTGTTCACAAAAGCAGCAACAACAACAACAACACCCCTTATTAATACCAGTTTTAGACATTTAAAATGTTTAATTCATTTACAAGAACAACATCCTGCGGAAAGTCATCCTTATTTTGACTCCAAAACCTTTGCATAGATGTCTTAATTGAAGTGAATCACATGTTTTTTTATTGCATGCCTCTTTTTTTCCCCTCTAAAAAAGATATCTTGTTATTGCTTTTTGGATGAGAAGTTCTGGTTAGCTACTCACTGACAGACAAATCTCTCAGCCAGACCATATTATGGTCTGGGTTGG
This sequence comes from Melanocharis versteri, assembly GCA_013397845.1. Lineage (NCBI taxonomy): Eukaryota > Metazoa > Chordata > Aves > Passeriformes > Melanocharitidae > Melanocharis > Melanocharis versteri. The sequence continues at coordinate 177,878 of VZTG01003627.1, read as the reverse complement.
AAGGGACCTCAAAGATCACATACTTTCAACACCCCTGCCTTGGGCAGTGAGACCTTTCACTGACCAGGTTGCTCAGAGCTCCATCCAACCTTGCCTCAAACACTTGCAGGGATGGAGCATCCACAACTTCTCCGGGCAACCTGTTCCAGCATCTCAACACCCTCATGGTAAAGAGTTTTTTCCTAATATCTAACCTAATCCTACTCTATTTCATGTGCTGGTCTGGCAATTTCCAGCTGCTTCTGGATTATTGTTTTGCTTCTTGCTCTCACCTGTAGTTGCCAGATCTTACTCACTGGAGTATGCCCCACATTTAGTTGGGCTGACCTTGCCATGACCACCCTGGAAGGCCACAGCAAGTATCCTGCAGCTGGCTACTTGGGCTAGCCAGGAGGGAACAGTAATGGCCAAGGATGCCAGAGCTGGCAGTAATCATTTATTTCACAGCAGCCTGTTTTTATGTGGGCTCTTATGAAATGGGTGTTGAATTCTGCTGTCACTGTGGAAATGATGAATAATAATCAGGTTAAAGCAATATATTGCATCATTCACAGAAGAGGTGCAAGGCAGTTCCTTTGAACTTCTAACACTACCCCAGCTGTTCTTCCCCTCTGGGAATGCTGTTTCAACATCTGAGGTTAAATGCCTTATTTGTAAACAAATGGAAGGGAAGAAAAATTTTTTTTCCTTTTTTGATTCATTGCATGATTTTATTAGCCTGTTCTTCACAATGCTTTTACATTAGCATCTAGCAGTCATGTGGAAGTAGAGAGAAGGTGATGGAGGGGTGTATCTCAGCTAGTGAAAATATTCTGTTGGCTCCCCTGGAAAGACAGGCGTGTTAAAAAGCCATCAAGCTACTCTTCCACAGATATAACAGCATAGTTGAGAACTACAGGAAACAACTGTGTGACCCAAGGTAGGTGGGCATGGGTTATGATAAAAGCCAGCGATACACAACTTGTGGGTCTCACTGACTTTTCATCAGCCTTTCACAATGCATTTGCTCTGAATTGAGCTCTCATGGCTCTAGACCATGATCACGTTTCATGATAAGTTGTACAAATATTCATCCTGCAGTTGTTCTGTCCACGCAGTATAATATTCCTTGGGAGTAGAAAAGGGAAGAGAGTTGATTGATGCAACATCTCAGCCAGAACATATGAAATACCATAATGAGAGCCGTATCCAGAGGTGTGTTTTTTGTTGTTGGGTTTGGGGAGTTTTCTGCTTCTCCATGATAGGTATGATTGCTTTGGATTTTTTGTTTTCTAAGGATTTTCTGAATTTTTGTAGGAAAATAGTGACGGTTTCCTGAGTAACATGCAACCTAGAGTCAAATACCATAGCATCTTGGCTGATTTCTGCAGTGTCAGGAGCACATACCGCTGTTCCCCATTCATCACACCTTTTTTTTGAGCAGTCACCCTGAAGGGCGGTGCTTCAGCACAGGGAGGAGAAAAAGATCGGGATATATGTAATTATCTCTCTGTGGGAAGGGCGGAAGGTACAGGAAGGAATCCATTTACTTCTAGGCTTGGCTTAGGAAAAGTCCAGGTAAATCTCTCTCTGCCCTGCACAGGAGTCGTTGGCCTTGTGGAAAAGTCAAGAGGGAACAGAGGAAATTGTGGAAGTTTCAGTCTGGTTTTGACTCTTCTGCCACACAGGAAACAAGTATGCTGGCCTTCAGCTCTCTCACGACTTTAAGCTAGTACTGAAGTATCTTTATTAACACAGAGAAAAGTTACCAGCATGTCATAGCCCCAGGTGCTCCAGTGGCTTAACAGAAAGTGTGATTTTCTACGCTCTGATCAACAGATGCTAAAGCTTGATTTCTGGTCTTGCTTTTTATAGAATGAGAATGTACCTGCTACCTCTCAACATATATTTATGAAAGCCTTAATGCCATACCTGCTGTTCACTGCTGTGGCTTCATGTTAGAACTCTTCACACCCCATTGCAGTCTCCAAGGAGCTGCAGATTCTCATCATTCCCTCTCTGTGTTACAGTTTGAAGCACGTTACTGGTTTTCCCGGTGAAGCTGCAATTAGGACTAGGAAGAAAAGGGCTGTGTGTGATTCATGTGAAAAGTACGTTAGAGGCTCACAGTAAAGAGGGGGATAGAAGAGGGAAGATGTTATACCAATTCACTTTGAGAATCCTAAAGTGAAATTAAAACATCAATGCTACCAAAGTCTAACTTTTGTAAACTCACCAACTGGGAAAGTTGTAATTTCGGGTTAGAGTGGCTTAGAGAGGAAAACAGAAACTGAACATGAAAGAGATTGCTCTTCTTCCTCTCCTTTTCTCTGCTTGGCTAGACTTCCTTTTGTCCCTGTGCCAGAGTCAAGTATTTCTGAGAGGCACTTTCCAAAGACCTTCCCTGCTACCCTGATGCTCAGGCCCTGCTGAATGGTGCTTCCATCTGAGCGGATATAGAAATAAGCACGTATGTGTTGTGCTTTTCTCCCACAAAAAAAAGTCAAACGCCACAACTCCCCAGCTCTGGTTTGAAGTGTAATTTGAATTTCTAGGACAAACACTGCTTCCGGGCATCGGTGACCGGGAGAAGGGCACTGGGGGAATACATTCCTCTCCCTGCCACTGCCGTGACTGCTGACAGTCGCTAGCTGTGTAGGGTGTCCTCCCCTCCACCTTTCGCTTTCACCTTTGTCTATTTCACCAACATGTCCCTAGATGGAAAATCCTATCGGGGGGCAATGCTTGGACTGCTTCACACTTTGCAGACTCAGGCCGAGGGTCGCACCGCATCCTGCCCTGCGGGGCCGTGGCAGCGGCGTGGCGCAGAGGGGTTTGTCCGACCGGGCTGCCCGCTCTCCAGGCCACGCTGCCCGGCTCCGTTCGCCCTTGGGGCGGGCGCGGTTGCGGTTCCCCCGCTCCCCGCTAACGTTACCGGGCTCAGCGGCGTCGCGGCGACACTTCCAGCGGCTCTGCCCGAGCCCAGGCTCGCACACAGGCGGCGCGGCTCCGCTCCCCGCCCGGNCCGGGAGCGGGGCCGGGAGCGGGGGCGGCCGGATGGATGGCGGCCGGATCAGCCTCCTCCTCCTCCCGCCCTCCGCCGGGGTCCCTCGCGGGGCCGGGGCCCTCTGCTCGTCCGGGCGCTCTCCATCTGTTTTCTCCTTCTTTCTCCTTCTCTCTCCTTCTCTCTCTCTCTCTGTTTCTCTCTCCTTCTTTCTTTTTCTTTCTTCTTCTTTCTCCTTCTCCCCGCTCGGCAGCTGCCGCTCGTTTGGGAGAGGCGAAGAAGAGTAAAGGCGATTCCAGGCGGTTTTCTTTTAAATTTTTTTTTTCACTTTTTTTTTTTTTTTTAACCCAGAGAGCAACTGCGCTGCCGCGTTCTCTGCGTTAAAGTTGTTGGATGAGCTGTAAAAGTGCGTCCCTGTGGCGTATAAATAGCTTTTTTTTCCGAGTCTAGGCGGCACTTTTTGGCGGCATCGTGCAGGGATGATTAAGTTGCTTTCCGAGTCTCGGAAATCAGCAACAGTGGCATTAATACTTGGACACGTTTTCCCTGTGTAGAGTCAGATCTTCCATGTATAAGGCAACATAACACTGAACTCTTTGTTTCAGAGCTGTTTTGAGGAGATGGCTTTATTTTGACTTTGGTTAGATGTGTATTTTGGATAACCACATAATTTTTTGTTCCTAGTTAGTGCAGCCTCTTCAGATCCTGAAACAAGCCCAAAAATTTCCTCTGTTGTTTCTGTGGACAAGGCAAATGTCTGTCGGTTCTCATGCAGCTTTAAATAGTGAGTTTCCCCAAGTAAATCCAACTCAGCGACCAAGATTTCTGAATGTTGAAACAGGCTGGAAACCTGTAAGTGAGCAAGATCGTGAGGCTAATTGAAAGCATTAATTGGAAAAGCTGTCTGAGCATCACAGCTGCTCAGAAACTGCTCAAAGGATTTTTGCTGTCTTCTGAATTTAACCTAGTCTACATGATTTTTCCCTTGGCATGTGTCTGCCTGGAATAAGTATTGTTTATTATTCATTTAATCCTGAACGGGAACGTGTCTTTTTAAAAGAAATGTGGTATTTTAATGTTAGTCAAATTTTACTTCAAACACTACTGTTCATTGTAAATATTTAGAAGATGGCCAGAATAACGCAATGTTGCGGTTCTGTTTCACAAGTAATGAAACATACTTGTGGTGCTTATATACATAACATCTTTCGTAAATATCATCCAAGTGTTGTGTAGGACCTGGGACTGCAGAGCACACATATGCTTCAAATAACTGTTTAATGGGAATAGCACAGCCAAGTGAGTGAACTGCCAGATCATTTTATATCTGAAAGGACAGTCATGCTTAATAGCAGCATAGCAGATGTTCATGTTGCTTACAGACTGCAGTAAAAATATTGTGTGTCAAGTGAAGAGATTTTAAAGGCTTGTTTAAAATAAAATAAAATATGTATGCTGTGCTAAAATCTGTCTTAACACAGTCAAGTGTCAAGACTTTAGGCAAGAGTCTGAGCACTTTTTTGTGGTAGTATACAGTATTCTCCATGTGTACAGTTTCTACTACCAGTTTGTTAATGAAACGTGGTAGGAATAAGTTTATTTTTAAGCATCCTCCCAGTGGTGGACTCTTAAACAAAGAGATTGAACTCTGTGGGAGCAGTGGCTCTGAGTCTGATCCCAGCTGTGGTGGGTGATGCTGCTGCTCTGCCTTGAACTGTCTTCCCAAATGTGCAATGCTGTAGGCTGATTAAGATTTTTGCCTATTATCAGTCCTATAAATTAATCATGTATTGTTTTATTCCCCTGGGTTTTATTGACTATCTGCCCATGTTTTCTCTGTCACCTCAGCTCAAAACCTGTGAGAATGTTGTGCCTCCAGAAGAACCTATGGGATTAAAGGTTTATTGTGTAGTGGGTTTTCCACCCCCCTTGTTTTGTGTGATTAGATTACATAGTCCCTTTCTAACCTTAAAACCTCAGTAATTAAATTTCAGACTTAGCAGATACTAAACATAACAGAAAATCTTTCATAAGGATCCATCTCACCTGACAGTGGTGGAAACGAATCCTAGGAAACAGCATTTGGAAGAAGAGTGTAGTGAACCGTCTCCAGAGTACTGCCCTGACAGGCATCCTGGAGACAAGCTGAGCTACTGGTAGTGTGTTGGGATTGTTTGTGTTTGTCCAGTTGCTTTTGCAACCCATGTGATTTTCATGAGTTAAAAACAGCAGTTTCCTGCTTACTCCCAATTACTTGTTATTCTAGTAACAAGCTTGTCTACAGAAGTCTCTCTCTCCCTTACCTACAGTCTACCTACCTTCTTGTTCCTCTTCTAGTTTTTTTCTCTTTTCATTTTTAGTCTCCTAATTCACGGAGGTTTTTTCCTGTGGATTAAAAGGAAGTGGGGCCAAACCCTTGTTCTGGAGTGTAGAAGCCAGTTTTGATGGATGTGCTTGTGTTGTGACCACACAACCTTCTGCAGCAAGTATGACTAATGCACGTTTTTTTTTCCTCTGCTCCTTTAAGCAAAGCAAATCGGCTGTGAGATTGAAGGAGGACATGAAAAAGATAGCTGTGCTTCCGCTGAACAAGCAGAGGGACACGACCTGTCCAAAGGTGTTTGGTGTGAGTCTTCTGGAGCTCCAGCAGCAGGGACTGAGCAAAAATGGAATCCCAATAGTTGTGTGGAATATAGTCGAGTACCTCACCCAGCATGGTAAGCTTAGTGGAGTCACTTCTCCTTAGTAGCAGTCTTCATGCAAGATTCTTCAAAGGGAAGAATCTGTCTTTTTTTGTGGCACTAACCACAGGCAAAGAATGTTACTGCATGTGGTTTGCTTCTCTTCTTTTTCTGCCTTGATGCTGAACTTACTTTTTACTACGTTTATGAAGGTGAACTGAAGTGTTAGGTAGCAGCACACTCATAAACAAGCTGTTCAGTTTATAGATGGAATGTATTCCATTCGTGGAGGTTTGTGTCGTCTTCCAGTTGCAAAACATTTCTCTTTAGCACCGTCTCTGTATAGAGATAGTTACGGGCATACAACCATCAGGGAATATTACTGAAAAGGAATACTAGTTCTTACAGGTTTTCAGATAGATTCCAGTTGTTACAAATCCCCTCAAGGAAGTAGGTGTTCAATTCTTAGCTTCTCTTTGCATTCATTTAATGGGACTTTAGTTCCTGCTGTTGAAATACATCTCCTTGCAGAAACTTAGAGCACCACTGCTGCACAGTTGTATGACATTTGGTCAGCAATGGAAAAGGTTTTGTGGTGGTAATTTCATCTTCTAAGAAGCTGCGTCTGGTTTTACTCTAAGGTTTTTTCTTTTAGCTACTCAGTAATGATAATCCAATTGCAGAGGCTTAGATTCTATGACTGTATCTTGATAGATCCTCAGAAGCTCATAGATGCAAACATGGCTTGAAAATTAGCTCGGATTACAGTACAGTGCAAATTTAAAACGTGATTCTACCTTTACACAGCAGCATCTTGCTTCATCTACTTCAACCTGCCTTAAAGTGGCCTGCTAGGACACTGGAAAAGAAAGAATGGAAAAAGCTTTCAATCATTTAGGGCTTAATCAAAACCAGAAACTGACAAACACTCTTGACTGCAAGTTGTGGGCTGTGCTCTGTGTTCCATAAAAAGATTGGAATCCCACGCGACTGTGTCCCAAATATGGACTAAACAAGCCAAGTTTTCTACTTTGCAGCAAGATTAGCCAGGCTTTTGAATGCCAAGTTGATTATCCGGCCCTGATAAAGGCCATTCTCTTTCTCAAAAATGCAGGCAAGATCTCAAAGATATCCTCTTATATGGAAAGTTGTTGAAATGGGTGTCCTGTGTCTGTGTAAGGTTTGTTTTGTGAATTAATGGCGAAGGTAACTGTGAAGGTATTTTTAATAAAGGCGCAGACACCCAGACTGAGCTGACTGTTGGGCAGCTACATCCTTAAACTAAGTTTGCATTAAGCTGCCTATTTCCAAATTTTTAGATGAAGCCGAATTTCCCCGTGCTGTATTTAGTAGTTTCTAATTACTGTTTTCAGGATATTCTAGCCTCTCTTTTTTCCCATAAATGAGTGAGGAAGAGGGAAGGAAGCTTGATCGGTGTGGGGGCTGTGTCCTTTGCTCACCTAGTGCTGCAAAAACCAAAATCATTATTGAGATGAGGTGTTTTCTGCCCTCAAGATGGCAGCACAGCATGTCACATGAAAATGTATTTTGTTGTGAATGCAGGAATACAAACTCTGCCAGCAGTATCTCATATTAGTCAAGTAAATTGTTTGAGTGCTTGTCCATTTTTTCCCCTTACTAGAGCAGTTTGTCTTCTGGTCCAATGAAAGAGATTATTTTTTTCTACAAACTCTGCTGCCTCAGGATTGATTTCCTGGACTGGAAGCATTCTGTCAGATTGTGATTCCTTGATGTTTAGTCTCAACTGATGAAAACAATATATATTTAGATCCTCTTGGTGTTATGCTTCTGAGGAAGAATAAGCAGGTCTATAGACACAGCACTAGAAAAGACAGAATTTTTGTGGTGAAAGTGTTCTGGAGAAAAAATTAATTTACAGAGTTTAGTTTTAGGCTCTTCACAAAAGGTTTTGAATCTTCACAGATTCCTAGAAAGTGATGTTCAATTTAGTATGATTCGTCTGGCTTCCTCCGTTGAAGCCTCCTTTTTTGTACATATGCTTTACAGGGGGTGGGGTGTCTGGCCTGTAGTGATCGATACCATTTCCTTTTCATTGTGAAATACTTTGGGCTTTGTGCTGTCCAAGATACATTATTTGCTCATTGAGATTTCCTACTATCATGAAGTTGCAGAACTCACTATGGAGTTAGTGCTGCACTGAGCACATATTCAGATGTTTTTGCCTCATGATGGTCGTGGGTAAGAACCTGTTACCCTGGAACATGAAGCTGGAAGTAGTCCCAGGTGTGAGTATGGCAGTCCTGCTCAAAGTAATGGGCTGCTTGCAGAAATGAAACCACAGAACTGTTTTATGGAGTTATTTGTAGGATCCTTTTCTGTTGAAATATACCAATGGAAAATGTGGCTGTCTCAGTTGGTTTCTCCACAGTGTGAGACAACTCAGTGGCATTGCTGTGTTGTGGGTTCTCAAAAGAGTATCCCAGGCCTCAAGATCTTGTCATTAGTATTTATTATTTGTCATAATTCAAATACCTGACTAGAGGGGGTTTCTGGAGACAAAGTAGTATTTTTTTAATATTGTTGTGTATTAATTGCCCTCGTTTGTGTTACTACGTGTGTGTTATTCAAACTAGAACATCTGTTTCATCATGTCACTGGGATATGGTGGTTCAGCTCAATCTTAAATCAATATGTAATTACAGGTATGACACAGGAAGGTCTCTTCAGGGTGAACGGCAGCATGAAAATGGTGGAGCAGCTGCGTCTGCAGTACGAGCGTGGGGAAGAGGTGGAACTCGTTAAAGATGGTGATGTATACTCAGCAGCCAGTCTGCTCAAACTGTTTTTGAGAGAGTTGCCAGATGGTATTATCACGTCTGCCTTACATCCCAGGTTCATTCAGCTTTACCAGGGTAAGTGAGAGGTAAAATCTCCGTCCTTCAGTGCACTTTCTTTCTGGATAACTGGTGTCTTGGTGTACTTACTTTGTTCCTAATTTCATTTGGCTTCAGCTCTTACCTGGTCCCATGTGTGCAATTCTGTTACAAGAGGCAGAAAAATGTTTCTTATGTATTTGGTAAAGTCTGGACTATTTATGATTTTCTAATCCAGTTATATCCATTGAATAAAAGGTGAAATGATCAGCTGGTTTCTTTGGGTATGCTAGTAGATAATAATTGCAGTCTCTTTAGGACATAGATTTACTTCTGTTTGCTAGGGTGGTTTCTGGCAGTTGCATTGTAATGGGCTCTGAGAAGTTAGACGTCATCTGCTGGTCAAATCGGGCCAAAAGCATACACTACCAAAGTTTCTGCTTCTCACTAAGTAACGTGATTGTCCATCAAAAAAAGAACCAGTTTGCAAGTAACAGCAGACTTCGTGTTTTATTCCCTGTCATAGCGCACAACCTGGAAGATTTCTTTTTTTCTTTTATTCATGCCCCCTCATACGCCTTCAAGTGGTAGATCAACCATAGGAAAGAACACTTTTCACTTCTGCTGTGGAACGTTGAGAAATCATTTTAAAGAGAGTTATGCAAGTTTCAATCTAATTCATCTGTATCTGACAATCTCTGGAGGTGGTAGGTGGAATAAGTGGTGGTTGGCCCTGTTCCTTGACCATATGGGTCACTGACAGTTCATCCCTCTTGCTGCAGGCAGTCAACACTTCTTCTTTGTGTTTTCCTAAGAAGCTGCAAGGTGAGTGGGTAAAGTTACTGGAAAATGCAGAGGAGGAATATTCTCTCTGACATGCATCCCTAGTGGAAGGTGGTGCAAAGTTCTCTCACTCTTGTCTTGAGGTCTCCTTTCCACTTTTCTTGCCTTTAGTGGAGAGGAAGTTTAGCCATTTCCAAGAGGAGTGAGAATACTGCCATGTATTTTCTTTCTTTCTTTTGTTTTCTGGGCTGTAGAGTGTGTTGATGGTGCACTGGAGAAGAGCTTTGTGCTTAACCTTAAGTGCAGACATTTCAGCTGTAGGTTAAATGTGGTCTGTGAAAATAACCTTCCCTGTTCAGTAAAGTTGTCTGGGGCACAGTGATAGGGTTCAGGAAGTGTTGTGTAGGAAGGTGCTATTGTTTTAGAAAGTCCCTTTTTTCTGGTCATTGCTGTGCTTTCTTTTGGATCTTTTGGATTTCACCAGGTCTGACTCATGAGCTGTATTTAATTATGTTCTTTCTCATAAACCACAGTTAAAGTGTAAATGATAAATAAGTAAGTCACACCTTTGCTGTTCCATATCCCCGCCCCCACAAAGGTCATATTGGTGTATGGTACCAGGAACTACTGACGTACTTTGTGAACTGTTTGTGGAAAGGTTAATTTATTCTGTCTCCCACAGGAAAGGCAAAATGCCCCCAGTACTTTCTAGGGAAATGAGATGGATAGCCTTACTTAGCAGATTTACTCACCAAACTTTCTTGTTTCCAAATAAAGTTACTGGTGCAACCTATGAACCCAATTCTGCTGAAATCCATCCAACTGTGATGTGTCTTCATAGCTAAATTTGCCTGTATTTCACAGTAAGATCCAGCTTAGTGCCATTATAATTTTGATTATGGAAAAAAAAGTCTTGTTTGAAAAATGCTGGTTGGCTGTTGTGGCAAGGGGTAGGCTTTTGTAAAGTTTGAAGAAAACGTGAAGGGTTTTTCATGTCCTAGAAAATACGGCATAAATGAGTAGTTATGAAAGGCACTGATGATTTTCATCGTGTTCAGATTAGCTTAAGTAGTAGGTGGGCATTTGCTTGCAGTTAAATGATCAACCAGCTGTGCAGGATTGCAGGAGTTATCTGTTCACTTATCAAACTATGTGCAAGGGTATTGGTTGCAAAATGGTACCAGGAGAGTGCGTGCCTGGGTGTTCATTTTGTAAACTGTGAAGAGAGTAGGTCAAACTGTTTCTGAGTCAACAGATTATTAAAAAATAACTTTGAATCTGGAGCCATTTTTGCAGCATGTCTAGAGTGAAGGCAAATACAAGCTCTGTCACAACCTCTGTATTCCCTCCTGTTGAAGCTTTGCATGGGAAATGTTTTTTTAGGATTATGTTAGATTTCTTTTGGTGTATTTTTAGGGATTGTTACCAGCATTTTTTAAGCCAGCTGAGATCTTGGCCTGAGAAGAACACATAGTTACTTTACTCACCATAAAAATGGTTAGAGAGTGATTCCTCTAGTTAAAAATAGCTGGACAGAGAATTACAAATTTTACCTGCAGCTTTGACCCTTTCCAATTCCAACTATCAAATTTGTTACCAAATCAAAGAGAAATATTCTGCCCTGTTATGAAAGAGAGAAGCTGTCCTGTTGGTGTTCAGGAAGTCCACGCAGCTGGTTTGGCATTGCTGTCTACAGCCTGTGCAGTGTTGTGTGAAACAGAGTTCTCCATGCTGCCCTCAAGTCCTGAAGTATTTTGTTTATATAAATATTCAGCGTAATGCCAAGACCATTCAGTTCCATAAAACACCATGTAGTGTATCGTGGTGTGTCCTGGCATTCTCTCTGTGCCCTTGGAGAAGGACAGTGGCAGTGGGAGCTGGGAAGGGCCTCCCTCTGTAAACAATGTTGATTGGAGATGTGTGTTGCAAGCGAAGGCCAGGGACACACTGATGGTGACCTTGGTGTTGGGCGGTCTCCTCACAGTGCCTAACAAATAAAGGCTCCTTCTTATGGGGAGTTCTGGGGTAAAAAATGTCCATCACAATCTGTTTTGTGCCTGAGGCTTCACTGCAGAGCAGAGCTGTGCCCACCCGTGCAAAATTGGCTGTGCTTAAAGAAACCTCAGCCAGAAATTAGCAGCTCCCATTCAGCAGTCCCTGTCTGAGCTTGTTTATTCCTTCTGGCTTTTCACTCCTTATCTTCTGTATCGTGATCACTGACTCTTAAGACATCGTACGTACTAGGAACTGTATGTACAGCTCTTACCCCTTTCACAAGTCACTCGCTCTCATCAAGACAAAGTGCTATTGTACTGTAAATTTCTTTGTTGTTGTTATTTTGTTCCCTCCTCCAGTGGAGGTACAGTGAAATATGGACTCTGTCTTCCCTTAATACTCAGTCTAATTAAGTGTAATGCTGTTTCGTCCCTCTGGCTTCTTGACACTGCTCCATCTTATAGAATTTATATTTTTCAGAGGGCAGCAGCGAGATGTGAGTTCTATTTCACATACCTCCTTCTGCTCACAGCCTGTGATGGCTGGTGTGGTTTTGTCTGGTGCCTGTGAACAGCCTTGGCTTTTTCAGGGAGAGGGATGGGAGGCAGTGGAAGGGAAGGAGCAGCTCTCTTCCGGATCAACAGGTCAGTTTACAGACCACTTAGTAGCCAGCAGCTGTTTGAGTTACATGAGCAAGCAGAACCAAAAATACAGCTTGTGTTGGGGGATGTTAGAGGTCAAATTTCGACCTCAACTGTGACTGTGAAAATGAATAGATGAGAGCTGACCTTTTAACCATGGTAACTGCAGCAGTGCACCAAATCTGATTCATTAGATATCTGTGGTTCTCCAGGCTCTTGTGACATGATTTTAACCTTTTCCTTTGGCTTTTATTGTCGTTTTAGTGTTATCAGAGCTATTTCCAAGCTAGAGAAATAACTTCTGTTTTCCACATGAATATGATGTTTGTTATGCAGTAAAAGCTCTTGGAACTGGATTTCTTATGCAGAGCTGCAAAAGAAGTGTGCTCTTCCTCCATTCTGTTGGAATGAAGGATAAATACAGCGCTGCAAAGTGCTGTAATGATACTGAGGTGTCTCAAGTTGGATTGTGATGACAGCCTTCTTATGAGGAGGACTTAAAACATTTCTGCTCCCGATGGCAACAAGGCGTGATTTTTTTTCCCTCTGGGGCAGGATCATGTCTGAAGGATGGTGTCTGAAGCAGATTGTTTCTTGGCAGAGAGAGACTGGAGTCCCACTTCCCATAGATTGTAGAGGTGGAAAGAAATGCTTTAATTCCTCCAACAAGCCCAGTGCATGCCGTGGTACTGCAATGCACAACCTGCTGCCTCTGTGCCAAAGATCAGCTTCCCAGGGCACATTGAGAGCTGCTGACAGATGCAAGCTTTTCTGTCTGCCCTCCAGTCTGGTAGTATGCAAGGCAGCTGGAAGCTATGCAGACATGGTAGCATGACACTGAGCAGTAGCCTCTTTTCCTCACCTCACAGCACAGATAATTGGCTAGGGCATGGCACTGTGATAATGTGGCTTTGGTGCTTCAAGACTGGAGTTGTTTGGGGTCAGACCATTTGAGACTTGAGCAAAACAATTACACACACCTGTTTGCAGGAATACCATATCTTTATTGATGTTCAGGCAGCATGTTCTGCAGAGTGAAGGAGTAACATGAACAGAGATGAATTGGGGAATTAGATTGTGTCTCTAGCATGTCAGAGACACTCAATACGTTCAGAAATAGCATGAACTATTGGAAAATATGTCCCTCTTGTTGTGAGCTGTGGGTGTATGCTGAAATTAAATGAGACTGAAAACACCCTCACAAATATGTCTGTACCTCCTACACTGTTGAGACTCCTGTTTCTAGTTAATTAACATTTTTGGAGAGACTGCCTGTCCTTTTCACTCATCTCCTTGACTCGCTCCTCAGTAATGCGTCCCTAGTTCAGCTTTGAGGTGCCAACTGCCCTTGCTGGCTTCCTTGGTCCTCTGTGTTTTGTGTCCTCTGGCTGCTGAGCCTAGACATGGCCTGAGGCGGCTGGTTTTGTTCCCTTCCTCAGCCCAATCCCCTTTATTTCATTCTTGGTTTCAAGCCCTTCCTGACTGCACATCTAGCTCGGCTTCTCTTGTAGGACTTGGCCGAGATGCTGTCTATTGCACATGGCTTTTGGAAGGCTTCCAGAATAAAAAGTTGAATGTCTTTGCCTTGAGAGCACCTTCTTCTTAGCCTTCATTCTTATTTTCCTACTTTCCCTTAGGCAAAATTTTCAAGTGAGCTGGATGTTCTGTGCTTGAGAATCATGAGTAGCATAAACCGCTCTGGTGCTCTGATGTTTTTCTGATGGTCACTACCAGCTCAATAAACCTTAGTGACTGACTTTGAAACAAACCGAAGAAGAGGAGGAATGCTCCAAAGAATGGGTTGTTATTATGACTCAAGACTATTTTTGCTTTCTAATAAGTTGAAATGCTGTTCTATTTGAAGAAATACAATCATGGATAGCAATGGTGGACTTGTCCTGAAAATTGTACAAAGTGCATGAAATACTGTGTATGCATGTCGCTGTCCAGATTCACCACAAATTATAAAAGGAATTTTTAAAAATAAAGCTAAAATCCATGAAATGTCATCAGCAGAAGAATCAACAAATTAGTTTTGATTTTTGGATTGTTTTGGAAGAAAAACTTGAGTCCCTTCCCTTGTTTTTTCACCAGAGGAGGAGGAGGGAGAGCAAAGCCCTATTTTCTTTCTTAGATTTCACAAGGAGAAGGAATTGTAATGGCTCAGTAAATGGGGTTTGCTGCCTCATGTTACTCAGTGTCTCTACGTCCTTCAATTAGGGTAATTTCTCATGATCTTATGATGTGATATCTGTCTCTGTTCTTAGAAGTACAGAAATGAACAAAGGTTCGTGCCCAGCAATAACATTTTTGATGCTGATTCACACCCCATAATACATCATGGTTAATGAACAGGGACATCCTACCCAGAAAATACTACTAAGGCCATGGGCCCAATAGCTTTGTTTGTTGTCAGAGTGCAAACCTGTGTTTGGAATGTTTCGTGGTGGTTATTAGCATCTTTCTAGTCTGGAAGGGATGGAAATTCCTCCAGTAAATGTAAAAGTACCCATCAGTCTAAAGTCCCTGTGGGAGACTCAGAGAGGCAATTAGTTATCGAGGGCATTCCCTAATTAGATGACAGGGTGATGGTGATGGAAGAGGTACACTTTTTCTGGGAGATGGCTTTGGCTTTCCTAATCATAACTGCAAACAATTTGTAGCAGAAAACACTGTGCTAGTTTCTTTGTTATCTAAAGAAAAGTATGTTAGGAGGTGAATTTTAATGTCCTGGCTACATGGAAATTAGTTGTGTTTTGTTTTCTTTTAAGCTTCATAAAAAGATAATTAGTAATCAAGTCAGCGACTGTATGGTCCACTTTCATCAGTGCAAATAAAAATGCACTGAAATTCCTTATTGTTATTCCATTTAATACAGCCTTCAGAAGTCTCCTGAAATTTTGCTGCAGAAACAAAATAATAAATCAGATTTCTTGCTGTTGCCAAGCTGATTGCTTGTAGCGAAGTCATGGTTGTTTTTACCTCTCTGTAGCTGTAAAAATCTTGTGATAAGCAAGCAAATAAGATTTTTTTTCTCATCTGCTTCCTGCGTATTTGATATTTGACTTTTCTGAAGGAGCTAATTTCTTATCTGTAGAAGAAAAGGATGTAATTAATCAGTTGGTTGAAATGTTTGGTCCTGTAATGTGACTGGCATGTTAAACTTTGGTCTGCTGTAATGAAAGGATTCATACTAAGTTTGTGGTATGAAAACAGATACATAAAAGTGAATTCACCATGCATATAAAACTTGAAAAGGCTTTCTTTCCGTGTACAGTATTAGGCATGACAGGTGACAAAGGAATCCTGAGCCTGGAAGCAGATGAAGTCCGTAAAGTTTCAGCTGTATGAAGTGGCAACTAAGTATATAAAGAAACTCATATATTTGCCAAACTATTTGCGGGATAAATCCTGTTTATTAGCCACAAAAAATGTCTGGTTGTAAAACAGAAATAATATTGCAATCCAGTGGCTGGGTTCTCAGGAGTCACTTTCATATATTTTTGTACAGACTGCTAATTTTCACAGCTGACCACTTTTCAAAGCACTCTACTCCTGGAATACTGTTCAGTGCAGCCCTGGAATATTTCTGGGAAATGAAAAGTAAAAACAAAGATGAGGCTTCAGAAGTGTTTATACACACATTAAACAGTGTTCAAAGATTTTTGTTTTCTCCTCCTTTTTTTGTCTCCAAGAAAACATGGAGCAAGCGTAAAAAGTTCTTTTTTCCTGTGACACAAGCCATGGGATGTTTTCCTGCCGGTCTTCTCTGCGTGCTGGTAGCAGAGCATACAGGAGAGCAGCAGCACCTATTTGCTCAGCTGTTTTGGATGCAGCCTGTTCTGTTCCATCTTCTGGGCTGCAAATGAGTCTTGAAGGCTGAGCAGGGTTTGGTTTTGACTGAATGCTGGGTGAATCTCCTTGCTAAGGATCATAACATCCTCTCAGTGCAAAAGTCCTTTGTTACCCTGAGCATGGGGAAGGTGTCTGTATTCCCATGGTAAACCAGCAGCTACTTTGGGACAAGGCAGCCTGTTACAGAGAACACAGAAGGTTAGCATTTAGAATGATCTCACCTTGGCTCTGTGGAATAAAGCCATCCTTCCAACCACTAGAACTCTTTTTAAACCTTACAGTACATCTCTAAGGAAAAAACAATTATGCCACAACAGTCTTACAGCATTAGCACCCGCAACCCGGAAGGCTGCTACATAAAGAAAAAAGTACTAGAAATGCACAGATGGCCTCGTGCTAATGGACGCTGCTTATAATTAGATTGGTGCAGAAAACCTTTAGGGCATGAGGTCTTCTGCCTGAAAATGATGTTGCAGAGTGCTTGGGGTTTTTATGCATATGTGAAAGTTTCAGTAACATTTCATTTTTGTGAAGAGTAGAAATTAATATTTACAATGACTAATGCATCCTTTTTTGGTATAAAGGGAAAGCAGTACTGAATTGTTTTCAAAGCTTTGCTTTTATTGACATGTAAACCCAAGATTTGGGTGGGTACAAATCACTTTTTGGAAGGTGTTTTTGGTATGGAGGAGGGGAGCAAAAAATTTTGCACGTGAGTTCAATTCCAGCAGCAGGACACAATTAAGCAGAAGCTGTGTGTTAGGCCAAGCTTGTGTTCACCACCTGGGTCTGTATAAATGCAGCATCTGTGAACTACATACGATTTTTGCTTTAATATTTGGATGTTACTCAGTTCAATAAGAAAAACTTCTATCCATACCTAAATTCTAGAAGATTGTGCAGTATAACAAGGCTACTCTCTAACATGAGGCTGCATTTTGACTCATTTTGGAGTGTGGTAGTGCCTGGAACAGCCTGTTTTCCATAAGACTGCTTCCTGAATATGTAGCAGAGTTGTCACCCACAGAAGGTATTGTAGTGCTGTTGTAACACTGTGCATTTCAGGAGACTCTCTGTTTTCCCATTCTTGCTTTCTTATTTTTGAAGGTTTTCGTGGGAAGGGAAACTAATAGTATGAGAAGGGTTTGGGAAGTAGGGATGACATCCAGAAGAAGTGTGGAATCTGGAGATCCAGTAGAGAGGGAGTTAAAGCAGATTTAACTGTGCCAGGTGGGGATAAACATGCTCTAAAGCTCTTAGCTGACTGTTAGTACCTGCTCAATCTGCTCAGGAAAAAGATTACAGAGTAAAGGTAAGAATGAAATGGCACCCTTGGTGGCCAGGGTGATCCTCGGGAGAAACATGCACGTTCCCTGAGGAAAACTGAGGACTTGTGTGTCTCTGAGCAGAAGCAGGAGCGAATTTTGGCTCCCACTGCTTGCTCACCCATGTAAGTTGGCAGCAATGAAGAAAAACTTATACCTATGTTTTTTCTTCTCGTTTTTCCTAGACTCTAGAAACGACATGCAGAAGGAATGTTACTTGAAAGAACTCCTTAAAGAGCTGCCTGATGCTCATTACTGCCTGCTGAAGTACCTGTGCCAGTTCCTAATAAAGGTTGCTGAACATCACGTAGAGAACAGGATGAATCTTTGCAATCTTGCCACTGTATTTGGACCAAACTGCTTTCAGTAAGTTGGGCTTTTTACTTTTCCCCATTTGCTAGCAGGTGGCCAGAAATGTAGATGTCAGAAATCTACTTTGTCAGGGTGATCAGATGAAAGCAGTGACTAGGGCTCTGTGTTAAACTTTAGTGCTAAAGCTATTTTTGAGCCAAGAAGAAGTGGAGTTGCTCTCCCATTTCCTCTTGCTGTTTGCCAAACTGTTGATGAGTTTTGTATTGCTGCTTTGGTAGCAGAGCAGAAGTGTAACAGTGAAAGGCCTTCAAACTGTGTCCGTGCAAGGAGGCTTGTGCTCATACAGGTTTCTTCCTTTGCTGTCAGTTAATGTGAGTGCTTCTCTGCAGAATGCTTTGACAAAGGATACTTGGTGGAAAAGGGCTCCAATGCAGCGCCCAGACGCTGTATAATTTCTAGGGATGGATACTGCATACTGTCTGCATGTTTGGCATTGTGATCTGGAGCTTGTGGAGATCCATTGGTTTCTTGAGACTCCTTACTGGACTCGATATTTTGCTGGGTTCTTTCACTGGGCAGAGCTCCTGGGTGCTTGTGCTGAAGACGTGTTTTGCGTGCTGGTGCAGCTCGCAGCACTAGCAAGAACAGTTATTTCCAGGTGCAAGAACACTCTTGAGTGAGAAGGTTTCTGTTGAGTCACTGCAGTGATGCAGTGCAGCATTAGCACCTTCACCTCTGCAGTGAACCCGTTGGCTGGCATCCAAGATCTCAGACATGGGAGACACCTAAGCAGTTTAGTTCAATCATCAGTCTTGAAAGATATGTGATATCACCAAGAAGAGACAAGTGATTCCTTGTATCAGTGTTGAATTTGTATTGATCTTTGTAAAATTTCGCTCTGGACTAATACGGAGTTGCCTAGTAAAACTTAGTCTCATGAAGCGATTAATCTAATTTATCCCCCTGAGCTTCCTCTCAGAAAGAAGTAGATTTCTTGAAAGGGTGAAAACAGAAATTAGGTTCCTGTAATATATTGAGACAGTTTCTCGTACCTAGGCTAGATGTTGCCTGCTGTCTTTTTAAGGAGCATGTTTTTTGCCATTGATTAGAGAAAGAACATACAGAAATGAGAATACACTTAAACTAAAGCTTGTCCTAGTGGCTACACAGCTGCCTTATTTTAAGATGTTGCTGGTGGATGATGAAGATGAATTTCCAGATTAAAGCATTTGCTGTGTTAGTACAAAAAGATAAAGTATGTTTTAAAAAGAACTGTTTTCCTCTCCAAAGCAAAAAATGCTCAAAAGACGGTAGTATGCATGGGAACGCATGAATATGAGAGTTACTGGAAGCACAATACTGCGAATTTCTGGCAAGGAAAAGCAAAACTATTTTTTAAACTTGCATTCATATGGGTACTTTGGGAATTCCTGTCTAAATGTATTAGCACAGTTCAGAACAAACAAAGTAATTAGAAGAATTTGAGTTCAATGGCTAAATGTCTATGACTCAAGCTCCCAAGTGGCTATTAGAATAATTTTTCGTTTACTCATCACTTCTTTCAGGAGAGTTTAAAAATTAGCTGTGCATATTTTTTGCTGTAGGATGCAGAGAATTGCTGTTCAGAGTTGCATTTGGCGTTCCTAATATTAAACCAAAGTATATGTGTTAAAAGCTGTAAAGTTGTTGCCACAACTGATCTCTGCTCCTGAGATGGCATGGAAAAGATATAAGAGTTTTTGTAAAGTACAGGGATGGAAAACACCTCATTCCATTGCAGAAGCCTGAGAAAGGCAGAGTTCACTGGAGGTGAAAACCCAGTGGCTCGTGAGGCTGTATGTGAGTGTAACCAGCCCAGCAGACGTGACACGTGTTGAAATTAATGCTGATGTGCCGAAAGAGGCAGTGAAAGCAAGGCTGGACACTTACCAAATGGCTAATGTGTTTTTTAAAGACCCAAATAGGTTAGAATTATGGATGTAGATTTTTATTTAAACTCAGTTTCACCATCTGGTAATTCAGCTAAGTGTTTCATCAGATCTTGATCTTTTCAAGGCAGTTCAGTCTTGTGGTCCAGACACAAAGATTGTGAGCAACAGTTCAAATACCCTTTTCTCCTGCGTTAATGGATGCAGTCTTATATTGCTGGAACTGTGACCATCTGTATCAACAAAGATTGGATGGGGGAGGAAAGAACTTAAGAACTTGCAGCGCTGTTTTTAGATATTGGGCTTAACCAGTTGGTTGGCCAAGCATCCAGAAGGCGATCCTCAGAACACATTTCAGAGCTAGAGAGTAAGGCTGCCTGAAGCCTGCTTGGCAGGGGCTGTCTGTCTCTACTGGCTGCAGGCAGCCCATGGAGAAGCTGCAGAAATTAAATATTGGCAGGAGGCTGAAGCAAACGCTCCTCTCGCTTGGCATTGTTTGTTCAGAGCAGTGCATGGGGGGTTTCTCCATGACAAGGAAAGAAGGCTCAGCATCCAACTTGTCAGTAATTACACTGCCGAAGCAGGAAGAACTGAGATTTTTCTGTCGGAAATTCACACTCATGTCTAAAATTAATGTCAGAGTCTGTGTAGTTAATGCACGGTGTCAGAGAAGATAAAGCCCATCTGCTGATAGTGAAGGACTTATTTTGGCAAGGTATTTTTAGTGACAATTTAGCTACTTAAGCATAGTATCTCCTACTCCATAACCAAAGTTGTTTAACAGTCGAATAAATCGTGCTGCTTGGCCACTTTCCAGATATTTAGGCTTCATTTTAATTCTCTTAATCTCATTCTGTTTTTCTACATTGTCTCCTCTGTAATGTATCCCCTCTCTTAAACTTTCAACCCTTATTGCTTTTATCTTACCCAGTACTTCCCCTGCTTCCTTACTTGCTGTTTGACAAACTGCACTGGTGCTTTTCTAAGGAAAGATTATCTTGTGCTTTCTGTATTTCTGATGAATAGAAGAAGGGGAAAAAATGGCTATTTGCATTCCTTGTAATGAAGCATGATGTAAGATATAAGAACATGTAAAGGGCAAGGTCAAACAGCTCAAAAAAAGATTTGAGATTTGGTTCACTGTTTTCTCCCAACTTGGATTGTTGAGATTTATTGTGATACAAGGCAAAGGTCAAGTATATTGTGAAATACAGCCCTGGAGGAATAATGAGCGTGAAGGGACATAAATAGTTGTCTTTTCTGTCGCTGGGCTAATCTGTGTAGAGTATTAACATTTGCAGTGTGGTTACTCTTGGAGGAAGTTATTGTCCATTGACCTGAATTGCAGCTCCTGCAGAGACATAGCCTTAGTTAAGGCCTGCAGTGTGGGCTCTGCTTGGCTCTCACAGCTTGTGCTGAAAAGGAGAGGACCAGCTGGGTTTTCTCTCCTCTTCTCTGTTCTCTTGGAGCTGGGTATCAGAGAAGCTGCTGCACTTACCCTGTCCTTTGGTTGGCATGGTAAGACATGAGGTCTAACAGAGTAATCAGAGGATCCATTTGCACCCAGTTTTTGCAGCTCTCTCCCAGACATTGATCTCTGTGTGTGGCCTCCATCATTCAAGCCCTCGTTAACTTGGTTATGTTTCATTCCAACAGAGGTTAGGCATGTTGTGAGGGATTGCTCCATCCCCTCAAAAGTGGCTGGCAGATGCAGGTGTCCAGTTAAAATGCTGGAGTTAGATGCAGTTATTTATGTGTGATGAGTACATAACAGAAGTTACACGAAGGGTAACAAGAAAAGTGTATTATCTTTGGATATGGAGAAAATGATAGATCGTAGGGTAGCTGTAGGTATTGCAAAGATGCTGAACTTGAAAGAAAAATCTGATCTGAAGTTATGCATGAATTGTCTTACCTTGGTTTCTAGCAGCCTTGGAGCCTACATGGATTGGGTATGTGAAACTGAAGTGAAAGCAAAGGGGCTGAATTAATACTGCTCCGTGAGTAATGCTGGCCTTTGAAACATTATGTGGATGGGCTTTGTTTTCAGGCAGTGCAGCCCCAATCCTGCATCAGTCTTCAAAACAAATGTGCATCCAGGATTGGGGGCAGAGTACTGAATATTGTTGTTTAGACGTTAATGATTGCAGATTGGAGCGTGCAGCCGTAACCTTTCTTGCAGGGTTCATATAGATTTTAAATACTGCTCCAGCACTGTAAAGGAATTTTTCAGAAGTATTCTGTATGCTGAAGCCTATAATGACAGTTTAATGCACCAAGCATAATATAGCAAGGCTATAAATGTTCTCATCCATAATCACATTAAGCACTCATGAATATTTGAGCTCAGCAATGCAGCTCAAATACAATCATGAGGAGTGTTTTTGAAGAGCCTCTGCTTTGAAATGTTCGGAGATGGGCGCAATGTACTTTGCAAGGGGGTGTTAGGCTATGGATTGCCCTTTGTCCCCCTTTATGTAGGTTGCACTCTCTAAGGTGCCTACTATCACTGTAATTTTGTGATGAAAAATGGAGCTTTTGCTGAAGCAAAAGATTTTGCATATAAATGAAGCCAGTCAGTAAAGTCTTTGTGGCAGCATCACTCTAAATGCTTTGTATTACCTGTGTTGCCTGCATTTTGCATTTTATTATTTGTTATTATCATTAATTATATGCTATTGTTTTATTATTATTTATTAGTGCTATTATTTTTATTAATTATTTCTTATTTTGCAAGCAATACTGATAGAGAGGAATTACCGAGTTGACTTAGGCTCATAAATGTGATGCTTGAGAAAATAATCTGGAAGAGATTTTAACAGGCAGGCAGGTACATGCCCCAGAGTTGACTCTCCAAGATTCTCCAGTATCACAGCAGCTAAAACACTTCTGCAAAATCTCAGTAGTTGTATCTGTCATTGCATTTCACCCAGACTGGTGAGACGCGAGCCTGCAAATGATGCAGAGCACATAAACGAGTCACACAGACAGATGAGCACCTGTCTCGAGTGTTGCTGTATCTTTAGCTACTTATTAGACTATGAGCTTGTAGCAGAGTCTGCAGACATGAATATGTGCCTGTTTTCAGCTGCCCCTGTTTGTGGACCAGTGTGTTAGGACAAATCCCTTTCATCAGCTGAAGTGGACGAGTTATGGCCACGAGGTCGCATCTGTTACTGACACAGTAAAGTCCGCCTAGAGGCACAGAACAGACTGCCTCAAGTTGTAACTTCATTAAATTACTGCGACTCTGCTCTCAGAGTCTCCATTTGTGCTTGTTGAGGGACTTAAGGGCATCTGAAGTACTAATGAAAATATTTTGCCAGGGCTGGAGAAACAAAAAATCCGTGCAGTGTTTCCTGTCTTTTGAGTCCCTTCATTTCTGGCAGGATTTCGTGGGAGAATGGTAAGGTAACTTTGTGGTGCTTCTCTACAAAAGATACTGTATGAGCAGCAAAATTTGTTTATAGAGCATATAGCCCTCAGTGATTGTAAATTGGGATTACAGTGCTGTCATTCCATGCAAGCTGCTTCTGCAAAGCCACTTGGGGAAATGGTAATGTTCGTCCTTCATCTCAGACAGGGTGAGGTCAAACACTGTTGGGAATTTGTAATGAGATGACCCTTTCACATGGAAATCTCTGGTTCTGTGTTGTGACAGGGAGCTGTCAGCAGTTGCTGCCTGAGGAAATCAGTCCAGTGATCTCAGTTCAGCTCATTATAGGTAGATGACTACATCCCAGGTCCTCTTGGCTGCTTGAAGCAAGTTTCCCAGGTGTGGCGGATGGTGACAGAGCCTTGTAGTGGTGCCTGTCCTGTGCCACATGCAGTCGTGTTTGTGTGTGTCACTGCAGCGCTCTCAGTAGAGTTTGGAGATTCACTCTCTCGAAAGCCCACTCTGCATTTAGCCTGTTACAGCTTGTTTACAGAGACCCTGAGGTAAATTCGTTTAACTAAATGCCTGAGATGTAAGGAATTCTTTCACGGTGAGTTAATCTGACCTCAGGTCACTTTACTTCTGAGTAAAAGCTGTGACACAGAGCCTTGCTGCAGTTTAACCCGTTGGTGACAAGCTTTCCTGAGCATCCCTATGGAAGGAGACATGCACTCAGTCTGGAAGAGCCCAAAGAACACGTAGGCGTGGGGTGTGCATGGACACGAGCTGCATGGAGCTGCACTGGGTGGGCCAGCCATGCTTGTAGGACATTGTGCAGAAGTGTGAAATGCTGCTGGGTATCAGATTTTGAAATGAAGAGCTGACAGCTTGTTCCTATTACCAAGCAATGTTTTAACTTTGAGAACTACTGCTTTTTCTGCTTTGAAATTACTTCACCAATAATTTCAGTCTTTAATATCCTGCAAATCTCGTGGTACTGGTGCACCTTTGCCCTTGACCCTTCTTAACTGTGTCAGATACTGTTAATGCTGGTGCCTCATTTAGACAAGGCACATTTTTTCCGAATACTTAATGTGAACATGCTGTGCTTTGCACACTGATCATTCAGAGCATCTCTCTGGAAAGGGCAGGTGTCCAGGGAATCTAAGGGAGGGAACACTAGAGAATTTGCTCCTGCTCTGCCTATGCTATGTGTCTGTTGATGACTTTGCAAGCCACTATGATAACTTCGGTGGGAGTTTTCCAGCTCAAATCTCTAAGATAGATCTGAACTTTTCAACACCTTTTCTTCTAGAAATAACCATAGAAATCGCAGGTTTATGCCACCCTTCTGGTGTTTGTGGTAGTGAAACTGATGCTTCTGGTGCTGCTACTGAAGTAATTTGTGTGGCTGTAAGGGGATGAAGTCCTTCTGTTGAGGATTTTGTAACTGGAGTAAATTGTGTGTCTAACTCTCAAAGAAACGCAGTTGTAATGCCTAATTAACATGAAAATAGACATAAGGGAACCATGACTATGAACACAGTTTTATACTGTGATGTTTAACAAGATCTTCACAAATGATCATGAAAAATTTCCAAGGAGTAGGGTGTGCATCAGGAAAGTGGAAGTGTGAGAGAATATTTTCTCACAGATCTGGGTTTTTCTAGTCAGTTGAAGTGACATTTGTAGATGTCGTGACTTTTCAGAATGAGAAGAGCTAAAGTAAAATGCTGGGTTTTTTTACACACATTTTCAGAAAAGTCTAGTCAAACTGGTAGATCATGCAGTGTGGCAGCAGATGGGGTTTACTTTGTATAAATAGGGAGGGTGGTGTGTGCTCATAATATAAACTTACCTTCAGCTCAGCATATATTTGTTGAAAGGAAAATGTCACCATGGAGAGCTCAAAGAGTGTAATAGTCCTTATCGTGATTGAAGTCTAATAAGAGCAATTACAGGAGAAATATATCAGAAACTTTGTTAAATATGCCTGTTTAAGTGGCAGAGAGGTGCAAATGAATAAAATACATTAAATTGCCCTTAAAATAAATCAATTCATGGTCCTTTGCTTAGTTACATTCAGAGAGAGGTGTTAAAAAAGACTGAAGGCACGAGCTTTAGCCTTGTGTTTTTCATATGTATCTCACCGTACTCATACAGAGTTGTTCAGAATAGGAGTTGGACTTTCCACAGGTTTGATTTAATAAAGTTTAACTGACAAGGTAGTGTGAGGAAGGGAGGGCAAGAAAACCATGGAATTGGACAGAAATGAAATACTGGTTTTGTGCTTTGTGGGGACTTTATAGACTGGACTGTTTTTTCAACCAGGTAGAGGTTTTTGGTATTAGCTGTTGCCAGTAGGGAAGTGTTGGCTGTAGTTCCCAGCAGATGTGGTTTAGGTGAAAGTTCTGCTATCTGGAGTCTTTATTTTGATTTGTACATGCTCTGTTACATCTTCAGTCCTTTTCCCGGGAATGAGGTTCATATGGGTGCAAAGGGGCCTGTTTCAAGAGAGAAAGAAGCTGCTTCTTCAGCAGCCAAGTAGTTGGTTATTCTCCCAGAAAATGGAGCTTAGGAACCACTTTTTGTATTAATCTTGTAGGCTCTTCTGCAAAAGGCAGCATCCATCTCCATATTTTAGAAATCCCTTTCAGTTATGACCCTACTTTCAAAAGAAATGGTAACTCAAAAGTTAGATTAAAAAATCTTGTGTACAGGATTGGGTCATCTGAAGGCAAAGACCTTGTTTAACTTCTAGTGTTTTGCTTAGCATGCGGGATTTCTTAATTTTTTGTTTATCATTCCTTTGTACCTTTGAGGTTATCACGAACCAGGTTTTGGCGGAATCTGACTCTTTAAAAGTTCAGAGCATCTAAATGCCTGAGCTGTCTGCACTGTGTGTCATGAAACCCAACTTACAGCAGAGTTGGTGGCACCTCATTTGATGGCTGTCTCAACTAGATCCCTACCTGGATTCTGTGGAGAGAGTAGTTTGGCCAACAGGTCTGGTATTTAATATTGATAAGAAAATCTGCAAACAAACTGTGATAGTTGTTAGCAACACAGAAAAGTCCTCTTTTCCAAGACAAAGTTTCCCGTGCCTGCTATCCAGCTTGTATCCACAACTGAAATGTTACAGAGACCCTGTGCAGGACCTTTTGTATGTTGAGTCCCTGTAACACTCTGTTTTGTAATCTCTCCAATTCTAGCGTGCCCTCTGGATTTGAAGGGATAAAGGAACAGGAGATCTGCAACAAGATAATGACAAAAATGCTGGAAAATTACAATACCTTGTTTGAATTAGAAGGCTTGAAGAAGGATGAAGAAAAGCCTGTATGTGAAGAGCTAGCAAGAATAATTTTGGTAAAAGTGAGTATCTCTAATATTTCATTTTCTTAGAGCAAATCAATAATTCAGGCTTATTTCAGGCTTCAATTCAGAAATCTTTTAGATAAGTGGAAGGCAGACTCTTGTAATAATGTTCTGTGTTATTGATTGGTATGCAGTTTACACATTGATTCTGCTGATAGGCTAATTTTCATTACTAGTCTGGAAGTTCATTCTATTAAACATCTTTTTTTTTGTTGGCTACACACTTACTTACGCAGGAAATATATTAACTAAAATTTAAATGTTTTTAAATGAGGCAGAATAATTTTAAGAAGTGTTCAGGGTTTCTGTCATGGTTATCATTTATGGTGTACTTCAGTGATGATGAACTTTGGTGCTCTAGGACAGTGTGAGGTCTCTAGCCTTTGCCTTTGTGTGTAGTCTGCCTGTCTCGAACATGTACCTGAGTTTAAAAGTCAGGTGTTCTGACTCAGAACTGCCGTTTCTGAGTGCACTTGAAGAGAAGCATTAAATAAGAGTTACTCTTTGAAGAAAGTACATTGGAGCTCTTAAAGAAAAGTGATATAGTTAAGAGTATTACGCCTTTGGTGGGAAGAGGGCTTGTGTGTAACATCAAAGGATTCTGAAATTCAAAAGCTGACAAGTGAGGCAGCCAAAAGTGCCTTGTTCTGTCTTGCACTGTCTCTACCACAGGAAGCAACCTCAGGTCTGTGCAGGAAATGGTCATGAGGATGGTTTGCAGTTGCCTCATTTCTTTCTGTGTGTTAACTGTGCAGACAATTACTCTCTTACAAGGTGTGAATTCTTGGGTTTGGGAGGGTTGAGCTACATGCCTATGCTTGGTAGGGTTTTACCCACTGGTAAAATCACTTCAGCCTTGAATGTCTGTAATAGAAGTTGTCAGAACATAAGTAATAAAAACACGGTGTTTTTGACCTTGACAGAACAGGAAGTTTGGTGTGAGCCCAGGTTCTGCCATTCACATGAAATCAGCTGATAACATCTCTGCCTTTGTGGTGTATCACAGGAGGGTCTGCTGAATCTGTATGAGTCGGGCTCAGCTGCTGGTTTTCATAGGTGGTGAATCAGTGAGGAAGTATTTAGCTGTATTTAGTTGTCTTTTAGCTGTTACTAGTGCTCAGCTGAAATGCTTCTGTGGAAGGAGATAGAATCACTGATAGCCTTCCAGTGTCACAGTAACTTCTGGGTAGTGGAAATGATCTGCCTGGCCAGTGACAGTGATGTTTAGCTGCCGATGGTCACTTCAGCAACAAAACCAGGTAAAGAACATATTTCTAAAAAAAAAGAGCTCAGAAGAAAAGCTTCAGATATACCTCCTTCTCCTTCAAGCCTCAGCCAGTTCCAAAAGTCAAGACAGTCTTTCACTTCTAAGGACTTTGTAGTAATTGGGATTGCACAAAGGTAGAGATCTGGGAAATCTCCCGCAGCTGTTGAGAGATACAAGCTATCAGATTACATGGTGACAACCAGAATTACTCCAATAAAATATGCTAAAAGATATAATTACTCAAATGAGATGGAAAGTGTTGCTTACGGCTTTGCCGCAGGAGGTGGATGATTGCCTGAGAGGAACGAGCCATGCCTAAATACAAGGGCTCACATTGTGTTTGCATCTTTGGACCTTGTTGATATTTTCCAAATTCTGCTGGCAGCCAGCTGCAAAAATTTGACCTTGTTTGTTGTCCATCTAATTTGGGTGGGAAGTTTCTAGTTTAATCAAGGCACATACTCAAACACAAGAAGTATAATCATCTAACTTCATGTAGCGAAGGTACTAAGGAGGTTTTTCTTGAAATTTGTCAGGTCGCTCTGTGGAAGGATGCTTTATACCATTCTCAAAGGTTACATTTTTTGTATGCTAGCAGATATCCCCTATCCTAGCCAATTTGTTTAATAAAGTAGAGATGGTACACTTGAGGAGAAAACCAAGTGGTAATAATGAGGTTCAGTAGAGAAAAGTGATTGCCAGATTGCTAATGCATGAACCATTACATACAGTAGAAGCTGGTCTGTGTTATAAAAGAACAAATGCCTCAGAGAATTATTTGCCATGACCTGTGTCACAATGACCAGAAAAAAGCAAGCTATTTGTAGGCAAAGTTACTGCTTCTGGAAAAGCCATTGCTCTATCTACAGGTAGGTGGATAGAAATTTTTGAAGTAATAAGCAGTGAAAAATGTAGGATGCTCAGGACAATGCTTTCATAAACTGAGGCCCTGTTGATTTTAAGGGTGTTGCATTCAAGCGTGAACCATGGTGGGATGGCAAGGAAAGTGAAGAAACTGAGGACTTGCCCTTTACCAAACTCAGCTGCATTTATTTAAGTGGCTTTTTTAGCTTCTGTTTTGGGAACAGCAAGAGGGAGAGGAGAGACTTAGATGACCTCACTCACTTCCTTGTGGGGTATTCCATCATTCCTTTCCCCAGATCCCTCACTGTATTGCCAGCACTTCACCCTGAGTCACTACACTGCTACTGCTCCCATGATTGCCTTCATTTCACTCCTTCCTCACTTTTCCATGTTTACATTTTTATCTGAATTCCCACAGCCCTGTCCCACTATTCTTGCTATCAAACAAAAACAAGAATATGTGGATCATTACACGAAGTCGTGAAAGCATCAAGCTTCTCTTGGAGCAGTGTATTGGAAAAGAAAAACAGCTCCAGTGGAGCAGGTTGCATCTTGTTTACTATGTTGGTCATAACTAGGGAAAATGCACGATGCTACAGGCTTCCAGAAGGAGCAAGAGCGTTTTGATCAGGTACAGACTGTGGCAGCTTAAAGAAAATGTGTTTTAAGGCGGCTGAAAATTAATTAGTCTTAGAGATGGGAAAAAGAGACGTGATTTTGTAGGGCTGCTGATAGTTGAACTACCATTCTTGTTGTGTATGTGCACTGAGGAGGCACAGAAACACCTTAATCCCAGTTATATTTCTTCTTTCAAAGGCTGCTCAGTCATTGGGAAAGACAAGTTGCATCAGGTAAAAAGGATTTCTTAGCTTGCTTTCTCAGTGGATCATAATTCAGAAAATAAGGCAGCTGGAAATCTCTGTGAGTTGCATTCCAGTCCCTGCCTTGTTCCCAGGGCTGTAAAGCCTCCTCTTGCTCATTGCTCAGGCATATTGTAATATTATAATTAGAAATGATGGGAAGTGTATCTTTAGAAACATCTGCATTTTTTAAAAAGTGCAATTTTAGCAAAAAAGAAAATTTGCCTTAGAATAGTTGCTATTTCAGTGGGGAATTGAACTGTCAGGTTCATGATGCCTTGCCTGGAAGGATTTCGTTCCACCTCGTAGAATGATACCCAGATGATCATCCAGTTTGGTGACCAGCAGGTGGAAGTATAACATGTACTTTCTTCAGAACAACATCTATATTTGGAAATGCCTTATAATAAAAGAATTATGGGAGTTGATTTATTAGTTTTTTAATTCTGAAATGAGTTGGAGTTTGTTGGAGTTTACAGGTCTCATTTGCAGCCAGCTATTACTACAATGCTTCGTCCAAGCTTCAATTTCCTAACGCAATGAGGGATCAGTAAGAGTCTCATTCTGTTGATCAATAGGCTTTGCTAGTTAGAGAGAAATGGATGAAGAGGGTTGAGTGTTCTGATTAGGTGTTTGCTCCATGGTCACGTTGTCAGGATCATAAATAGCTGGTTTTTATTAGGCAGTGTTGTGTGTAAACAGTTAATTTTCTGTCAGTACATCTGCACTATTGTGCATTTTCACGTCGTAAGTGTCAGGGGTTCCTAAGACGACATTGCTTATATTTTGCTTTGGAAGAGAATTCCTAGTGTGAATCCATATGATCCTGATAGATTTTTGTGTTACTAAACAGAGTAATAACTCATGTAATGAATGATTAGTCAGTCCTGAGTTGCAGTACTGCCAATTTTGTAATCTTCTGGAAGAAATAGGTTTACAAAACTTACGGTAACAACAGAAATAATAATCTTGAACACAAAGACCTTTAATATACAAAGGTCAGGAGTTGCTGTTTGAACTGTAGCTGCATGTAGTCCTATGTTGTACAGCTAGCCAGTGGTGTATTGCTACAACTGGAATGGATTGGGACCTTGGAATAACAGTCATTAGGCTTCTCTAATGATCAAAGATAGGCAGGGAAGATTTTTATTTAGTTCAAGTGGCAAGGGAAATTTGGGCAGGCAAACCATTACGAGACTCGCTATTGGGAGATGTCTAGAATTATTCCTTCCTCTGGCTTGAGGTGAAACATGTCGCCTTTAATAGTATGGTTTATAGCTCAGTATTGTCTTCAAATAAAACATATAATCTATTACCTAGTCATCCAGGTTTACAAGATTTTTTTTTCCTAATATATTTTCACCTTTTCCCTCCAATGCCTTCTTGACAGAGCACTTCAAGTTTCAAGAGCCAGTCAGCTCAGAGCACATAAATATTTGCACTGGCACACAAGCACTGACATTATGAGGATGTAATGCTGTTCTTGGTTTGATCACATGTTTGGGACTGGAATGCAAAAGGCTTTTCCCATTCCTCCCCTGCTGGGTGGCAGAATACATACCCTGTTCACCTGATGCAGAAGAAAAAGCAAGTACATTTGGAAAATTAATATAACATTAAAATAATATTAACATAATATAACATTAAAATTGAATTGAAAGTCGATCTTACAAAGACAACTAAATAAATGTACAATTTTATCATTGTGAGTATATTGTGGGTGCATTCTGATGACCTCTGAACAGGCAGGTTTCAATCCCTGAAGGGCTGCAGAAATTGGTCTCTTGCTGATTTTTGCAAAAACAAATAGTTTCAAAAGAACTCTTACTTTAGATGCAATTTCCTTCCTGTATTTTTATCCCGTTTGTTTCCAATCTTCCAGCCAGAGCTGCCACTTCAGTGGGGAGGATGAGTTGGCAGAGTAGTTCTCTGTACTTTAAATGGCAGCACAAGGACATGCACAGCATTGTGCGAGCCTGCTCTCAGATTTCTGACATGCAGGCACCCATGTGCTGCAGATGTGGCTGCACCTCTTGGTGCTCGGTGTGTGCAAAGTGTGTGGTGCCCATCCCAGCTGGGCAAGACCCCAAAGTGCATTTTTGTTTTGTCAAGGAGAGTGCTCCAGCTAACCTAGCTTAAAGTGGAATGCTTGCTCCTTCCCATTGAGCACTCTGAGAAGATCATTCATCCTGAGGTAAGATTTGAGCCTTTCATCCCTGAGGAGAGGTAGGAAGGGTCAGATAGTCACAAAGTTCTCCATCTGGGCTTGACGGGTATATCTGCAGTCAGTTGTAAAGCTTCATGTCCACTGAAAGCCACAATGTTTCAGCTGATTTCGCCCCATGAGCAGAGGTAGATCTTCACTTATAAATGCTTCTTTCCCTTTCTCAGCTATAGCATGAGGTTCTAATCCCTTGACGAGATCTGGGAGAAACTCCTGAGAACTCACCAGCTCCGTGGCTGAGTGGGCTCCCTCTAAATAAGTCCCTTTCTCTGTCACCTCAGGGTTACACACTCAGCACACACAGGAGCAGCCCCTCATTTACGTCAGGAAAAAAGGCATAGGTTTCTAATCCGTGTTACACTGCCCTGGCTAAGCTTGCAGGGTCGAGATAGTTTCCTTTATTCTTCTTTCATGTCTGGGACCATTTTAGTATCATATTAATGGTCAGCTTTCAGTACTGGATTAATTCTTTCCCACTGGGAGACAGCAGGAACGGATCATTGGAAATAATTTCCAAAGATCTGAACAAACATTTCCATTCTATGCAGTGTCCCTTTATTTGGGCAAGTCATGCCAGTTTGCTCCTGCGTGGACTAAGGAGCCCCCAAGAGTAGGAGTGGATTCACATGGGAGATGTGAAGATGGGTGGAAAGTGCATGAGGAGGAGGAGCACCTGTGGAAGTCTATCTCCATTTTTTTTGTTTAGTATTTCTTCAGCTAGAATTCACTTTGCAGTTGTCCACCAGCGAGCAGATGGGCATGTTTATAGTAAGGGTGTGTAGTGATTCAGCCAGAACGACATTTTAAGATGTGAGTTGACAGGAAATAAGCAAAATGAGATTTGTAGGGGAAAGTTTATAAGCCTCCAAACCCTTCACCTGTAGGAAATTCAGTCTGGAGTGAGCAGGATGGTTATGTTTAGGCTGTGATTCAGAAAGGCAAGTGAAAAAAGCCCTGAACAATTCCTTGAGTAATTTTGAAATAGCTTTCCAGTGCTTCTAGCTCTGCTGTCTTTGACAACCCTGTGTATATATTATTAAACCAGAATGTTTCTGCTCTTGAAATTCACTGAAGCATTTACAGGATTATAAATCTGTCACTTGTGGTGTTACTAAATGCAGTCCTGAATATTTACGCAAATATGCTAATACTAAACTCTATAATAAATTATTATGCTGACACTTCTTTCACTAGAATTTCACCAGCCATATTTTAATTTTAACACATTATGAGGAGAAATTTGCCAAGATTCAGGACATTTAAAAGAAAGACAGGCGCATAAGATCCATATGTGTATGTGTGTCCTGGTCTGTACTTGCACTTGTTCTATTTGAAATGTTTTCCATTCATTGTCTGTTATTGATTTGGGTTTATTTGAGGGGGTTTTGTTGTTTTTTGTTTTGTTGTGGGGTTTTTGGTGATTTTTTTTATTTTGGAGGGGTATGACACTATGATTTAGCACTTGGGAACAGTCCATCTTGGGCAGTACATCATCATCTTTCAAAAGGGAGAAGAAAAGAAACAGGGTACAATAAGCATGTGAGCTTCTGCAGTAGCCAGCTGTTTCTGAGCATCCCTGCTGTACCCCATGGCGGAAAAAAGGAGATTAGCAAGAAGGTGAAAATTTTTCAACTGAGACAAATCTCTCACTTCCTCCTGTTTAGATTCCTCAGTGTTTATTCTGCTTCTCCTTAATTAGTCATTCAGTTAATCAGGTTACGTGAGATGATCAGCATTATCCCCCCTGTATAAATCAGCAGTCAGTGTTTTCTTTTTGACACGGACGCATTGCAGGCAGTCGGAACTGATCCAAAGTAAAGAAGCGTAAGAGATTTTTCTGTCTGTGGCATTTAATTCTTGCTGGCCTCTGCCATTAGCTTCATCTGGAAAACTCAAGGTGGGAGCCTCAGAAGGAGCCAGCACTAAGTTAATTCCTTTTCCCATATTAAGAGCAGTGAAATGCTAATTGACTTCAATATAAGTTCTATGAGTATTTTAAAATCCCTCCCGTGAGTACTGTGAAGATCACAGTGTGTCCAGAAGGTGATTGGTACACCCTGCTGTGCCTGTAATGTTTCTAGTGCCCCAAAGCTCGTTGTCATAAACTGGGCTCAGGGCAGTCTGAGAGCAACAGGAGCATGTGATGCATGGGACACAAGGGGCCAGATGCTCCTAAAGTCTGGATGTGTATGCTCTTGAAAATCTGATGTATCCAGCAGATCCCAGCGGCATTTGACCTTAATTGCCAGCAGTGAACATCTCGGTTTCGCTGTTAAGAGAGGGGTCTGTTCTTCGTGTGCTGAGAATCTTACGTGAGTAACTAGAACAATATAGAGACACTTAGGACTCCCTAATTTACTGCAGATGAGGTATTTCTTTTGAAAGTAACATTGCTGAATTCCATGTGTGAAAAACTTATTTTCCTTGTGAGTATTTTGATTTTTAGATCTGAAAATACAATTTAGCTTTTTCAAGACTGAGTTTAAGCAACTGTAATGTGAGATGCAGATCTGGAGAGCCTGGATTTTTCCCATATCTAGGTCATAGCTCTCTTTTAGATCATCCTTTTTCCATTTATGAATAACATTATAGTAAATCGATAAATTAGATTCCAGTTTTCAAAACTGAAAGGTAGAATAAAATGTTCCTCTGAACTGATCTGAGCTCTGTTGTTACTGAACACATCTGTGCACATACACACAGAGTTAGGTAAACTCAGCAAGAGAGAAGTCTTCTTGTGCCACTTTGTAAATGTTTAATTTGCGGGTTTTTTTGATCTTAAGTTCTGCTACAGGCTTATTATTTGTACCTCAGCCATGAGAAGCTGTGGTGTGGTCACTGACACCTTAATCCCCTGCCAGTGTATATGTGATGGTGTGCTGGTTTAGGCTGGGGTAGAATTAATTTTCTTCATAGTAGCTGGTATGGGGCTGTATTTTGGATTTCTGCTGGAAACAGCATTGATAACACGGGGATGTTTTAGTTGCAGATTGTGGGGATGGGCATGGAAGATGAATATTTTCCCTCAGTGAAGTCTTTGTAACCTTTTACAAATTCTGGAATTATTTTTGATCCTGGCACTCCCAGTTTAACTTTTTGTAGCATTCAGTAACCAGTCCTTCTGCATGGCTGGAGACACATTTTACTCTTTCTCCTGGAAAATACCGCAATATTCCACAGATGGAGTTGGTAGCATTGAGGTGCATCACGGGATTGTTACTATGTTTGTCATTTCCTTTCCCATATTGCAGTCCTCTCTAAAAATAATGGATTTTCACATCTCTCTCTTGCTTGCTTATCACGACTCATGACCTTTGTACGTGTTCTACGGCAATGAGTGCAGTAGGTTAAGGTTGTACTGATGTGAAATAAAGTAGCTTTTAGCTGTTTATTAAGAGATATGGTCACAGGTAAAAGGTCATATGTATAAATAGTCTTGGGAGAACAAAAGGAAATGAAAGTTGAACTGAATAGGATATTAGTTTTATATTGAAGAGCAGTGATGCGGGGTTTTTGCAAACACTGAGATTCTCCTTTTTATCACTTCTATCTGGAACAGCTTTGCTGAACTGTGGTTATTAAAGTATAGTGTAAATGATGGCAAGGCAGAACAGCAGTCAGGAAGAAACTGACCCAGTATTTATATGCTAATAGCAACCAAGGCAAAAAACTCATATATAAATACTAGATATTTCAATATCTGTTACCTGTTTTGTTTAATATGATTTGCTGACATTGTTCCCCTGTCTAACAATGATGTTTTAATCACTTTCTGGGTAAAAAATGGAGGGAATGCCTAATACATTGTGAAGAGATTTTTTTTTTCAGTTACTGTTCACGTTAAATAATTTTCTGTATTTTTCCTGAAGGTATGTGTGCCACTGAATGACAATTCTGTGAACTGGTAACTGAGTAAAAATCAGTTATTCCACCCAGTTAACATTAATGAAAATACCTGTGACCATGTGAATTAGAAAATGCCTTTGAAGATCTCCCTACCATTGGCCACACAGTTTTAGTCTTAGAAATAGAGATTATTTGATACCTTGCATGTCTTTTGGAGCCTTAATCAGCCATGAGCTATTTTGCATGGTCACAGAGGGGAAGAGATTCCATATTGCCTTCATCTTGTGAGTAGGAAGAGTAGCTCTGTAACAGCTTTGGCACCCTTGACAGCACTGCTGCGTGTCACACCTGCCCTGCTGTGCACCAGGGAACTTAGTACAGGGGGTGGTGTGTTTGCCACTCCAACCTCATATGAAGGGAGAGCCAGGAACTCTTAAATCCACTGTTCCTTTCACACTGCTCCATGCACAGCACTGTTGTGGCCTTGGGAAAACCCGCAGGTGTGACCCTGGTGACACCTACCTGAGGCAAAGGCTGCGCTGCAGTGTTAAGTGGAGGGAAACAGAATATTCCCTCCTCTGTGCTGTACAGCTGCTGACCCAGTACAGGGTCAGCTGTTCCAGTCTGTCCTCAGGCAATCAGCTAATGCATCATTCCAGCAGTCATTTGCAGCATGGGATTCACTGAATAATCCTTTTAATGTCTGCTCATCGTACGTGAGAGTGGCTGTGCTGGCTGACACTGGGGATCCATCTAGCCCAGTGTCCTGCTTCCAACACTGCCCATAAGCAGATGTCAGGGGAGGAGAAGAATAGGGCAGCAAGGTGTTTCCTCCATTTTTTCTACCAGTTCATGACTATTCTCAGAAGTTTTCCTGCTCTTTATATGGTTTGTGTATTTAATGATGTCCAGAGTAATTGTCTTGTGTCTCTCTTGCACGTGTGTAAGTTTTTCTCTTCCAGCGTATCATCTGGAAAAGTATGCCACAAATTGCTTCCTCTCACGTGAAGAACTGACTGCTTTTGTTTGTTATAAACATGGCTTTCACTAGTGTCATTTGAAGGTCAACTGATTTTTTTTTTTTCCTCTTTGAACTGAAGGACATAGTGAACAGTCCAACAGAACATTTCCCCCACCCGTGACCCCTACAAGCTACCGTGGTGGTTGGGGGTTTTCTTCCCAATGAAAAATTACCACTGGTATTCGCAGCCCTAATCACTGTGCTGACAACAACTATTTTTTCTGTCAAAGCCCCTGCACAGAGTCAGTGAGCAATCCCATATAATAGCTTTTCTCTTTTGGGGCACAAGGCCAAACACTTTGATGAAGTAAATTGGATGACATTTTGGTGAAGTCAGAGTGGCACATTCTTTATTGCAGAAGGGACTCTGACTCCTCGTTTCGGTAAAAAACTTAGTCTGCTCTTTAATTAAGAAAAAGTTTCACGTTGATAAAAGTTCAAGTTTATTTTAATTAAGGTGGTGTTCTATGTATTAACAGCTAAAAAATAGATCTGGTGCTTTCTAGAAGCATTAAAAACTTGAACTGAGAAACCCATAGGCCAGTTTCCTCTGATTATGCAATCTGTGAGACCAGAAACAGATTAATTACTGAATTGAGTAGGAAAGAGAAGATGAACACAGCATTAATAATGAGATTATTCCAAAGATAACTTGGAATATCACATTATCAACAGATAAGTTTATTGTTGTCGTTAAAATACAGCACAATGTATAACCACTGTTTTTAGTAGCTATTTCTTTTCCTAATTCCTTCCTTAAGCAGTCATAATCAGATGTGTTTAAAGTCTGGTGTTACAGCGTGGTAGCATGGTACAAATACAAAAGACTTTAAATTGACTGCAAAGTTCAGTATCTCTGTGACTACAGTTGACTGAGGCTGAAACATAACAGTTTTTATGCCCATTCAACATTTTGTTGAAAAGGATAAAAGTGAGGGTAGTGTTCTGTTCTGTTTTGAACTTTGCATCCAAAACTGGTAACATTGTAAGACGCAAGTATGCTATATAAATCCTTCTTACTTAATAATGGCAATGGATAAGGGAACCAGTACAGTTTATTATTATAGTGTAAGGTTAGGAGGACTTGCAGGTCTCTAAATTTGCCACGTTTGCAGATGCAGGAGATGACTAAAAGCTTTGCTTCATGATGATAGACTTCTGACTGCACTATTTGTCAATAAATATTGTCTGTCAGAGTTAAGAAATCAAATGTTCATTGGCTTTCCCTGTGATCTTGTCAATTCTTGCAAGAAAATCATTACAGAAACTTAGTTCAAAACGTGGATTTGACAGTGTCGTGTACAGATGCTGATGATTTACTTTGGCCCAAGTACTCCTGATAGTAGAAAATTTCTCTTAGTTACTGTGGTGGGACTCGATGCCATCATGAGCAGGTACTGTAGTTTGGGCCGGTTTGGGGGAGTATGAGATGGAAAGGTGGTTGCTGGCAGCTGTTGACAGTAAGCAGGGCTTGGGTAGTTTCCCAGGTGTAAACAGTTAACGCTGATTGTTGAGTACACACAGCTGAACAAAACAAAGTTTGTTTTGTATCCAATCTGCTGCGCTGGAGATTTTTTCTTAAGGTGAGAATGGAAAGTATGCAATTGCTAATAAACCATGCTTCTTAGAGCATTCTCTGGAGATCTGTAATGTTCTAGAAGAGTGATGCTTAGGTAGTACTTCATGCTAGTCATTTTGTGGCTCCAAGTTCATTTATCCCAGTTGTACAGGAGCTGTGTCATTGGTTTTAAGGGAAATCAGGCTTTAAAACACAACAGATTTCATCCCACTGTTTCGTGAATTTCACAAGCAATGCTAAAAATGAATAAATAGAAATCTCAAAGAATTCTCCAGCATCAGTAATTCAAAGATGCACTGAAATGCATATAGGTAGTTATGTAATGATGTTATTTTTTTAATGCAAGTACAAAGGTTGGTGTAATTGCTTATTTCCTTAAAAGAAATGCAGACAGACAAATGCTCTTTATGTCCTTGTAAGTGTGACCTGACTAAATGTTGTTGGTTTTACTACTCTGCGTGGAATGCAAGTGCCTGACTTTAAATACTTGCGTTTGAAAATAACAATTTAGGTTTATTGAATCCCAGTAGCAAAGAGTGTTGTGAGAGCAAGAGTCACAGTTCTGAACATGTAGAGTTATTTAATTTATGTAGTAGAGTTAGGAATCAGTTTAACTGTGGTCAAAAATATCTTAATTGAATTAACCTTTTGATCTGCAAGTTCACAGGATGTTTAGAAAAACAAAATATGTTCCAAAATATGCTTAGTTACTGAGGTACAACATGCTATTGGAAATGAGCATGTTCTTTCTACTTTCTGGATTTTAAAGGTTAAAATCAAACATACTGCCAGTCCTTCAGGAGCTGATAAGCAAGAACAAAACACTAACAACAGTGGATTCTCAGCTTGAACTGCGTTTGAGATTCTGGTTTTGTTTGTAAGTTTTCCAGGTAGCCTAGGAACTTAGGCAGCTTGAAAATGTGACTTTTAGGCCTGATATTCCTAGTGGGTTTTGTCTTTCAACTTACATCTTTCATGTTAATGGTGGCGAGTTCTTCCCCTTGTCTTTATTAACATAAAGATGTGCTGTAGACTTAGAGAAAACAGCCAGTTTGTAGGAGGAGTGGTATAATCTTACAGTAATGTTTGCCTTGTAAAAACTAGCATGAATTGAAGGACAGTAGGGAAGGGGCAGGAGATTTGCAAGTGTTGGAATAAACTGTAAATAAGATCTTTTCTTAGAGAACCAGAAAAATATATTTGTGTGCACTCTGCCCAGTGCAATTAAGACCTCTTGCCAGAACCTGCATTTTGCAGACTTTTGGAGGTTAATGTTTAATAGATTATTAACTAGTAATGTTTGCTGTGTTCCCAGTATATGGATCTCCTGCTCCCTTGGAAGTATTATTTTGTGCAAATTAAATGCATTTCTATACTGAAACATGTTAATCTATATGTGCTGTTATAGAATCTATGATGGAGCAGTTAATAGTTCATGCACTTCTGTTCTCATTTTTCATCTCTGTTCAACATAAAAAAAGCAATTATTGTACCGCATGATTCTTGAAATCTCAGACTATTTCGTGCTTTTCTTATCAGTATCCAGTTAGTGGCAAGCCTGGCCCTACGTTAACTGCAGGAACGTTGATTTCTAGCAAGTGACAGAAGAATCTGATCTAACACACCTACATGATTCACTTGAGTCATTTGTCTGCGGTGACTTGTGCTTATAATTGGAGGTGTAGTTGTAATGAAGATACAATGCCATGAAAATGGGAGGTGGAAAACACCTATGACATCACCTTGAAGGTTCTGTTAGAGTACAGAATGTATTTTTAACTCGTTTTCTAGTTCAGAGGTGAATGATCCAAGAACAGGATCATTCCTGTCCTTTTGTTGATGGATTGTTACGTGGTCTAGTGGAATTTCTAGTGGAGTCTCAGCTTATCTGTATTACCCAGTGTTGATTCAGAGGGCCATAAAAATGAGCTTGGGCACGTTTAATGCCAGTTTATTGGTGTGAGAGTGCTGCTCCACCTCTGTTCAAAATTCCTAAGGCCTGAACCTGCTTTTATTACAGAGTTTGTAAACAGCATTCCTTATTGCTGAGAAGGAGAAGAGATTGAAGAGTGGGAGCTGGAGTCAGCCTTCCCAGTCATCTTCTCAGTTGTTCAGGTTCCCTGGTTGATGAGTTGGCCATATGGTAATGCAGGGCAGGAGAAATACAGAGGTTAAACTAATCTGTTTTCCTTGAAAGATCTGCCTGCACTTTATGGGATATAGCACGGCTCAGACCAGTGCCAGCAATGTCTTATAGGCAGCAAATCCTTTCATTACTTTGCAATTCATTGTCATGCTGTGAACAGGAGAAGCACCATACATGGAGAAAGTCAGGTTTCTTAACAGCTTGTTTTAAACTTTCCAACCTACTTACATGGGCTTCAGTGGAACAGCTCTGAATTTTGGCACAGTTTCACATTTTTGTAATGAAGAAATGCTTTGGCAAACACTTACTTGTTTACACCTCAAACAGTTGGCCAGCAGGAAGGATGGAAGAATGTAATGGGCACTCTACTGACTTACCTTTGTTCTCTGGCTTTTGATGGGCTCATGAACATTTGTCCTTTAACAGCATAGCAGAGAGTTACAGAGCATTTGCTTTAGGATTCCTTCATTGGAGGTGACATTTTTTTAAGAGTATACTGAAATACTGAATCATGCCCATTGTAACTACAGTAACTTCCCATAATTTTTCTAGCTCTCGCTATTGTTCTGAATGAGCAGGTGAATACAGACATTAGCAGAAAGTCTGCCCTGTGGGAAGTTCAGAGCAGGAATAGTCACCATAGTCAGCCTTCTAAGTTCATTCCTGCATTTCTCCTGTGACTGTGATCATCTGGTCATATTTGTGCTTCTTACTCTTGATGCATCATCTGTTCAAGCTAAGAGAGTCCAAAGTGAATGAAAGGCAGAAGTTATTCCAAGAGGAGCAGTGTCGCAGCAGTGTAGTCAGAACTCTAGGATTTGGATGTGAATAACTTCCAGTATCCTTGTGGGATACGTTCAGGATTGTGGCTGAGGCTGGATTTTTGTATTTCTTAAGATGCCATAAGGTTTGTTGCTGCACAGAGATGATCAGAGGATGGGCTATCATATCTCTCCAGTGTGAAGTCATGCACGCTTGTTTTGCTTTTGAGGGTTTTTATTTCTATTTAATCCACCAGGGTTGGTGGATTAAATCTTAAATCTTTTGCTGAGATTCCTGGGACCCCTGATCTGCAAAGTCCACATCAATCCCACTCTTCCTCTGTACTTGGATAAAGCTCTCTTCACTTCCTTTGAGAACATTGCCTGCGCTGCGTTTCCTTTGGCAAATGGATGCCAGGCAGCAGTTGGCAATCGCTGGGAGCTGGTCGTATCTTCTGGCTCGAGGCCCATACATCTTGTTGCTTTTTGGCCTACATCCCATGCAGGCTGCACGCTTGCAGCATTTTGACAAAGCTGCCTGGAGAGCTGCACAGGGCAGGAGGCTGAAGGGATTCCCTTAGGCAAATGTGCCTGACCTCCTGCGGAAAAAGGGCCTTAAGGTGTTGCTGGTTCACTTCAACAACCTCCTGTTGTGTGTGTGCCATGGAGAGTCACAGGTTAAGATAATCTTACTAACGGGTTGATTTCTTAATTTTAAATGTTTTTAGGACAGGATAGCTTTGGGTTCGGGTTACATCTTTCTGGAGTGTACAATTTTAATGTTTAGCCTTCAGGGAAAATTTGGAATTTGTTCACTGAATCTGCTTTGGTTTATAAGAGACATGATTTTGACCTTGAGAGTTTACTGAAACAAAATTACGGGATTCACCTACCTCTGGAGCTAGGAATGCCATATCTGCATAGCTGTACTTGAATTTCACAGGCTTTCTGAGAGCATTTGCTAGCTCCTTACTTCTGGAATCAAGCAGTGTTAGCAAAGTGTGTGTTTACTTTCAAGCATTTAAGCAGTTCTGCTGTTCACTGTGGCTTTGGTCAAATACGAAGGCTGTGGTGTTGTTTCCTGAGCTCTGTCAGGCTTGGTGCTGTGTCTGCTGCCCTGGGGAGCCTGTTCCAGTGCCCAACCACCTTCTGGGTGAAGAACCTTTTCTTAATATTCAACCTAAACCTCCCCTGACACAACTTCAGGCCATTCCCTCAGTCCTGTCACTGGTCACCACAGAGACAAGATAAGTGTCTGCCCCTCCTCTTCCCCTCATGATAAGTTGTAACTGCAGCGAGGTCTCCCCTCAGTCTCCCTTTCTCCAGGCTGAACAGACCAGTGAGCTCAGTCAGTCCTTGTATGGCTTCCCCTTCCGGCCTTTCACCATCTTCGTTGCCCTCCTTTGGACACTCTGATCGTTTAATACCTTTCTTACCTTGTGGCACCCAGAGCTGCCCCAGCACTCGAGGTGAGGCCGCCCCAGTGCAGAGCAGAGCGGGACAATCCCCTCCCTTGCCCAGGTGGCGATGCTGTGCCTGATACCCCCCGGACATGGATGTCCCTCCTGGCTGCCAGGGCATGCTACCCATGTTCAACTTGCCATTGACCAGGACCTCCAGGTCCCTTTCTGCAGCACTGCCTTCCAGCGTCTCGTTCCCCGGTCTGTCTGTACATCCAGGGTTGCCCCATCCCTGATGCACAATACAGCACTTTCCCTAATTGAACTTCACACAGTCAGTGATTGCNGGACATGGATGTCCCTCCTGGCTGCCAGGGCATGCTACCCATGTTCAACTTGCCATTGACCAGGACCTCCAGGTCCCTTTCTGCAGCACTGCCTTCCAGCGTCTCGTTCCCCAGTCTGTCTGTACATCCAGGGTTGGCCCATCCCTGATGCACAATACAGCACTTTCCCTAATTGAACTTCACACAGTCAGTGATTGCCCAGTCCTCTGGTTTGTTGAGGTCTCTCTGCCTTTGAGGAGGTCAATAGCTCCTCCCAATTTAGTGTCCTCTGCAAACTTACTTAGTATTCCTTAGAGTCCTATGTCCAAGTAATTCATGAAGATGTTGAAGAGCGCAGAGCCTAAGATTGGGCCCTGTGGAACCCTGTTAGTGACAGGTCACCAGTCTGATGTCACCCCCGTCACTGTGTCACTTTGTGCCCAACCCATGAGCCAGTTGCTCACCCATCCCATGATGTGTTTATCCTGCTGTGTGCTGTACATTATGTCCAGGATCCTGTGAGACAGTATTGAAAGCTTTACAGAAATCTAGAAGATTCCCTTGATCAACTAAATGGGTTACCTTGTCATAAAAGGGAATTAAGTTGGACAAGCAGGACTGGGATGTGGTTTAAAGAGAGATAATACTCTGCTCTTTGATTCCAGAGAGTCTCGTTCTCATTAAGACATCTGAATTTGCATAAAACACCAGAATTTCATTGAACTTTAGGGCTTCATACACTTCAGGGTTGCATCAAATGTATAACTTTGATATCTGAGAAGAGCAGAGTGCAGAGGAGGTGTTTTAGTCATCCAATGCCTAAAAATACAAGTAGAGTAAGAGAAATCCAAATTTGGCAGTGGCAGCTGCACATATTGTAAAGATGACCACATTTATCGTGACTTTATGGTTTCAGTGTGGCAGTTAATCAAGGAAGG
The DNA here is from genome assembly GCA_013397845.1 of Melanocharis versteri. Taxonomy (NCBI): domain Eukaryota; kingdom Metazoa; phylum Chordata; class Aves; order Passeriformes; family Melanocharitidae; genus Melanocharis; species Melanocharis versteri. Next base: position 134,537 of record VZTG01003627.1, on the reverse strand, counting down.
ATTTCAGGCTTGGTTCTGAATGTGGGAGAGAGTTGGTAACTGAATTATTTTTCGAGGATGTGTGGACTCTGCTTAACCTGGAATGATTACGAAGCTATCGATCTTTGTCTCCCAGTGTCAGTAATTTAAAATGATGAGACATCTTTAATTTGAGAAGAACTTCACAGTTGTAATATACCTATGTGGTTTTAAAATCAGTATTGTAGGTGGTAGGTGAAGTGATGAATCAAGGTGGGTTTTAGTGACATTTTTTCATTTTATTACTTTCTGAATAGAGTCTATGTTTTGGGGAAGCATTTGGGCACAAGCCCATGTTAAGTAAGACAGCAGCCCTACTAAAGACAACTGTACTGAGGGACACCACTTGTCACCAGTCCCGACTGGGACTTTGAGCCCTTGACTGCTCCTCTCTGGGTGCAGCCATTGAGCCAATCTTCATCCACCAAACAGTCCGTCCATCAAATGTGTATCTCTGCAATTTGGAGAGAAGGATGTGGTGAGGGCTGTGTCAAAGGCCTTGCAGAAGTCCAGCAGATAACATCTGTAGTTCTTCCGTTGCCTTTAGCTCTGCTGTTATGGAGAAAAATGGCAGCATAATTCAGGTATGTTTGGGTTATGTTGTTCCACAGCCTCTCTGACTTCTTTGTCCCTGCTAGCTTAGTACACATAGCATTCAAACCACGACTTTGGCACTTGCTTCCTCACACACAGAAATTCTGTGCCTTGGCCAGTAACTTAATCACACCCTCAGTAGGAGCACAGGAATAGAAAGTGAGAGAATAATGTAAGAAGTGTGAGATGAATGTAACTGAAAAATCTCACTGCAGATTTATCCCTGCCTTTGAAAGCCCTTTGGGCCTGAAATATATCTGGTACTCACAGCTGCAGGAGATTTATCCTGTCCAAATTCATCCCAGAAGTCCCTTTCTGCAATAAAATGGTGGTGGAGCTGGTGTTGTGTGAGAACTGGCTGCAGTATGAAGTTTTGGAGAACAGCACAAGTACAACGTAAATACTTGGTCTGTTCACTGAATGACTTGAAGTGATTTGCTGTCTCAGCAGGAATTTCCACCAGATTCTCTGGGGCAATTCAGGATGACCTAAACCCTTTGGCAAACTCTGTGCCTCCAAACAAGGCCTGGTGTAATTGTCATTGTCCTTGCCATTAACTTTGGCAGAGAGCTTACAGTTCTGTGTATGAATGGAGTGAGTGGAATATATTTGTTTCAAGACATTTCAGTCCCAAATACCAAGTGTGGGTGACTTTGGCTGCTGGTTCATTTCCTGGTCGTTTGACTGGGCAGAACTGGTTGAAGCAGGTTGATTAGCTGTCAGGCGTGAGTTACAGCCGACTAATGTTCTCCCTTTCTCAGTCCTTCATGAAGCAGAGGTAATGGTGGTGAGTGAATTGGTTGACATTAAAGCTTTGTGCTCATACACTGTCTTTTAAAGCGGTGCTGCCTCTCGCCCGAACCCCCCTCGGGGGTCGCCTCGTTCTGCCGGGCGGGCAGAGCAGCGCGTTCTTCCCGCCGCCGGTCCGGGCTCGGCTGGCTCAGTTCCAGAGCGGGAGAGCCCTCGGGATCGCACCCAGGGTCCGAGAAGCTCTCCGGTGTTACAGGCGCTGGAGAGAAAGGAGAGGCGGAGGGACTCTTCGATGTTACAGCAGGGGTTTATTTCCCCCGCACGGGAGCGAGGAGCGGCGGGGAATCGAAGAGCCAGGAGCAGGGTGTTACAGAGTATCTTATACCGGGGGAGAGGGGCGGGGGATACCTGGGAACACACCAACTGGGGTACAGCACGCAGGCAGACTGACAGCACATGAACCAGTAACAGTAGCAGGGCAAGGAGAGGGGCAGCAAGGAGCCAATGAGGAACTCTGCAGCCGAGAAGGTTCCGG
>VZTG01003627.1:0-132017 GCA_013397845.1 Melanocharis versteri | reverse complement strand
ACCCCCCTCGGGGGTCGCCTCGTTCTGCCGGGCGGGCAGAGCAGCGCGTTCTTCCCGCCGCCGGTCCGGGCTCGGCTGGCTCAGTTCCAGAGCGGGAGAGCCCTCGGGATCGCACCCAGGGTCCGAGAAGCTCTCCGGTGTTACAGGCGCTGGAGAGAAAGGAGAGGCGGAGGGACTCTTCGATGTTACAGCAGGGGTTTATTTCCCCCGCACGGGAGCGAGGAGCGGCGGGGAATCGAAGAGCCAGGAGCAGGGTGTTACAGAGTATCTTATACCGGGGGAGAGGGGCGGGGGATACCTGGGAACACACCAACTGGGGTACAGCACGCAGGCAGACTGACAGCACATGAACCAGTAACAGTAGCAGGGCAAGGAGAGGGGCAGCAAGGAGCCAATGAGGAACTCTGCAGCCGAGAAGGTTCCGGTACGCAATGCAGTGTGAGAAAAGCCAGCTAGGCTGCAGGGACTAACATAATTCAAATAGGTAGGGAAAGTGATCTTTGAATCACCGCAACACTCATAGCTAGCCAAATTGAGACTAGAGTGAAAAAGAAACCAGCATTCCAAACTTCCATGCATCGCTCAGCCATGCCTGGGTTTTTGCAAAGAAATGTACCTTTTTCTGTTCCATGGGACTTTTGTATTGATATAGACAGCTTGTGTTGAACAAGCACTAGGGTGACGAAGAATGAAGCCTTTCAAAAAGTAATATGAGCCTCTTTGTTTTGGTGGACAACTGTAAGAATTCCATTTGTGTATTAAGCAAGTTTTTGAGGGAGGTTTCTCTTGTCTGGAAGAGTACTATGTTCATGCACCTCTAGACAAAATAATGTGCTGTGTATGTTTTAAATACCTGGTGGGTTTTTAAGGATTACTTTATAGAAATATCTTTATTATCCTTTCAATGATGACATTTAAATACAAACTCACAGCTAGTTTGTTCCAAAAGATCTGCATTTAGACTTGATAATTACTTAACTCAAATGGGCATGAATTGTCCAATTATTTACATGTTCGTGCATAGCTTGAGATATTGGAAGTTTTCCTACTTGAGAACATGAGTGAGGTACTCAGAAAAGCAGGATGACCTGTGCTAAGGATCTGTGTCTATAAACTGTGTTGATTCATATGCACAGAGCTCTCCAGACTCATCTGGAGCTCCTGTTCTTCAAGAACAGAGAAAGATTAGTCACCACACCACGTCAGATCTTTAGAATATGTCATATTCATCTTTGATCTTTGAACCCAGGAGCTTCTGACACCACACAGGGAGATGAAACATCCCTATGAGGCATCCAGTCAGTTATGAAGAATCTTGGTGGTGGTATTGTGTGGGATGATGTCACTTGGCTGGTCAGCTTGTGCCTCCAGGTGAAAGGTTTTCTTGCACTTTCTTCGACACCCATCATGATGCATGTTTATACTGGTCATAAACTGACTAGTCTGTATTACAACTGCAGACACAGTTCCTTGCATCTGAACTTTGAGACAAAGAAACTCGACAGCCAAATGCCTGATGTATGGTGTAATATTTCCTTGTAGTTTCCTGGTCTTTGGCGTTTTTCTTATCCTTTCTTGTCCCTTTGATTGTCAGTAGCACCTGATGCTATTCTGCTTGTATTTAGCTGAGAATGAAGGTGTATTTTAGATTACAGAGTAGCAGAGTTCAGCAGAGCCCATGCTTTCAGTGGCCACAGCCTGTAGCTATGCTGTAACTGCCCACAACATACCTGCTTCAGGCTGAGTCTGATCTTTGTCAAGTGCAATTTGAGGTTAAGCTTCACCAGAGAAAAAAATGTTCAGGAAACGAAAATCAAATTATTTTTTCTTCAGCCATAGAAAGCATCACTACTCTCTAGGCTTGTTCTGGGGTTTATTGGTGTCATCTTCCAAAGTGAAGCCTTGTATGTATTTACAAAGATTTATAGATGTGGGTTTGTTTGGTGGTTAGATTTTGCGGGGGACAGAATGCTGCTTTGACAGATGCCACACCACATCAGGCATCTCGGTATGCAGCAGGTACTACGTTCATGAGCTGGGCTTGTTTATCCTGGAGAAATGGAGGTTGAGGGGTGGCATTATTGCTCTCTACATGGACTTGAAAGGAAGTTGTAGCCAGGTGGGGTTGGCCTCTTCTTCAGTGAGTTGATGCCTCCAGACCCCAGGCCTGCTGCCTCCTGTTGTGATTCTCTGCTGTAACATTGCCATTGTGTAGCTCCCTGTCTCTCCTCCTCCCCACAGACGTGGTGTTCCCCTTTTAAATCACAGCACTGCTGCTGTTTTGTACCAGCTGTGAGGCACTGCCTGGTGCCCATGTGCTGTGTGCCCAGTTCCCATGGTGCCAACAGCCAGGGACTGCTGCAGGTAACAGGCTAACAGAGTGTTGCTGGAACCAGCAGTGGTCCAAAGCTGAGATCCTGACTTCAGGCAAAATGCCCATTGACGTCAGCAAACTCAGGATCTTACTCAGAGCAAGCAGTCCAGAGGCTGAAACTGGGAGGCTCTCTCAGTATCTCTCTCTGATTTCCCTTTGCTCTGATACATGTTTTATTTTTAATTTTATTCTCTTCAAAGCTCAGTAAGAAGCAGCCTTCTGTCCCATGAACCTTTTCAACCTGCACAAAGCATTTGAAAGCAACTGTGAGTGAAACAAAGCACTAGAAACAGAAGTAAAATAGATTTTACAAAAAACCTTAGGGTAAGCGAGGTATGAAAAGGAGTTCAGAAATTCTGATTTTCTGTCCAGCAGATTTGTAACAACTACAGAAGGCAGCAGAACTGAGAAACAAATGGATAATTAAAGTCATTAGGAGGCATCAGCATTATTTCTTAAGAGAAAAAGTTGTTACAAAAGAGCCTGTGAACATGTGCATAGGTATAGTCGGTGTAGTGCACTTGAATTTTCAGAAGGTTTTAATGGGATTGTCAGTGGTTTCTAAAGAAGCAAAGATATGTTGTGATTAGAAGGAAAGACTTTATGGATTAATAACTGGAAAGCAATAAAAAGATATGATTGGTTTATTGGTGGAGAAAGGTTTCCTGAGAAATCCCTAAAGGATCTTAGTTGGAATCTGTGCTATTTAACTGCTTCCATAATGACCTAGAAAATACTGAATGTACTGCTAATGGAAAAGTGTTCAAGGTAGCAAAAACTAAAAGCTGGCTACAAATGATGCCAAGATGATTTTTGCTTTTTCTTCTATATACCTTTTACATAGTTCTATGTATCCACAAGTATTAACATGCATACTTGTAATTCTTTAGGCCTGATAACTTAGTATAGTCCTAAGGTTCTGTGGGGCCAGGAGACCAAACACCCCAGAAGCCACACCAGGAGGCCAAACATTCTACTATCTTGGGCAGCCAAGGTCCCCTTCTAGAACATCCTCTGTAAACTAGAGATTAGCCCACCCGGGGGGGGATTCCATAGATGGGGAGAATGTCACACCATCCACCTAAGCCCCCTTATTGGGTACCCTTATTAGATATGTTAATGTGTAAGGTCTATAAATTGTATACGTGATTTATGGTGGGGTGTGCATTGTGACGCGTTCCACCTTGGCAAAGTGATGCATCAGTAGGATCCTATTAAAGATACCGAGGTAAACAATCCCCTCTAACCCCTTAACCATGTCTGACTTTCGTCCTCTAAGACCAGGAAAAGGCATCACAAAGACTTTCAGAAGGCTTCTAATTTACCCTGCATAGGGTGAAAAACTGATTAGTTGAGTTTCCATCACTATGTGCTAACTATGTCCACAAAACCCTACAGATTATATAAATGTATATACTGATGAGCTCCAAATTAAGCCATCATGAAAGCAAATAAAAGGTTGGATTTTCATGAGAAGCCACCACTAAATCTGCCTTTATATATAATGCCACATGCAGTTCTGATTACATTTTAGAAAGGACTTAATAGTAGGTGAAAAGATGTAGAGAAAAGCAGCAAAAACGATCAAACACATGAGCATAACTTCTGTAAAATGAGAGACTATATAAACTCATATTTTTCTGTCTGATTAGAGACCACTACTGGAGTAGTATAAAGTCAAGATTGGTATGGGGAAGGTGGTTAAGGAACAGCTACAGGCTAATTCTCATAATTCAAAACCAAGGGAAAGATTATGTCGCCATACCTAAAATATAAGTACTTTTTAATCGATTTTAGTCAATGTTTAACAATGTTGTGAAACTCCCAGCTGTATGATCTTGCAAAGGCTAAAACCAGAAGTGAACACAAGAGAAAAATGAACATAATCACAAGGGTTAGGTTCAGTGTTTGCTGTTAAAATGAGGGGCACACCTCCGAACTTGCTCTTCTTCTCCCCTGAGCATTCTTAGGGCACTCGTTAATATCAATGGTCATTAAAAAGTATGGGAAGGGGGTTGAGCTGAGGTATATAATTGCTGTTACCGTCTGTTTCTCCAGTGGTGTCAAGAAGCAAATTCAGTGCAAACTTTTTTAGTCTGTCTACTGTGGTACAGAAAATCAGTATTTATTTCACTTACCTTTCTTTTCTTAATTTGTTCTTGCCTCTGCTCTTTCAATAGACACACCTATATTTTTCTTTAAATAGTCTCTATCAATCTGAGTGTTTGATTTATATGTATTTTGTAATACTGTTTTGCAACTTGTCACCTTTGCTGTTTGTACACTGGTACAGAATGTCTTTCAGTTACAGATTATCTGAAAGGACTGTTCTGGCCTTTCTTCTTTTCACATTTCAGTTTTCTCTCTCCTTGCTTGTCTAGATGACCAAACCCCCAACGGAACGATCCAGCCAAATGTGCCTATTGCCACAACCAGGCCAGTCGGATGGAATACCTCAAGTCAGCCTCCGATTAACAGGCAGTGGTTCATGTGGGAAGGAGATGGACTTAGCAGATGAAATCTCCTTCGTTAACAATGATGTGTTTTTCTCCAGGTTAGTGTTCTTTTTTTTTTTTGTCTTTGTGTTTGTCTCTTTGTTTGTTTTGTACCTGCACGTCCGGCTCTGGGCATTTTGAACACTTAAACAGGATACTGGGGTGTAAGATAAATTAACGTGCCTTTTCCTGTTGAATCCACACACTCCAAAGCCAGCTGCGTGCTTTGGTTTTCCTCTCCAACATAAAATTTCAAGCATATGAAGGTAGCTTGCTTGGTGAGGGAGTGCAGGCGGACAGGTCTGATCTACACTCAGGCAATAGAAATGACACCGAGCACAAGATGCAACCATAATGTGTCTCTTTTGAATAATCAAGTGTATTTGGTCTGCCCAGTTTAAGTCTTAATAGATGGCTGACTTTATTCTCTCTCTTAAATCCAAAAAGGAAGGGGCTTTTGAAAGGTTTTCTCTTTCTGGCAAGAATGATGCTACTGACAGTACTACTTCATTCAGACAAGAATAGAAGAGTATGTGTAGAGTATCTATAAGAGTACCTGTCTGAATTTATCTATGAGAGTCTATTGGTATAAAGCATCTATAAAAGTATCTATCTAAAAGAGTATTTTGAGTTTTGATTGCTGGCAGATTGTCTGTTACATGAACAGGTAATGGGCATTTTGCTTTCTTGTGAAGTCCTTCCCTGCACATCAGGCTGAACTAGATCTTTTCATTGTTCTCAGGATCTTGAATTGAGTCTGCCGTTCTCTCTCCTCTTGTTTCTAGTGCAGCACATGAGGGATTCGGGTTACTGTGGGAAATTGCAGTGTGCTGCCGAAATATGGATTTGGCCTGATGTGGGAAATAGCGCTATTCATGTGTCATGAAACACAACACTGCGGTGTCCCAGCATACCAACCAGGAACACAAAGCAGAGGCAGTGCTGCCAGACACGTAACCGAGTGACTTCACTGTGTAAGCAGGAGATGTGTGCTATTCTCAGCACTAGTGCAGACAGACAGCACTCAATGTGTGAGACAAGTTAGCAAATTGTGCACTAACACCAGATTTTGATTCATAGTAATGGTGGTGAAGCATAGATGTTGAATTTGGTTTCTAGCCCTTGGCAGGCACACATGCTCTTTAACTCTGTGTTTCACTCTCTCCAAGCTTCCTCAAAAATTCCTGCAGCCAGAACACATCAGGTTTGTTTACGTGGCTTCATCAATCCAGCTGCTTTTGACTGAGATGAGTTAGAAATCAATTATCAGAGCAGGTCAGCTGGCAAAACGGAGAAGGCAATACAGTTCTAGCAGCTAGACAGGGCCAGGCAGGTGGGGCTGGGGCAGAACGTCCAGCCTCTTGTGTTGGTATGCTGGAGCCTGGCAGAGAGTGTGCCCCTGCCTGTACTCTGCAATGTGTTCCAAGGTGTAAAGGGAAATGAAGTGCCGAGGATTGAAATAAAGAACTGCCAGGTCTCATGTCTGGGAAGGTGTGTGTGTGGCTGATGTACTTTATATGGTACCCCAACAAACTGCCTTTCTTTTAGGAGAACAATCCCCAAACAATGTAATTATTTGCTGTAGGAATTCCTGCTTTCCTGCCAATGTGTAATTGTTTAGAAGAGTACTGTTGAAGTATGGGACAGTTGGGCCAATGCTGGCACAGGACATTAATCACCAAATGAAATGTGTTTGTAACTAGGCAGAAGCCTGATCTTCATGCTTGGGCCTTGGGTTGAAAGATGTCTGCATCTCTAATTTTATCTGGGAAATTAATTAACTGTAGAAATTAATTCTCTTGTAATCCCATTTTGTTCAAGAATGCCCTAGATTTCAGTCCTGTGTCACTCTTCTGTACATATTTACCTAATTGCATTGAATATCTACACTGCTGTTTGCTTCTGGTACTTTTTAGTCAGGGATCTACTGCTGCTGCTGAAGGAGGAGTAGGTAGTGTTTGCTGTTTTCTTCCCAGCTCCAGGATGGCAGGTTGTTGGGCAGGATGAGATGGAGAGAGGGCCCTGGACCAGGGGAAGAGCAGAAAGATGTCTCTAGCAGACCTAACACACCTGGGGGACAGCTGTCTGTGCAACAGGCACAAACCCTGATTCTCTGGCATCAGTGTAGTGCTCTGATATATCAGGAGTGGTTTTAAACGTGCTTTTGGCAGCCTTGTGTCACTCCCATGTAATTTAAGTCCACAATGAAGTATTACCTGGTGTTATTTCAGTGCAAGGCTATTATTAGGAGTTTTCACCCTTTTCAGCAGAAGGACTCTGGCATCTGACCTAGATTACAAAGTGCTTTGCAAACACACTGCTATTCTTGTTGGGGGGTTTTGTATCACAAGGTACCAACAGTTCTAAAATAAATGTTTTCATTAATTATATGTAATTACTAGAAAAGTTCTAGTGAAGTTACTGTATCTGCTCAGCTATGATATGATCTTTGTTAGAAAAGAATAAAGGTTGTTCTTGGCAGTGATAATCATTTGCTGTTTCATAAAAACGCCTGTGGTTTGTTCCCTTTCCGTGCTCAGATACCATGATATGGGTGCATTAGAAGAGGATGAAGGGCTACACAGAACAGTAGATGCAGAATTCCACCTTTAGCAGCTTCACAAGTGTAACAGTGAAGAAATAACCTCACACACTAAGCCCCTAAGGCCCCCTCCAGCAAGGATTACAATCTTTAATAAATTTTCAATCAGTTTCATTTGACACTAGAGCCTTCAGGGAGAAACTGAGACTTCTGGTTGATTAGTAAATTTTAATACTATTTAAAATGCCTCTTAATATGCGTCTTCATACGGTTGTCCGTAAAATGAAGATCCACGTATTAAGTAGCAGCTACAATTGTGACTATGTCTTTTAAAATGACATAACCATTTTTTTAAAGTATTAAAAGTCATGTTATGCCTCCTTACAGGTATGATACTCCTCATTGCAGGAATTTTTTTTAAGGTGCTACTGTCATCTGAAATATGCAATGTATCAGTTGCAGTCAGAACACTGCAGAGCATAAAATCCGTATCAACTTCTGTTCACAACAGTTACCTTAAGAAAATGTTGTATATAAAGTTGTTAGGTTCTTTTTTTTCTGAACAAAATACGTGGATTAACTCTATGTACCTGAAGTCCCCAATAGCACATAATGTATGTGTTGTTTTGAGAATTGCTCCGTTATTATAGCTGTGTGCCAAGGGCAAACTCCTAATTGTGCAGTAGCAGAAAAGCATACCTGTAATGCAGCTCTTGAGTAAATCCAAAAACAGTGGAGAAAGAGAGAAAGGAAGGCAGGGGCAGGAGAGGAGAGACTGGTCCTCTGAAAAAAAGGTGAAAGTCTTTAGGTAATATGCAGCCTGTTACGTACTTCTGTGAGTCTCATCTCATTTTTGCAAGAGTTCCTGTGCAGAACTTCAGGGCAGCCAAACCTCCGGACCTTGGGAACCACACACGTCCTTTGTCTTTACCTGGATGAGAGCCACAAGACTCACACTGCAGACTCACGAGCTGGGAGAGACAACAACTTTTGGGCTGGAGGGTGGGCTGGATGGAATGGGCCTCCCTGGGGCCTTACCAGACCTTCAGTGAGAGGGAACTAGAGTGGGCTTGCAGCTCTGTGAAGCAGAGAGTCCCTGTTTGGGTCTCTCTTCCTTTCTCTATCTAGAAGGAAAAAGTCTGCTCAAAGCTCTGGTTCATAAGTAACTGCAGTAGGAACTGGCATGATTTTGGATGTGTTTAGAGGTACTAAAACTTCAAATAACTGCTTCAAATAATAGATTCAAATGGCTTTTACTTCAGGGTTAGATATATTAAGATTTACATGGATACAAAGGTAGGAAGGCCTCTTGCAAGTAATGCTCTCAGCCTTTCATGCTAAACTTCATAGACGAGCAAAGAGAAGAAAGCCTTCAGGAAGGAGGGAAAAGGCTCCCCGCAGTCAAAATGTGAAGCAGGGGATTGAGGATGGTGAGGTGGATAAATGTCTTTCCTGGTACTGGCTCAGAGGTGCAAGCTGTCTGCAGACTCTGGTTGACACTTTGCTGGATCTTTTGCCCGGGAAAGGATGCTGAAGTATGCTTTGCTTTTGTATGTGTCTATTGTAGCACTTGCTGGGGCTGCATCTCTTTGCACTCCTAGGACTGTTTTGAAGGGGGTTCCCTCAGTGGGAGGGAACTGCTGTTTGTGGTGCTGTTAGGCTCTGTGCATGGAAATACCAAGGGAGTGCAGCTGGGTACCTGTCCTTGTCTAGTAGTGGTTGGGTGCTGGGCAATGGGTGCCGTGTATGGCAGCCAGCCTTCGTGATGAGCATTGTGCAGAACCCGAGAGCCAAGGCTTAGAGCAAGCACAGCAGTTGTTCAGTAAGCCGGCCTTCTGTATTTTGTAGCCACGTCTCTGTGTGCCAGAGATCACAGATTCCTGTTTGTGGCTGCCATCGCAGCTGCAATGAGATTTGCTGGCACAGATACCCTGTGCTGGCTTTCTAACACGTGCATGTTCTCAAAGAGAGGGTTTGTTTACATCAACCTTTTGTTCACAAAAATCCTTATATCTGGCTGGTGTCCTGCAAATAAAGGGACCACATGCCTAGTAGCGTGGTAGCATCCCTAAAATAAAGGGTTAGTTAATGTACCCTGCTGTGCCTTCTTTTTAATGACACTGTGTATTTTCACTGCTAGTTATTGAGGTATGAAAACATACATGTATTTGTACACTGAGAAGTTTGTGCTTACTGTAAACACTTTCCTTATTTGTTGGCTTTCCTTTTAGCAGCTGCGGTTTAAAACCAAGGCAAGCCAAAACTTATCATTATTCTCTGGCGTGTGATAAGAACTGGCCTGTTGTTGCCAGAACAAATCAAATAGGGGGGCTAGTGTTGTTTGCTTAGCTGACTGTTTTTGTTTAGGTTTAGGGTTTTTTTGTTTTTGAAGTCTGTCATGCCAGTACATTCAGTCCCCATCAAAAGTAATAATTTGCCTTACCACTGAGGAGCCTTGCTGCCAGGTTTACATAAGGGATTGCAGCCAGGCAGTGGGCAGGGCTGCCCTCCAACAACTATGAATTCTTCGAGAAAACTATTCAGGAAAGGGGTAAAGGTCTGGAGCATTGGTAGGGAGGTGGTAAGCACAGTTGCCTTCTGCATCATTCAGTGTGCAGCAGCCTCTGGCAGGCCCTGTTCTGAGCCCTCAGAGAGAACGTTTTATGTAAAGTGTTGTTGCTTTTTGCCACTTTCTCTCTTTAGGTTGTGTTGAGTTAGTTTTTCCAAGCTGACTCATTTAACTTTGCGAGTACATTTGTCTCCACCCTCCTATGCAATCAATTCCCTTCTTTCTTGCATTGTGGGATGCTGGCAGCAGGAGCTGCCTTACATAATGAGTTGTTAAGAAAAGCCTTTAGTTTTCTAAAAACACAGCCACAAAGACATGTGATTTCTGTGTCTCTCCAAGGCAGGTGACTGTGAATGGCAGATCAGGGTGTGGTCTGAGCTCTTCCTGGGTTCTTCTCCCCTGTCTATAGCCCAGATGTAATAACAGTTACAGACACATGTAATTATGTAGATATTTTCCATGCAAGTCACCTGGGTGGATTTCAGTGTACTTTTCCAAGCATTTGACCTTTCTCTTCCAGACTGCACAGGTTACTCCTTTAAATTAGGCTTTGTCCATTTCAGTATTCTTACTTTCCTATATCATTCTAGCGATTTTATTTTTGACTCTCTTTGCAAGATTTACATAGTGACAAATTATGGCTTGTGGGATGGAGAACATTTTGAATCTGATGCCCTGACCTCTGCCACCTAAGTGGAGGTTCATCTTGGAAGCAAGAAGAATCATATATGAAACAAAGATCTGGTGACTATTCGAGGTGGAAGGCACATATGCACTTTTGTTGTCATAATGTGCATATGGAAACAAAAGTTCTTCTTTCGGTCCATGAGCCAAGTATATTAGCTTTTCCTCTTTTGTGGGACAGCATCCAGCAGCCTTAGAAATCAGAAAAGGACTACAGTAAATTCACGGTAATTGAGTAACAAAGCTGGTAAAAAAATACTCCCTTTCTGTACCTCAAGCATTGCTCTCTCAGCTAGAAGGATTCTTTGTTTTGTTATCTGCTTTTGCTGCGAGGAGAAAGTCCCTACATCTCAGGAAGCTGCAAGCTTTCTGATGCCAACTGGGTCAGATAATAGATTTGCTGAGGAAATAAAGGACAAACATCTGTGTGATTTTTAAGTTATTTTTAAACAAAAGGATCCGTGGCCTCTTATTGGAGAACACAGTGAATAATTAGGAGTTTAAGCCAACCTTGGAAATCTTTATGTTTTTAATATTCATGTTTATATAAACCAAGACACCCATCACTAACCCGTGTTTCAAGCAAGTAGGGAAGAAGCAGAGCCTCTGCACTGTGACATGACTTATTTTTACTCCAGTGAGTAGTTCCCTCTCCTGTAACTTCCTTAGCCTGTCTGCTGAAGTGCCTGGTGCATTGTTCAGATGGGGAGGTTCAGCACAGAGGGCTTTGTTTCCGGTCGCTTTGCAGAGCAAGCAGTTTTCTGCCACCTGAGACTGTGAGGTATTCCTTCCCCTGTGGCTCTCCAGAGGGGACCTGGGACTGTGTCCTGCAGGCAGTCCCTACAGGAAGATCAGCAGGCAGAGGTCACCGGGTTCTCAGTCAGGTTTGTTTGCTGCTGCAGTTTCCCGGTTCAGCTGGAAGAGCCGTGCGTTTGGACGTTGTGTTCAGCACGTTGCAGCATAGGCTGCTGGGTTCAGCTGTGACTTCCCATGACACGCATGTATATTTTTAATCAAAGTGGTCAGCTGGCTGTCTAATAACAAGAGGCTGAGCGTGGCAGGGCAGAGTTGTCACTCACTGCTCCTGTCACTTTGCTTGCATCGGTTTGGCTCTGAGCTGTTTCAGTGTTGTAAAATCTTTCTCTTTCATGGTCAGTGGCCATGAGAAATTTCCTCTCATTTTATTTGTTGTGAGGAGTGTGATCCCAAGCTGACTGCTTATCTAAAAATTGCACTTTCTCACATTGGCTCAGTGCCTTCCTCCTGGCCAGAGAGGGTTGCAGTTAGGAAGTGTGAAGATAGTTCTGTTCCTGTACCAAAGCTTTTCTTTTCGTTATGCACCTGCTGAAATAGTGTGTTTGTGCTAAGGATGCCTGCAAAGAGAGGCCACTAGGTAGTTACAAAGAAAAACTGAAAGCTGCTCGGTTGTTAATGCCTTCCAGTTGTTAAGGCTTTGACAGGACTCCTGGAAACAGAAGATTGCACCACCAGTTCCTCAGGTCCTTTCACAGTCTTCAAGCTCTGTGCATTCAGAAAGTTTGAGTTACATAGGGAGGGATTAATCTCTAATAAAATAACATTTTTTATTGTTCTGCATTATGGTTAGGAGCTATCTAGCCACTATGAAATGGTTACTCACTTTGGAGGACTACTAACGCTACACCATATTTTATAGAATTTATAGATGTTTCCTTCAAAAAAACCCACCCTGAAACTTCAGAGTGTGTCAAATTGAAAAAAAAAGTCGAGTGACCAGTGTTCTAACAGAACTATTGAGCATCACATAAAACAAGTTTTCTCTAAAATTTTGTTGGATTTTGCTGGATTTATGCCCCTTGAATAGAAAAATATTTTTTTCCCAAGACTCTGAAAGGTGGTTGGGAAGTTGAAAAGTTACGGACTTTAGCCATGTTGTTCTGAATGTTTCTGATAATGAAACATATGCTGAACCTGTGTTTTCCTGCAGTATGCACTTGTGCCACTCGTGACAGGAGTGTCCTGCAGCAGGACAGGAGTGTGTTTGCGCAGCCTGGACACGTACAGAGCAGCTGGGCTCAGAGCTGGTGCTACAGATGAGGGGCACAACAGTGAGCTGTGCTGATTAAGCCCAGTATCGCTGTATCTGGCTGTGCGTAAACAACCATTTGTTGTTTCTTGCTGTATACACAGCTGGGTGCGGGAAGAAGCCCTAGGGCTGACCTGAGAGCGCTGTGTTCTGCTCAAATGCAGTCAGGTTTTAATGGATCTGCTCAGAGTTGACTTTTAGCAGGATCTCCCTTGCTTCTGTGGCAGATGTGTCTTGCAGCTGTAGGCAGAGAGCTGGAGTTATTCTCACCCAGCTCACTCTTGTTTTAGTGCCTCCCAGCCAGAGTCAGCCTCTCCTGCCGAGTCATCTTTTTCCCACCAGCTCTCCCGGGAGCCAGGCTGGCCACTAGGGCACTGGTGCAAAGGGAGGACTCCTTTCAATCACGTCATCAGCTGAAGAAGAGGAGCTATTCCTGGAGGGCTTTTTCTGGAGGGTGACTCTGCCATACTGCCTCCCTTGCCAGCATGGACAGCAGTTTATCTTCCAGTGGAGTAAAAAGCCACGTGCAGCAAACATGAATGGTGTGGCCTGTTCCTCTGCTTTCCTCAGCCCCTTCCCATGTCCTTGTTTTCATAAGGCTGAGCGTGAACTACAGGCATGTCACTTGAAGGTGCTTTAGGAAGCTGGGAACATGAAGGGTGCAGAGATATGGGCTTCAAAGGGTACTAATTTTGTAGCGGATTGGAAGGATGTTTTTGGAAGATGGGAAGGTGTAAAAACAGTGACATTTTTGGTAGGTAATATAAATCATGGAGGGAGTACCAGGGACTCATTTACATTTTTTTTAAAACCTTTTTGCTAAAAATTGAATGCTTGTTCTTCGTTGCTTTCAATGACATTTTCATAGGTGTGAAATAGCAGGATTTTTAAAGAGCTTTTGTGCAGACAGTTTTATAGAAATAACAATTTAGTGTTTTAAAGAAATAACAATTTAGAGGAGTGGAAGAAATTTCATTGGACACTAAAATTTAGGAATTTCATTAGATTAGCAGAGCTTTGGAGAAAGCCTGCTTTGAAAATAACTTACACCAGACAGGACTCCTGCTTGTTTGCTTGCTCTCACATGCTCTGGCACTTGAACTAACTGGTGCAGATGAAGAACCCAGTGACCTTGTCATTCAGCACGCTTTACCCTGTTCCCACAGCAGATTAGCTGGCACAACCATTCATTACTGGTTGCTTTCCCAGGAAACCCTTTAGGAACCTACTCCCAATCCTCCCCCTTCTCCAGGATGGAGGCCAAGAAATAATTTCTGGGCTATTCCATGGGGCTAGAGTCCTTTGGAACAAGTTAAAGCAGCTGACAGGTGGGTGTGGCAGTGCTTGCAAAGGACACTGCTGTTTAATGAAGAGCAGCCACAGCAGCAAATCCAGGTCTCCAGGGAGCATGGGGTGTCCCTTGCAGTAGGAAATGAACTTTTGTGCTTATCTGTTGGATGGGATCAGGAGTGCTGAGAACCTGAAGCTCTCAGAAGCTTTCAGTTTGGTCCATACTTTTCTCTTGTCCCTGCAAGTTTGAAGAACAGTTCTGGAATATGTTTCCTCCTTAAAAGATTTTAACTACCTTTGTTTAAAAGGTGATTTTTAATATGCCAACAAGGCTTGTATTTCTATGCCAGTGCGAAAAATAAAAGGGGTAAAATAAAGCCAGCTGAGTGCAACCTGCTTCTCTTTTGGACAAGAGGAGTCTCACTTATGAAAATAAGAAAATTCTGCAAATTCCATCTAGACAGTTTACCTAAGACTTGGTGTTCCTAAACAGAGGCAATTGTAATTTGTAAGAACATTAAAAATTCACTATCATTTTTGATTAATTACATCAGTAGTTAACTCTTCTCACCACTTTAAAATGTCTAATTTCTAGGCATAATTTGCCTATATTTGAGTTCCAGCCATTGAGTCTTGGTCATTTTGTGGGAACTAGATCAAGTATTACTGTTTCCTGCATGCATAGACAATTTTCTTCGAAAAGCACTAAATGTGTGGGTTTAGTTTTTGTGTGCCCTTCATGGGTTGTCTCTTAGCACTCTTCAGTTATACCACCAGCCTAATTTTACATTTACTTACAAATCACTGAAACATCCATAAGTGAAACAGGGCTGAGTACTATATTTGCAAAGTCACCGTTACTACTTTTAAACCTTTCTGAGGATTCCCCTTTCACTAAATTATGTTTTTGGCATATTAGCTGGTCTTTCTTCCTGTTTGTGCCCTTTTGGAGGGTGCCTTTTTAATTGTCTGTCTGCTTTGTTTGGACATGAAGGGCTACAGTTTCCAAGTACAGTTTCTATTTACATGTGGCTTGCTTATTTCATTTGTGCACATGAATCTTCTAGCCTGTGGGAGATTTTCCAGGGTGTTTATCATTTGCGATGGCAGATGTTCATATGCATAGATACTTCAAAGAGGAAAATGTGTGTATTAATGTATGTATGTGTACATAAATAATGGCATTTTTAATTTTGTGTTGGTGGTATTTTGAAAAGTACATTCTTGAATTTTCAATCTGGCAATGTTCTTCCTTTGCATTTCATGTTTCTGCCAGAGGGAAAATATTGCATAACTTAGTAAACATTGTGAGAATAAATCGAGCAGCATCCTAAAATCCCTCAGATTTTGTCAGACCAGGCGAGATCACCTTCTTTTCTTTTTTTTTTTCTTTTCTGATTTGTGTATGACTGTGCAGTGAAGCAAGGGATGACTGCTTTTCAGGAGGCAGACACAACCACATCCTCATAAAATCCATTATTTAGATCACATATCTTGTATCCTCTGGTGCTGCTCACATATCCTCTTCTCTTGTTGCTTTATATGCTGAGAAAATTACTTGGTGTGCAGCAAAGTATGAAAAGGAAAGAAAGAGGAGACAGCACTTCTGTAATGATGATTGACAGGAGACTTCCTTTCCAAACGTGCAGTTGTTCTTTAAACTTTGATGGAGAAAAGTGATTATTCATATTTAGTTCCAGCCAGTGTTCTTTTTCCTTTGTTGAAACTCAGTAAGAAATTTGCAAATCAAATAGTTTGAATACAGGTGTTGCCTTGGTGCAGGTGCTGAAGTGTGGCAATATGTGTTGGTATTTCAAGGGACTTTCTCATTTTTATTGTTATTTGCTGTTTATTTTCCTGGGGTATTTGCAATACGCTGGGGAGCATACAGTTAGTAGAGAGGATGCTGTGTCTGTCCTGAGAGAGGGTTTTTCCTCATCCTCTGTTTCTATGGTTGGTGGTATCATAAAGGGCTTCTGTGGTGCATTGTTGCTGCCGATAGATGAGTTTGGCCTTTCTGAGTAATAGAAATGCAAGAACTATATGAAACTTGCAGAAGAGGTTTTGTCTTCTATGTTTGACACGGGAGAACAAATTCAACAAGTACAAGCAAATCCAAAACAAAATGTTGTCTAATCCCAGGTTTTATGTGTGATAGCCCAGCTTGAGTTATGCAAGTTTAAAAAAGGCGTAAAAGGGCAAGGGGAGGGTAGGAATTCCTGCTTCCGACAAATAGCAAGTTGGTTTTAGCGTCAACATCTGTGTGAAGGAAGTGGAATTGTTTGGAGATAAGACTGCAGCTTTCTTGCAGCTTTTGTCTGCCTGCTTTGTGCCACAAATAAATCACTTGTGGTCCCTACCCATGAACAGGGGAGGTGAAGAATTAAGATTTGTGTTCTTGTTTAGCAGCTGAGAGATTCAAAAGGCCCATTGAGACAATGTGAACTGAACTAAGATGACATGCATCCTGTACTACCACTCTTACCAATGGAAGGCCACAGTCCCTGAAAGGAGTTTTTAAAATTTCACTCTGACATTTCTCCGTGTTAAAATCTTTTGTTGCAGTGTCTGCAGCTGCTCTCAAAATAGTTAAAACTTCGGGAAACCAGCAGTGCTAGCAACAACCAGCTAGCATTTTTTCAACTTTGGTCACCTTTCTTTCAACAGTTGTTGAAGTTGCATGCCAGTGGGTGCAGGAAACACGAGCTCCTGTACCTCTCCTTATTGTTGTAATGGTTTTGGCAATGTTAAAAGAGACGTGCAAAGGATGTCATGCAAAAAGAAGATGCAAAAGAGAAAACTGGTACCCATTGAGGGGGCTGCAAAAGAAAAGAACATAAACAAAAGGTGGATCCGAAGGTGTTGAGGGCACGGGGAGTCCTGCAACTTTACTGTTGGCATCTCGTTGATTTTAGCATGATGCCAGGAGCTAACCTTCTTCACTGATGCTAATCCATAAATTAATCTTTCTGGTTATTACAGCATCTCTTTTTGTTGGTGAATTCTTTGTCAAGGAGCTTAGTACTTTTAAGCTTATTTATACAAGCAAGTCCCGTGGAAGTTACGACAGAATAGCGAGTGTATAAATTCATAGTACAGCAGCTATTTTAGTTATTCTGCTTCTGTTTATTCAGCAAGTTGCTCTGGAAAACCCAGACTCCTTGCCCATATAGATGGGTCCTTAGTTAAATGTGGAAAATTAATTTTTTTAAATGGCGTCCTGATGGTAACACTCAGTTTATAGAAGTGTAATAAACTATGAATAATTGTGTGTGTATAAAAAAAGACTGGCCAGGAAAAGGCAATTTGATTCATTGTCAAATTGTGAAACGGTACAAGGTGCTTTTGTTTTATGCTGAAGTAGTTTTATGTATCAGAGTAAAATCTTTCTCTCATAGTTTTAGTTGCTTATGAGCACATATGGCACATTTAATTTAACAGGAATTCATCAAGATAATAATTTAATTGCCATGGATAAGAGCAGCCCAGATCCATGATGGCGGAGTGCTTTATCAGCATTGCTGACTTTCCTAAAAAGGGGCCCTGTGCTGCGCCAGGCGTGGCTGTCACAGCAGAGCAGGCTTGTGCTGAGGCGATGGGCAGAAGCATTACAAATGCACTTCTTCCAGTCAGCCAGCTGACTGGAATTAAACAGTTCAGGCTACTGAAGCGAAGCCACGTCTCAATTGACCCCTGTATCTCTACTCCATGCCACTGCTTTCTGAGGCTGCAGCTGCCCACTGCTCTTGATTTCAACAGAAAATGCACCTGCCTCCTGCTGACAAAGGTCAGGATCTGTTGGGCATCCCTGTGAAATGTCTGATACCCTCTGCTAACCTGAGTGTCGGCTGCTTCTCCAGAAAGCTGATGTGGGTCATGTTTAGTTTGCCTGACCTACATCTCTATGGAAGCCTTAAACATACAGGTACTAAGCTCCTGCCGCAGCTTTCTCCCAAGCCAGCACTAATCCTCACGAGGGTTGAACGGTATGGTACTTCTAATATTAACTTGAATTTTTGAAGATTGGCATGTGCCATTATGTTTGCACCACCTAAAGTGTTGAAAGGATCCATTCTCTTAGGGCGCTTTATTAGATTAGGATCGTCCCCTTCCTCATCACACAAAGTATGCAGTGTGATAATATTGTTCACAGGCAGGGCAGCAGCAGAAGTGTTTCTGTCTGATGCTGGGGGAAATGGAAAGCAATTCCTCAGGCCTTCTGGGCAGAGGAGCTGCGAAGGTGAAAAGTAAAACCCTGGGTATGCTCCTTCAGAAGCCATTAAGCGTTTCAGTGCAAGACCTTAGTGATTTTGTGCTGTTCGTTTTCAAAGGCCGCTGTGTCCTGGTAAGTGACACACCCCTTGCGTGCGGTTCTTTTGCTACCGCTCTTCCCAGCCCCAAACTTCTGCCCGATAGAATGGTGTGGTTTGTTGTTTCAGGGCAGAATTTGGTCAGAAGCCACAGATGTAGAAGCAGGAGTGCTTGAGAATAGCCCACTGGGAACATGAGTTCTGCTCTGCAGTTGTCTCTTCAGTTCAAATATTGAGGGAAGAAGAGTTCTCTTTGCAGTGAGTCGGAATTTAGTGGCCAACTACAGCACAAACCTTTCGAATCGCGGTAGTATCTACTGCAACACGAAGGGATCAAGTTGAGAGGTTGAGCCAGCCCCACTAGGCACCGATCCATGGTGAAGGTGTGAGGGCAGAGCCAGAGCAGCCCCGCGAAGGTGCCGTGGAGTTTTGCGGGGCTCTGGCTGCGCGGGGCACCGCGCCCGCCCCTCCGGCGCGGAGCCGCCGCCGCTGCGGCCGTGGGAAGGGAGCGCAGGAGCGACTGCCTTGCGCTATGGGCGAGTTCAGCAAGAAGGGCCGTGGGTTATAGGTACTGAAAGGGATACAGAAGACCTTGTGGGGTCTTTCTGTTGAAAGGTGTCCTGTAGCCATTAGCCCTCAGCTTGTGGCATCTTTTGCAGGGCTAGAACCAACTGGGCATCAGAAGCCGCTTTTGGTTAACGCGTGCCTGACGAGCCCGGTGGGGCGAGCAGGGGCAGGGGCCGGGGCGAGTGTCGCAGCTGGGGGGCCGGGCCGTGGCTCTGGGCGCTGGGGCGGGCTGTCGTCAGCCGCCAACCCGGGCCCGGCGGCGCCTTGGCGCGGGAGCGCGGCCGGGCTGCCCCTGCGCACAGCTCACCCCCGGCTGGCAGCTCGCACACCCAGCCTGCCGCAGCATGGGCGAGAGGTTTAGTTTTCGGAGGAAAAGGGCTGGGTGTCTCCAGGGTGCCGAAGCACACCTCCCTTCCGCACCAGCTGTGAGCAAGTACCTGTGCTGGCATGTGCTCCCGCCACGCTATGGCAGGGACAGCTGCAGTCAAGCTTCTGAAATGGCAGGGCACAGACCTACTGCGGGGAGGAGTGTACACAGCCCTTTCACTGGGACATCAAATTCTTATTTTTATTTTTACTACTCATTCAGTTCTCAAAATTAGGCGGTCCATCCCTCCTCTAGTAGTATTTGAACGGCCTGAATATCAATCTTTCTGT
Organism: Melanocharis versteri; assembly: GCA_013397845.1. Lineage (NCBI taxonomy): Eukaryota > Metazoa > Chordata > Aves > Passeriformes > Melanocharitidae > Melanocharis > Melanocharis versteri. Next base: position 112,464 of record VZTG01003627.1, on the reverse strand, counting down.
AATCTACGAAACAGTAAATAAGAAATTTACCATGCCATCTCAGCACTGTGGTGGTGCTGTTTCAGCAGAAGCTGCAGAGTTGCTGCTTACCTGAACACAATAAAATAGTAACTGAAATTGCTGCCCAAACTGCTATTGTCTTGGAAAAGTGTGGGGTCCTCTGCAGGTAGATGTGGAGGAAGTCTCTTTGGCACTATTGCCGTTGTGGGGTTCCATGTTGATGACTGCAGAGGAACGGAAATATGGTTTGAATGTCTTAAAGAAGTGGTCACGGTGCATCATTTCTATTTGAAGGACCAGTCTCACATAATATTTTTAACCTTTCTATGTTCCCAAAGATCTGACTGTCCTAGCAGCAGTCAGAACAAGTGGTTGTTATTATGCTCTTGACTCTTCACCTCAGGGGAAGATAGGTTTCACAGACTGGCTCTAATTAGACTCTTTGTTGTTGCAAGGACTATGTCTCGATCAGTTAGAGATGCAGTCAGCACTCCAAAAGTGAAGAATTTTCTTCAGACTCCATTAAGCCATAAGAATGGTACAGAATTGTTTTGAGTTTTTCAGTTAGAATAATTCATGAAATTTTGGCTCCTTTTCCATCTCCTTGATCTATTTTTAGGCTGTGTATACTGTACTTTTTAGCGCCTTGTTTTCTTTGGCACAGATTGCCAGATCTCTTCACAGTGGCATTCTCCAGGTTGCACCTTTATTTTCCTGTTCTTCCCTCCCTTAGGGCAGAGTTTCACTGGCTTTGAGCATTTTTTGTCATCTTCAGGAAAGGTGATACCTCTAGTATTGGTTAGTACCAGCGTGGATAGCACTTTGTGGTTCTTGTGGGGTGGACAGGCTGATGTTGCTGTTCCAGCTGAGGGCATGGACAAATTGCAGTGCGTGGCTCCTGTTACTGGGCTTAAATCAGAGAGGTGGCACCCTTCAGGTTCTGTGATTCAGGACATTTGCCAAGCTGAAAGAATCTGTCTTTCCTTCTCAAGAAAGAGAATGAGCTGTCTGCAGAAATCACACTTGGTTCCCTTCCTGGGTGAGTGAACTCTTTCCTGCCCATCTCCCGCAGGTGCCCCACTCTGTGCTCTCCTTGGGGCACAGGGCTGGCCGTGCTGTGCCTGCCATGGAAACCCTCCTGTGCTGAAGCAATACAAATGTGGAGCTGGTGTGTAAAACCTGGGAGAGGGAGAAGGGCTCTGTATGTACCAAGATACATGTGAGCTGTGAGTCTGGCTTCCTGAAAATCATATAATGTGCTTGCATAGAGCCATGTGGACTATATGGTATCACTCTATATATAGGTATCTGGAATGGTGATGGGGTATGGTGGCCTGCTGTGAAGGAGTGACAATGGGGAGGTCAGGGTTATGTTTCATTGCACAGGAAGAGGTAGAAGGCCAAATGTGTTGCACCCTCACTGTAGTAGGTACTATATTGCCCAAGTGCTATAGAAGGCACCAGTGAATGTCGCACGGATTGCGTTACTGATTTTCCAACAACTTATCTACCAGTAATTGTCTCTTCTATTACTGTTAGGCTGCCATCTTTTCAGAATAGCATTAGCTTACTTTGGTATCCCAGCTTCCTAGTTAGAGCATTACTAATGCTGTTAATGCATGTTTCAATTCATGAAATAGACTAGCTCAGTCTACTGCAGATTTAACAGCTGTGCAAAGCCGAAGCCTGTGGCTGCCTTTGCCAGTCATATCTACCAGTTTCTGTAGGAGATGAGAAAGGCAGGTACACACTTGGGCCCTGTTTCTGGTCGGTGGCCTCTGTTGCTTAACAAGTCAAGGTAGTGGAAGAGCGAAGCCATCACGAGTATTTTTAGCAAGTGCATCTGCTAGCAGTAGGGAATGTGACTGATCTGTTTCTAACCTGTACAGCAGCAGTGGTCTCCATGGGCAGTCTCACTTGCAGTTACCAGGATTGTTTGATTTACCTTACTGGTTGGTGTGCTTGGGATCTTTCACAAATGCCTAGAAGGTTAGTCCAAGAACACTGTTTGTATTCCACCACACTTTTTTGGGTGGCTGCTGTGTTCTCTTTATCACACTTGTGAGCATTTGTGTGTGTAAAGTTGTATTGTAAATAAGTGATCTTTTGGACTTTGCTATCGCTTTCTATCCGAGGTACTGGGAGTGCTTGACAAGCCATAATGAAATATGTTCTGGAATATGGATGTGAAGTATGCTCTCTGAGGGTGGAGAGAACTTGTATCTAATTTTTTCTTTGTTTGCTTTGGGTGGGTTTTTTTTTCTGGTGGAAGAATGAAGAGAAATTCAAACCTGTAGTTCTCATCTTCCTCAAGTCATAGCTTGTTAGAAAATGCTATGTGAATTTTTTGCCTTCCAAGCTCAGATTTGACCCACAGCTGGGTACTCTCTCTTGTCACAGCTGTGATGTGGTGCGTGTAGGAGCCTGTGGACGCTCTTCCTCAGTACCAGTGGGGCTGGAAGGCTCTGACTGAAAGAGGAAATTGGTGTGGAAGTTTTCTTTGGTGTTTGTCTCTGGGGTGTCCACCTGATTAAGCAAGAAAATACGAATATTTACCTAAAAACTGGCCTCTTAGATACCTTTATTTGAAGGTGCAAGCTCTTAACAAACAATCCTGAAACTGAAATCGCTGGTTACCTAGTAACAGTTCTTCACCATTATAATGCAACAGGTATGTGTGTGTTATGCAACTTCACTTTTGAATTCTGAGAAGAGGTGAGACTTTGGCTGGTACATTCATTCCACCTCTTTCTGAGCCATTTTCTGGTTTTATCCTAGTGAGGACTATTGCCAAACCACAAGTAAAAGAAAAGACACTACCCCATCTTCCATAATAAGACCTAACTAGCTTAAGAAGTAAAACAACAAAAGTGAGCTGTTTAACATTGACGTCATTTTATAAAAGATAAACATATTTGTGATCTAGGAGGATAGTAAGCAGAAAATAATTATACAAAATTATGCTGTCAAGGGCTCTGGGATATTAAGGTATGTGAATATAAATGGAAAATCTGCCTCTTGCTCGCAGTGGCACTTAATCAGCAAGAAGTTCTGCTCACTTCAGCTTTCCATGGGATAGCCTGTCCTTCCCTGATCTCTGATGTTGCTTTGGAGTAGGAGGAGGTGCGCAAAAAGCCTTCAGTGCACTTTTTTTTTCCTGTTCAAGTAGCATGCTTCAATCTCAGTGCCCCCTCACGCACAGCCTGAGCAGTTACGCTTATGGATAGATGCCTGTGCAGCGTAATTTAGATGAGAGATCTTTAGGAAGAACACTGCTGAAGAAACAGCGTTGGGAAAGATGGTGGGATCCTTTGGAGCTTAATATTTAAACCAATACCAATTCACCCCCACCCAAGTAATTGCAGATATTTTGCATAGTGTGATATTTTGCAGAATATGTGAATTCAGAATAAAGAAGCTGGGTTGTCCACCTTGGATTTTGACACGTGGCTCATTTGCTGAGTAGCTTACCTAAGTTTCAGTGGTATGCATGGTTAGGTGCACAGCTGTTGTGAGTAGAGATATATATCTGAAACAACATGTTATGGTTTTGACTTACTGAAGTTACTCTTCAGGGAAAATGGAAATGTTGGCATGGAAATAACTCTCGCAGGAAAATAGCTGTTAAGCATTTGTTTTTGAAACAGTGCGTATATGGCATTCCCTCCTCCCCCTCTGTTTAAGGATATAGAGCAAGGGTGGCATTGCTCAAGGATTGATGGTAGGTCCTGACTTTAATGGTGACCATTGTATCACCGCAGTGTTACGATGTTAGATTAAATTTATGGTTAATCTTGCATCAAGGATGGTATTATTCTTTCTTCTTTTGCATAATGTACCTCAATATTTATTTGAAGGAAGTTTATTTTGAAGAATTTATTTGAAGGCAAAAGCTTGTGTTGCCTGCTATTTCTCATTTGCAAAAACATTGCCTTTTACCCACTGCTGTGAAGCACAAGCTATGAGTAAACAGCTCCATTGAGAAAATAAGCATGCAATAAACTTTCATGAGCTGTTTCAATCTTGCATTTTTTGCAACAGCGAAATAACTTTTATGGGGAAATGACTTGGGCAGGTGAAGAAGTGCTGAAAAATTTGTGGATGAGGTGAAACATTCAGCAAAAAGTACTGCTGTGGCCTCAAAATCAGTGTTTCCTTTAAGCTGTTTTTAGTGTTGTTGGTGTTGAATGTCATAAGTAAATAAACAATATCGTTAAAACCTCTGTAGTTGCAAAATTTGTATGTCTTTTAGTCCAAGGAGGTATAGGTGTTCTGAATGATGAGAAGAAAACAAGAGGGAAATAAGTTTGAAGTCTTAAGAAGTCACCCAAGCTTAACCTTCCTTCTCTTCCCCCCAAAACCTGCATTAGCTTTTGGTACCATTAGTAATTTGATGCCACTGAATTTTTCAATATGTTTTTGTTTGACTGCATTAAGAATAAAAGCAGCTATTACTTTGCCTTAAAAAAGTATTCTCACTAAAAAATAATTAAATTTCTTTTGAAGTCGAGAATTTCTGTGGTAGAACAGAAAGTGAGCCATTCCCTTATCTAACATTTGAGGTCAGAACAAACAGAGCCTATGGCTAGGCATTAGGAAAACATGACCTTGGCTGAGCAGCAGGACCCTGCCAGTGTCTAGGCACTTCATCTCTGGTGCAAAATGTTGACCCACGAGTCAAAGTACATTTTCATAATTGTTAAAAAAAAAAAAAAAAGCCAACAACAAAAAAATTTCCAAAGCCAAAATCCGGAGTTGTTTTTTTTTTTTTTTAATTTCATTGACTAAATGTCCCATTTATGTTTTGAAAAGAGATGTGGAGTAGGAAAGCAACAGTAGCTTTGTGTAGGAGGTTCCAGTGCCAGGAAGCTAAGACAGAAGAACTGCTGAGAATTAAGTGCAGATGAAACAAGGAGGAAGGACCCTGAGCCACTCTCTGACCTGCAGTGGGAGCTCAGGCCAGTGAGGAGAGGGCTGAGACAGGGATATTCCTTATGCACGTAAAGAAATTGGGAACTTTCCATTTAAATGGGTGTTCTACAACAGGCTCAGCAGCTCCCTTACTCTGCCTGAACGACAAGATGGTTTAAAGGTTGGACGTGATCTGAGAGGTCTTTTTTCACCCTCAGTGGTCCTGTGGTTCTATGAGATGTCAGGAAAAAGAAAAGAAAGACCATCATTGCCTGTTTAAGAATGTGAGGGGTGAATGGTTGCCTGTAACATTCCTGCTGCAAAAGAGGGAGGCAAAAAAGGATAACTCTCCTTCTGTAATGGAAATTTATCGTTTAACAGACTTCACCCAGGCTTTCCTATTTCCTTCTTTAGGGATAGAAAGGATGTGCCTGAAAATCCCAAGATGTGCTAAACTAACTGGTGGGCTAAACTGGTGTTCCTTCCAGTCTGACAGACTTTTTATTAGCTCAGTGGTGGTCACAAACATACATAATATTACTTCTTTACCTGTGAAATAGACAGAACAAGTTTGGTTTGCTGTGGGTTTTTTTGTTTGTTTTGATTTTTTTTTTAGTTTTGCTGGTATTTGTTTTGGTTTTCAGCAAGAAGGAAGTTGTTAGGTAATCTCCTAAGTATTTCATGGAAGCAATTTCTGTTTAATCCCTGGACTTAGGGGAGCTATTTATGTGCCTGAGAAAAAAGTGACTGCTGTATTTTGCACTCACCTGCTTGGCCAGGTAATCAGTGATAGTTGAATAAATAACTGGAGTTTTTTAAACTTACTTCATCCTTTTAGTGCCTTCTGGACGTAAAGATATGTAAAGCCGGACAAAATTTTTGAGGATAAAAAAGTCCCAGCTAAACAAAAAACCCCAAAAACCTAATTTACTGCTAAGCCTGTTTGTCTAATGGATAAGGTTCTTTGCTGGGCAAGGTAGAAATTTAGAAGATTTTTGTGGTTTTCTCAAAAGTCTGGATTTCCTACTAGTTAGCTTGGAGGAGTTTATCCCAGATTCAGCTACTGCTCATTTGTTGCACATGTAAAACTATGAACCACTAATGAGTAAGAGAGGTTTTTCACAGCTACAGTAATTACCAACCATATGAAATTGTGAAACTTGATGATCTAAATGAAACTGATATTTCCAGTTCCATGCTAATGGGCTTAAAATATTTGTTTCTCCTCAGTTCCTTTGTATGAGGGGATACATTTTTGTACAGTCAGAAAACTTGCTTGAACTTAAGAAGCATCCGCTTGCACTTGCTGTGGAAGAAAGGGAAGGAAATGCAAGAGAATTTAGAGTCCCTGCTGAATACTACTTTTCCATCTGCTCTGTCAAAACAAATATTGGGAGCATAAATGTAAAAGATTATTTGGACTTTCTCAGTATGAGTGTCCTTCTTTGATTTGGAAGTTAATTACAAACCTTGAGATAAGGAGGGGTCTTTATGATGGAAAAGAAAGCATGTTTGGCATGGCTTTGGCAACTGCCACTTGTACACAAAGCAGCATTTGGTGTTGTCATTTGAAGTTGCATCAATACACAGAAATCTTGACGCCACTGTGAACTTTCATTTATGTGAGAAAAGATTTTTCATGTTTTCTGTCCACTACTTGGACTTGTTTGCTTTGAGATTACAAGTACAGCTGTTAGTGCAGAGAACTGAACATAGCAAAAAACTTCACCAGCAGCTTTGTGAGTTTAAAGTACTTTATTTACTCTTAAAAAAATATGTATTTTGTAAGTGCTAAATAAAGTGATAGCATGCATGCAGGCTGGGAGACTGCATGCCGCTGGGGAGAGAGCCTTACCTGTCAGAGGTTCTTACCCGTGCTTTGGTTGCAGGTTGTCTTCAGGGAAAGGCAGTAATGGGCATTTCTACGTTTCCATCAACTTTTTCTCGCAGTGTCAAAGCTGTAGCAGTTTCTCACAAAGACTCTTCAGGTGCTGTTTGCCTCAGTTCACAGGCAGGTGCTCTCCACCCACTGTGCGCTGCTCTGTGTCCTGCCTGGCTCTGGGAGCTGCAGCTTGTTCTGGCTACTGAAGATGGGCTTGTGGAAGTGGCAGCGAAGCTTCCGGTAGCAGCTGTGCTCCCAGTCTTCTTGGGGAGCTGCTGAAAGCTGTCCAGTCACTGTTGCCTTACAGAGGTGATGAAGTTTTGGCAGACCGCACCGATTTCAGAGGCAGTTTCTCTTCCTTCCGGTCCGTGGTGTTTGGTGTTACCCTCAAATCAGTGTTTTGGGTTTCCTGCAGAAGGTGCTTTAAGGTCTTTTCTGTAGATATCTATTTATGAGTCTTTCCATATTCTAGCTGGGGGGTTGAATCCCTGTGATTTTTTTCTCTGGAACACTGGCTTTCTTATTTGTGTGCCTTTTTGACTCCCTTGTGTCTTGCCTGCTCCCTGATGCTCTGCTTCCCCCAGTGAGTTTGGCATTCATATTTGTGGACCAGTTATAACATTGGCTGAGTTGGAAATGAGCCGTGGTTAAATCTGCCTCTGGCTCTGTACGGTGTGAGGGCAGGATGCTTACCTGGCTGCAGGCCAGTTTCAGCTCATCTTGCTGAGGGAGCTTCATGCTGGCTTCAGTGGAGGCTGCAGAAGGTACCTGTGAGTGCTTGATTTCCTAGCTGCAGATCCTACAGAGATGTTCCTTTCCCCTTTATCAAATGCTTAGAACAGCTTTTGCAAGCCGATAAATAAAATCCCTCAAAATTCAAGAGGTAATGTGTGATTCTGTGTCCCAGCTCATTCTTACCCTTGTGCCAGCACAGGGACAATGAGCTGGATCAGGGTTGGTCAGTCACTTGACAGGTAGTTATGCTGGAGCCAGGCCAGTTCACAACTAAACATTTTTTCAGGGGACCTCCATGCCAGCCAGGGGCAATCCCTGATCTCAAGCCTACAGAAATTTCATTCAAATAAACTTTCCACAGGAATGATAGAACTGGGGAATAGGTAGACTCATGCATACACCTATGGCCGTGGCTGTTTCTTTGGTTACTCAAGATGTCATTTGTGTTTTTTCTCAAATTTGGCTTTAATAGGCAGATTGTTTAATTTTGGAACAGCAGACAGCGAAGGACTCTCTTGGTTTTCCTGGCAAAATGCTTTATTGTTGCTATGGGAATAGCCCTAGCACTGTTGCAGAGTCAGAATGACTCCTGGCTGTCTAGCAGGAGATCTGTTACGCCGCATTTGTGGACATTGAGAAACGAGTTGGATTGCCAGGATTTAAGGAAAGTAACTTAAAGCTTTCTTCCATGCGTCAACCAGAGGACAAAATAGACTTAAGTGTTACCTCTGTAATGGGTGCAATTTCACTTTTGTTATCTCTGCTTTTTAAGAGTGAGTATCTTGAGCTGCAAATACGAGACAGAGCTGCATACTAACTTACAAATATGTTTTGTTTTTAGCTCCCAAGAAGATGAGCGGCCTATGTCACCCTTCTATGTGAGGTATTTACTCAGTTGTTTTATTTTATTTTTCTGTGTGGGATTGACTTGCTATTGGAATTAAATGTGGGGAGGGGTTCAGAAGTGCTGAACAGACTAATCAAAGTGAGGATTAATTTTACATTTGTAATTATTGCTCAGTTAATGGGATGAGTCTTTATAGATACCATCTCTGTTGCGATTTTTTTGTATTTAGAGAGGAGGCCCAGGGTTTAAGGTCTTTATTACAAGATGTACATGGGTTTCCTCCTTTCTTTGGTTCGTTACGTAGCTTAGATGCCTGAGTAGCATATCTGCAGGCACAGGAGAGATTTGTGCTACAGGATTTGAGGAACTGGCAGCATGTGCTGCTCAGAAAGAAACCAGGAACCAGATGGTGAGTCAGCAGCCCATTGAGTTCCCTGCTGCAGCCTAGAAAAGCAGGAGAGTGCCTGGGTACCCAGCAAGCCTCACTGGAGGGAATGGTGCTCATGCTGCATTTGAACAAATTGTTTCTTGTTTTGCCAACTGGAGGGGAAAGTTGCTGCTTGTAAAAGGAGTCTAATTCTGTTGACATCAGTGAAAGTTTGCTCTGCTTGCTTCAGTAGCAGGCTCAGTTCCAGTGCTTTCATTTATGCTTAGTGGAAGAACAGGAGCCAGAGCAATTAACAATGAAGGGCTGCAGAGGAGGAAGGGCCAGATATTATAATTGGGTTCTTTGATCTCTGCAGGGTTTAAACAAATAAAAAGAAATCCCAGTGGTGCTTTATGTGAGAACAGTGATAATTGGAACTCTTACAGTGATGTCTGAAATTTGTTAATCTCTGGCATATATTCCTGTTCATCTTTGTAGCTTGGGTTTTTTCTTAGAGTTTTTCTAACATGAAGCATAGGAAGAGTGCAGTTAATGCATACTGTGCAGAAATGCATGTCAGGGAATTGTTCATGGACTAGCCTGGTTGCATGATCCTGTCTACCTTCCTGTTGATGCGCCATCATTCCCTGCTATCTATTTGTGCAGATGTTGCCCAGTCTGTGCCTCAAAAGCTCCGAATTGTCCAAGGAGATTCTGCCTTTCCCTTCAGGAGATTATTTTGTAGCTGCCTACGTACATTCCCCCGTCTCAAAGTTTCCTTGGTTTCATTCTTCATCTTGTCTTTCCATTGAAAATTGTCCGCCCCTTTGTTTTTCTCTCTCGCTAAATGTGACCTTCAAATGATTTTAGGCATTCATTACCTTTCCATCTGTCTTACTGCTCAAAACTGTCTTTCCAAGCCCTTTCCTGGATTATGGAAAAATGATCCATGAAGGAGATTCTCTTTGGCTGACGTTGTCAAGATCGCCAAGGAGATGGGGAGCAAGGACCTGAGAAAACTGATACCAAAGCAGGACATTTCTGAGAGGAAGGGAGCAAGTTTGAGCATCTTAAATAGAGATGTAGGCTTATTAGGGGGAGAACAAAGAATGAGTGTGTCCACTGAAATGAAGGGATGGGTTTCCATGGGAATCTGTCTTGCAAATAGGAAGGGAACAGTCAGAAATAAACACATAGCTGGGAAGTGAAGAAATGGCTGGTAGGAGTAGAGAGGGAGCGGCACACCTTGACATGCAGGCTTCATGCCAAGCTCGTGTCTTTTGTAACATTGCTGGGATACAGTTACTTGTAAATAAAGGGAACAGCTTGTAAGTCTTGCTTCTGTTTGTAACACATCAGAAATGTGTCCTCCTAAGGTCAGTTGCCAAGTGCAGTTAATTTGGCAGGAGAGCTGGTGCTGGCTGGGCAATCCTGGTGCTTCAGCAACTGAGAACTTGAGTGGGTGGTGCCAGTTTTTTCTGCGTGACTTTGAATGTTCTAATTGTTGCCCCAGAGGCTGTGCATGACATCTGTGGGAATTGCATTTCACACCATGGGCACGGAAGGGGAGACTGCTTTAGCTGTCTGATGGTCAAATCATTTTCTGTTGCTACCAGCCACGCTTACATAGTTTGAAATGCTGCTCAAGTAATCCTTCAAGTGAATCATGAATGTTTGGGTACAGAGCGGTCACTGCTGTGTTTATGCAGTAGTTCCTTATAGATAATTATACAACAAGTTAAGTAAGTGGGAACAAGAGCTCTTTAGCTTCCAAACACTGCATAATACTTGCATAATACTTTTGCCAGACGGAAGGAACATTGTGTCCCTCTGTCATGGTTTAACCCCAGCCAGCAACCAGCTGCTTCGCTCACTCCCTCGTTAACGGGATTTGGTAGAGAACTGGAATGGTAAAAGCTGGAAAACTCATGGGTTGAGATAAAGACAGGTTAATAGGAAAGAGCTGTGCTCACAAGCAAAGCAGAACAAGGAATTTATTCAGTGCTTCCCGTGAGCAGGCAGGTGTTCAGCCATCCCCAGAGAGCAGGGCCCTGTCACATGTAGTGGTTACTTGGGAAGACAGATGCCATCACTCCAAATATCCCCCTCTTCCTTCTTCTCCCCACTCTATATACCGAGCATGATGCCACATGGTCTGGAATATCCCTTTGGTCAGTTTGGGTCACCTGGCCTGGCTGTGTCTCCTCCCAGCCTCCCATGCAACCCAAAATTCCCTGCCAGTACAAAAAGCAGAAAAGACCTTGGCTCTGAATAAGTCCTGCTCAGCAATAATACAAACATCTCTATATTATCAACCCTGTGTTCAGCACAGATCCAAAACACAGCCTCATACCAGCCACTGGGAAGAAAACTAACTCTACCCCAGCCAAAACCAGCACACCCTACATAAATCAGTTTTAGTAGGATCAAATCAGAGACTTGATTATTCAGTGCTGTACCATGTCAGCTAACAATGGAGATGTTTCCCTGGTTGCTATTTTTAACAGTAAGACAAACGCTGGAGGTCTTAACTTTTCAGTCAGAACTGTCAGAATGCCACCAAAAAATACACTATTTCTTAAAATGACACTGATTTAGGGTCGGGAATTTGTTGGGTTGGGTTTTTTTTTTTTTTTCTTTAGATACTGGGAAAGTCAAGACTTTATCACCACTGCCACTTTGTAAGGGAATAAACAGTCTGTAACAGTATGAGAGTAAACAGTAAATGAGACAAAATGTGACATGGGTTTGTAAAGAGTGGTAACACCAGTGCAACCATGTTATTTTTTTTAAAAGACTTTCCAGAGAGAGGAAGAAAAGGAATATACTTAATCTGTCTGATGTCAGCAAAGTGTTTTATATCATACCGTCTATATGGAAAAAGTGGGCATGAGTACTAGAATTTAAAGATGAATTAGGGAGGGGGTGATACCTACAGGTATTGCTGGTAGGAGAGGAAGGGGATTGCTGCTGGGGCTCCTTAAGTGTCATGAACTTCTTTTCCTTAATAGCCACTATCATAATAAAATGGAATCATGTTCATTAATTGAGCTGATAGCAGAAATTTAGGAGGGTGAATGGGTTGGGGGTGTCCTCTGGGAGAAAATTTATAAAAGTGAGATGTTATATAGAGATATATAGATATACATAAAATATCTCACTGTCATGTATTTATGAGATACTTTTTAACATATTTATAAAGATAAGTATCAAATATAAGATATATACTATAAAAAATAATGACATAAGTAATAAAGTCATATACCTCATGTCTAATAATGCAAATCTTTGCCATGAAAGGGGAGTTCCTCACATTTGGAAATGCCAGGAAAAAAAAAAGGATGTGAGCATACTTGTTCATGGAGGGATGAAAGGGACGCATGGGGTGAAAATTCTCAAGATGAAGTAAATACATGACAGTGGATGTGTAAAGGAAGTATTTTCAGTACACTTATAAGTATGGATACCCTTGTACAAGAGACAGTTGAGACCTTACACAGTTTCAAGTCACTCGTGTTCCAATGGCTTTAGGTTTGTGAAGATGATTAAAGCAATGGGAAGAATGTTATAAAGTGGAGAAAAGAGCATCCTAGCTACCATAAGAAATGAACCAGAGTACACATATTCTCTCTGAGTTTTAGACAGTGGGGGGAGGATGTTTATGTTAAATAGCAACACTGATGCGATTGAGAATGTGTACAGATAGCTTATTCATATACTTGGGCCGAAAATTATTAATTTGGTAGCTAGAGCACTCTTTCATTGGTCGTAATAAGGATGATGTCAGCTTGACCAGTTTGAGAGATCTGAGGTTTGAATCCATTCACCTACTGCTGACCAGGGTTATCCTTTACCTCTCTGTAGTCCTTGATTAGATAATTTGTTGGCTCAGCTGTGCTCAGTACCAGGCAAGAAGATTTCTATACTGTTAAAAGAAGAGAAAAACCTTGCTGGGTGATTGATTGTTCCAAGGAGTCGTGCCTGAAGGGCATTTACGTTCCAAAACCTTTTGTAACAAAACCTTGTGTTAAAGGGAGTTGAGATTGTTAAAAAGTGCTCCTTGTACTGCTCCTTGTATAACTCTGTAGTGAGACTGTGGATTCCAGCTGTATTGAGTAATCAGTACTGAGAAACACTCGGCAGTTTCAGGTAATGAAGCAGCATCTGGCAGCGTCAATTGCCTGTAAGCACAATTCCACTCTGTGTGTGCAATGAGATTTTAGAAGACAGGGAATCTTCAGGCATGCTTAGTGCTGGCGTATGTGCCTCAGATGTGACGTTAGTCATGTGGATGCTTTCAGAGGAGTTCCCTGATGGGTACGTCCTGAAATAAGCCAGACTAATATTACAGGGGAGAAAAGCAAAAGCTTTGTAGTGTGGAGCTTCCTTGTTAACATGCAGAGCATTAAACTGAAATTGTGATGAGACCTGACATCACAAGCAGTGCCAAAGATTGTATTAAATACCCATGAGTGCAGGGCAAGGCATTGGACAGTTTTGCCCGGTACTTTTCCTAGAAGTACTCCTGTGGGCATTATTCAGTACAGCTTACTGTTTCTCCTTTTAACAGTTTTTATTTGAGACAACTCTTTTTAAATAATGCAGGTCAGGTATTTTTAGCCTGAAATTTATTGGGTAAGGTGTTTCATGTTGTTTGTTCTCAGGCCAGTTTCCTGAAGAAACTGGAAAACTTTGCTCTGGATTTCACACCTGCTCAGAAATTTGCTTGGCCACCTTCCCACTGGACACTTCTCCCTCCATGGGACATGCCATGAGAGGTCCTAAAATCCACAGGAGTGCTGGGCCCCATCACAAATCGTGATTACGTTATGTGATGCACGTTCATGTCCATCCCACCAGCACTGGCTGAAGCAAACACCAGGCAACTGGGTGCGATGCAGGTCTGAGGCTCCCTGAGGATTATTTCCCTGCTCTGCAGAGGAGCCTGCACAGACACAGCCATGCAAATTCACCAAGCTGAATCATGTGGCCTCTATGAATCCCCTACAGGGTTGTCTCTGCTCCAAGCAGTAGGTGTCAGTGTGCATCTGTCATAAAGGGTGTGCAAGTGAATAACACTAGGAATCCTGAAGAAAGTTGCTTTTAGTGGGGTTAGTTTTCTGTGTCGTAACAAGGTAGTGTAAAAAATAATGCTTCACATTTAGAGGAAGGATAATTTGATCTGAGTTTGTGAAATAGTGAAGGTGCAGAGAAGATAATGGAAGTGTGTCCTCTGTTTGATGGGACATCCCAGTAACTAAGAGCACACCCCTTTTGTTTTTAGACTCCTTATTTTCACATTTTATATGCCATCACAACCCCTCTTTTTGGTGAAAGTGTGCTAAATGAAGTAGTTGTCTTAAAATGTGAGTTTGCAGTATTGCGTGTCACAATGTGGAGAGCGGATAGCAGTTAGACCATATAAATACCTATGAATAGAGACTTCCTAGACCATGGATTGAAATAATGTATTCAGGAGGACTTCAGGAATTTCCCATCTGTTATGCCAAAGCCATTTAAACATCCTCAACGTTACAGGGATAGCAAAATGGTAAAAAGTTTTTGCATCTATTGAGGCTTTCTTACTGTTGTGCTTGGTTTTTAAAAAAGCAAAAACAAGAACAAAACCTACCTTTGCTTCCTGAATAAAGCAGATGGATTGTAAACACATCTCAGCAACAAGTGACCTTAGTACCAGATTGCAAGTATAATGTATGAATTAGGCCATTGAAATATTGTCAAGAATTGATTAAATTACTTCATAAATGAAAACCCAGTCTGTGGAAACACTATGCCAGTATATCAGTTTGCTGGTTTGTTCTGTTTGATGTTTTTTCTTTGCTCTTTTTATCTAGATGCTAAGATATTTTGTTCAATAGTGGCTTGAATGAAAGAAATCAGGAGAAGGGGCATTGATATCCAGCTCAGTTATTTGTCTGCTATCGCAAGATGCCTAACGCAGACCAAACAAGGTGCAGGCATTGCATGAAATAATTCTCACTCCAGTGCACATCTTTTAAACTTAGGGAGTACTAGTTAGGGGGGCAGGTGAGATTTAATGGTGATAGAATATGCTACCTTCTCGTCCTTGAGGCTGAAACAGAAGGGGAGAAGAGGCCGTGCAGTAAGAGGTTACCTTACGTGTGAAGTAAGATGTTATGTAGAGCTGATGGAGCACCTCTGAAACCGAGCAAAAGGCTTGAGTAAACAAGTTAGACAAAACTGGGAAGTGCTAGAGGTCAAACTTCCCAAAAGGAAAAGCATGTAGGTCATAAGAAACCAGTTCAAAAGTTCATAGCACTTAAAACAGTTGTGTGCCTTTATGCAGGTTTTCTGGCTGGCTTTCTGAAAGTAATAGTCCCCCAGCACTGGGAAACTGTCTTGCTACCTTCAGTCACCTGAGGAGAACCTGTAATTTCTATCAAAAGTTGGTATTTCTGAGCATGCTCTGCAACAGCAGCTGCATAATCTAATAAAGATAATCTAGCTGTGGAGATAATTTACTGTATGTATCAGTGAAATGGAGCAGATGTGAGGAGAAAATAATTAACTGAAGCAGAACATAAGTTCCCATTGTCTGGATGATTTACTGAGCAAGGCAGCTGCCTGCACAGGCGGACATGCCAAGAGGGCTCTTCTAGGCATGGCTCACCCTGCCTGCTCTGCATAAATCCAACAGCAGAGCGACTTCTGCCACCCAAGAAGTTTGGAAAACCCCGCAGGATACACCCTGCCTGCCTGGTTGCTTTTCTGGGCTCTGAAATCCTTACAGGGTGGTGTCTTTGCCTCGGTTTGCCAGCATGCTCGTGCACCTTCTGTTGTGTTCTGCAGGAGGCTCTAATCCTAAAACCACTCTGTAACTCTCTTCCCTCCACCATTTGTTTTGGATGTGAACTTCCTTGGTGTAAGAAAGGTTGGTGGAGAGTAAGTAAAGCAATTTAGCAATGCATTTAAATTAAGCTTCAAAGTGAAATAGCCAGAAAAGTTACCAATTGTGGAATTAAATAAAATGTATCTAGAAAAACTCTGATTTAAAATCTCTGTCTTACTGAGAGGGGGGCTAATAAAAGAATACGGTTATCACAGAGCCAAGGATAAACTTGGATTCTGTATCCAAGGAAGAAGGGAAATACAATAAAATCAGAACGTCAGAGATTCATTTTGTAGTCATCCACTCAGCTAGCATGTAGTGTATACGTATTTCCTTGTTATTTGTCAGCAGTTTGAAAATCACCATGTTACTGTCTTTCTTCTAGATTCTGTATTGTCCAAATAGGGCTTTTGTAGATATAGTAAATTAATTGTTATGCATCATTAAAAATTAGTTGAGTTAATGTACTTAAAATTGAATTGGTATTCGTAAAGCACACAGTTAGCTGTGAATTAGACAACTACAGAATGTATTGGGGTGTTAGAAAAAATTTTATTGGTAGAAAAACCTACATCCTAGGGACGCTTTAAAAAAGCTAAAATCCAATCCAGTCCTTTCTTCCTCTCCACTGCCACTTTCCTGGCATGAAAACAGAGAAGAAAAGTGTGATATGAAAGACACCCTCACTCAGTTTGCCTTGTATGTAAATACTATAAAAGGTGATACAGCATTAACCTACTCCCATGGGTGTAGGAGCTGTAGCAAGCACATGAATTGTATTTTATAATGTGGGTTAGCCTATCACACTAGCACCTTACTTGCTAATACGCCTCCCATGGGAGACGAGGTCTTAAAAAATAGTTTTGGGCTAGGAAGAGGTCACGTAGTTCCTGTAAGCAAACAGGAAAGCAAGCAGGGTGCTTGAAATCTGCACTTCAAATTCCAAAGCCATCTTGTAGTTGATAGTCAAGATGTTAGATGTGGGAAGAGAGTGATCTTGCAAATTTTGTTTCCTGTATGTGGATATTATATCTGTAATAATAGGTACAGTAATAGTTGTTTGTATGTCTTCATGAAATGATCTGAACAACACAACTGCTCAGGTCCCGTGCGGGTAATGTGGGACATACTGGCGAGTCTGTGACTGCTTTCCTGGTGTGCCACCACTCCGGTGACCTGTGCTGGGGCTGGAGGGTAGCACTGAGTGAGGCTGGGACTGGCAAGGATGCATGTGTGGTTGGACCCTAGGTGAGCACACTGGCTCAGCTTGAAGCACACTGCGAATGTAATTTGGAGCTGGGTGTTTGTGGGCTTTGTAACTCACTACACAGGAGTCACGCTGGTGTGTCGGTTTTGTTGAATTAGCTGTAGTGACCCCTCATTTATCCTTCTCTTCCTCTGTTGCCTGGCTTCTGCCCAAGTGACACTCAAACCCAGTAAAGCCACAGAGTGGTTATCTGAGACACAGAATGGTTATCTGAGAGTGCTGCAGCTTCTTAGCTTAGACAGGAAACCTTTGGGTAGCGAAGGCAAATCAGCTGTTGATGGTTCTGCAGTGAACTGATTGGAGAGCAACTGGTAAAGACTAAAAGCAATGAATGGCTATTTTGGCAGGAAGAACATCTTGCATCCAGCCTGGCTTTTGTACCCTGACCACATTTTACTGGGATTTATCAGCCAGTTGTACTCTGCTGATACAGGGATGATTTGAAATGAAACCCCTAGGCCTGTAGCCTATTTGACTTAAGGGAGGTCGCAGGAGGGATGAATAGGCAGTGTCAGCTTATCTGCAAGGCCGAGTCAGCTGAGTCAGCGGCTGAAAAAGGGGCAGGATGGGACTCAGCTTGGCAGAGGGAAGAAAGCAGTGACACCTGTGCCAGGTCAGCTTGTTCAGAAGGGCTTTGAACAGCGAGCGATAACACCTACCTTTGTGTCAGCTCTTCCTGAGCCTGATAACAGACCGAGGTAAAAGGGAGAGAAGAGTGCATAGATTTTACTTTTTAAAATGTGAAGCAAAGAATATGAAGATGTTCTTTGAGCATATTCAAAGAGAGAATAGTTAAACAGAGAGAGCAGTTAAATATTAAGTGTATACATTTTCTAGTCAGCCTCAAAAGGCAAAGACTTTCATGATAAGGCTAAAACATCAGCAGTACAAAGCCCACAAGAAAACAAAAAGTCTGTAGCATGTTGAGGTTGAAATACTTGCTGTTAGACTTTGCCTGTTGCATGGGAATGACAGGGAAATTAATTGTTGAAGATACTGACTTGTCAAAATGTGCCACGTCACAGTGGGAGTGAAAATTCCTTGAGGGGAAAACCTGTGGCATGTGTATGCAATTGCTGTTGAGACAGCTCAGACTTTCAAACCTTAGCACTGCAAAGAGCAAGAGGTTTTAAGACCTTATTTTGATAATAAGATCTAACTTTCTTCTCTTTTTTTCTTTCGTACAGTGCCCACGTATCACAAGTCAGTAGCAACGTTCCTGCTACAGGAGAGTAAGTGTCTTTTACAGTTTTGTAGCTGTCTTTCTTGGAGCTTTTTAAAGTATTGCTGGTTATTCTTTGATTTCTCTTTAAGAGTTGTTCTTACATAAGCAAAAAAAGAGGCAGTGTTTCCCAAAGCAGTTCATCTGCAATGATAATAAATCACTTCCTTCTGAAAACTTCTGAGGCCCTCGGTTCTTTGCTCACTGTGCCTGTGATGTTTTGCTTAGGCAGAACTTGCATATTTTGGGAAGCTCTTTGCACTGTGTCATCCTCTTGCTCTTGTGTGCTCCCTGTTGCATCCCAGGAGAGGACATGACTTGACCCTCCTGCTGGAACTGGGAAGAGCAGAGCTAAAATGAGTTGGCTCCTTTGCCAGAGCTGGAAATTCCCAGTGGCTGATGGGTTTGCAGAACTGATCTTTGTCAATGGTGAAATACAGACATACTTGTCTAGTTAAACTATCTGGGGTTTTGCAGTTGCTAAGGTCTTCTGACTTTTCCAGGAACTGCAGTCTCAGCAGGCTTTCAAGTATAGCAACTTAGCACAGCTTTTGTAAAAGAGAGATCAGCCCAAGCACCGGTTCCCATACTGTAGCTACTCAGCTGAAAATTAACCAGCAAATCCTGAAATAACATCTTAATTACGGAAAAAAGAGTAGAAGCCGTACATGGACTTTGGACATGCATGTTTGAAAAACCAATTCCTCAGTGACTGCTTCAAGCATTGCAAGAAACAGAGATGGGATGGGGATGCACACAAAAATGTGTTTCTATATTATCTTTCTGGAAAAAAAAAAATTCCCCAAAAAGCTTCCTCTGATGAAGGAAAGAATGGAATATTACAAGGGAATGGCAGTACTCAGTTTGTAGCGAGCTACTGTTTGCATATTGTCATCCCTCTGTGAGACAGCAGTGAATCATCTTCTTGCAGGTGATCCATTCCCTTACTGAGCTTGTATTGCCCAGCAGACCTGACCACTGTCAGCATGGCTGGGTATCAAATGCAGTTTTGTCAGAGCAGGGACTTCTAAGTGGAGGGTGAAAGTTAGGCACCAATGTCTGTAGTTGCAGTAAGTACAATTAGCTGTTTTACTGAAATTTCAGACATCCCTAGAAATAAAGAGAGCAATATTAATTGGGAAGGCTCAGCTATTCTGAGGGACTTGAACCAGAGGGTGTCTGAAGATTTTGGCTTTGCTCTTTGCATATATCGTAGCGCTGGAACATTTTGTGCTGCTTTGCCATCCTAAGAAGACATAACCAACAGGTACCCTTGTTTTATTTATTGTTGCAGAGAGGGAGCTCCACAAAGTCTTTGAGCTCAATTGACCTTATTTTTCGGCTTGACAGGTATTTAGAGAAGACAATCCGCTCAGCCGTGGAGCAGCATCTCTTTGATGTTCATGGCTCAGGCGGCCAGAGTTCAGAGGACTCTGAATCCGGGACATCTTCAGCCTCTTCTAATGTGTCTGCCAGGCAGAGGAGGCGACACCACAAAGAGCAGGAGGAAGCCCGGAGAAACAGAGACATGTATGAGCCTGATTTCTTTGTTTTGGAAAGTATATTTAAGTCTACCCCAGTCATGTCTTCTTATCAAGGCAGTGCTACGTTCTGTTCTGAAAGGCACTGACCTTTGCCCTGAGTTGAACGTGCAAAGCAGACTGCAGTGCCTGTGCAGAGCTCCATTGCATCAGTCAGAGCTGGGAAATTTAGAGTTTACTGGATCTGGAGTGGGGCAAAGCATGATAAGAATCTAGGGGGGTTATGCAGTCAAGTTTTTAATTACAGTATTTGGAATTGGTTACTTACAGTATTTGTTGCATTAGTGGAAATTCCCAAGCAGTTGGCTCTGCTGCCTGTAACTTTTTTTGGATAAAAACATTGGGCTCAGCTGCTTTTCTGAATTCAGAATGTCTTCAAAAACGAGATAAAGTTCCTCTTTTGTGTGTGGAGGCACAGCTTGTGTTTGGGTTTAGTGAGGAGACTTGGGAGTTTGTCTGAAATTAGAAAAGCCTTCCTTTTGATTAATCAGCATCTAAGTTGGTTTTTTTTTTAATCCACCCTATTATGCAAAATTTAAACATGATTTAGTAGCAGATTTCATTAAATGTCTGTCAAAGAGTAACAATAATACCTATTTTTCCATTCATACTCTTCTAGTTGTGACATATATTGTGTGGTACAAATGTATTACCACCACAGCCTTAACAAACTTGTTACACAAGGC
Source organism: Melanocharis versteri (assembly GCA_013397845.1). NCBI lineage: Eukaryota > Metazoa > Chordata > Aves > Passeriformes > Melanocharitidae > Melanocharis > Melanocharis versteri. Next base: position 92,135 of record VZTG01003627.1, on the reverse strand, counting down.
ATAGCTGTATTTGGGAAACTGTAGCACAGACTTTGCAAGGCCATGTTCTAATCAGGGCTTACCCATCTGTCTATCTGTAACACAGCACTAGTTCTTGTAAAGAATGTGTATGCCTCACTGCAGCATTGGATTGCTACGATTTGAAGTTGATTCCAAAATAAACATCTGGTCTCCTGTTGTTGTTTTCTGGGTGATGAATTCCCCAAATTCTATTGGACCTGTACCTTCTTATATGAAGCTACTTTTATACAGATGCATAGCCATCAATACCTCATGTTAATATTGCATCTGTGGTATTTCCCAAAATGTGTCGGTGCTGCTGTTGTACAAAAAAAATCTATACTTAGCAAAAAACCCAAAAAGGCACCATTTTCTTAGTGAATCAAAATACACTGTGAAGGTGGCCTGGGAAATTGGCACTTGCAGGTCACCAAGGTATCTGACAGCAGCTCTAAAGTAGTTTTTCTTGTTAAGTAGCCCTGCTGACAGGCTTCTCAGGTAAGTAGGTCAGAGACTGGCTAGTGTACGTGTTTGGAAGCATATAGCACTGCGGGGCTTTTCTTCAACGCTGCGTTACAGACCTGCCTCTAGATATGATTGACACAGTTATTCAGGCTTGGTCCAGAAAGCTGGGGCCGGGGATTTAAAGCACATTGGAAGTTTTGAATGCTGGCTGTGGTCCAAATTGTTTTCCCTGGTTCCCTTAGGTCAGTTTGCTGGGATTTCTCTGGGTAAATTATCAAAATTGAGAATTCCTTTCAAAAACATCTTTCTGTTGTTTTTTTGTCAGTGACTTCATCTCCTTGCCTTGTGATGGATCACAAGAGGATTTGTAATGTCACAAAATGGGACTACAGGCAGGAAGAGTGTTTATCACAAAATCACATAGGTGAACTCCCAGGCTTTGAAGATTACATGATCTACAGGCTCTGTATGTGTAATTAGTCTGCTGAAGGGTTTGTAAAATCTTCCACAAAGGCAAACGTGTTATCTTAGAAGTTTAGTCAGAGATTTATCATACCTCTTTGTATCTTTTTTCCACCAACAAAACATAGAGATCTGTGATCTAGAAAGTCACTGGAGCCTTCTAGTTTTTTGTTCTGCTTACTTGCCATGCTGACACTGTCCAGATACTGCAGAGTAACTGGTTTCTTATCGCACCAGTCAAGTCTAGATAAATTCTCCTGCTGTTCATGAAAGCAGGCTTTGGAGTTGCACAGCACTAAGACAGCCACACAGAGAGTTAGCAAATGTTCCAATTTCAGTGTTGAGTGTAAGCAAGCTGCCTTTAGCCTCTGGCAGGGTAATGAGACGCCTTGTGTTCCTCCTGTTCCCATATATATGTATATATTATATCCATCTTCACTGTTGGACAAAGTAGAGGGAAGACTGCTAAACAAGTGGTAAATGGAAAGCTGCCTGCTGAAGGATCCAACAGGGCAAGATAAGCCATATGCCAGGCTTCTGGTAACATGCACAAACCCTGCAAGCCCAGAAGGTCCCAGCGAGTGGATCGCGTGATGACCCAGGGCTGGCTGTCCCATTTGCTTCCCAACGCAGCAAAACAGTCCTCTGTCCTAGCAGTTGTGTTGCCATTGCAGAGATACATTCCCTTTTATGTTTCGTGTAATTCCCAAATAGGAATCAAGCATTTGGCCAAAGCACCACAGTCCTGCTCTTGCATTTGAGAGTTATGAGTAAGAGGGCCAATTATGCGGTGTCATGCACCAGAGGAGATCCTCGGACTGTGGCTGTGAATCACTTTTCTAAATTAAAAGCACGTGTCTCAAAGGAAAGCATGCTTTGTACTCTCTATAAAAATGTCACAGGCAGCCGGGGGCTAGTCCAGCTTCCATGTGAAGGCTTCTGTGTGTTGAGTTTAATGGGAAATGAATCAAATCCCAAACATTGATCCTCACAGCTTTCTCACCTGAGGTGTATACACTTGGATTTTGCTCCTCAGTGGGATTTAGCATGGCACAGTGTGTGTTTTTGGCTGCCTCGGGAAGAACCAGAGATACTGGTTTCAGAGGGCATAGATGATGTTGCTGGAACTGCACCAGTCAGCATGATGTAGTTCCCTATTGCTACGATAAATATAGCAAGAGAGTGTTTTAAACAACCTGTTGTTGTAATGTCCCTTTTCTTTTTAGGGAAGTTGTCAACAAGGAAAACATTCCCTCTGGATTCAGCAGTCTTGAAGATTGTATTCTAGCTGCTCAAGATGTAGAAAAATTACAAGACGCCAGCTCTGGATACCTTAGTGAAAGGAATAAATCAAAACGACAGAAATCCAGCACTAAGCTTTCAGAGCTTAATGACAACCAGGACAGTCCTGTGGTAAGCCAGCACACTGTACTATTTGATGCCTGTTACTCGGATGGGGAAAAACTCTTTTTTTATTTCAGCGCACATCTGGTTCCTTTAGGTAGCCATTTTTACCTGCAGTACAGGTCTGAGTGGCTGTTTTGGGCTGTGGGAAGCACTGGATCCCATACTTGTAGCCCTTGTGAGGAGGCAGCTGGGAAGCCGTATTTCTGCTATGATCCTCTTACTCCATGTATAGTCATTTTCTCTATCTTCAACTTTTTGCTTTTTCTTTTGAATTCAGTGAAGCATTTTGGAAAGCACAGAAGGAAATAGGTTTGTTTCCCAGTCTTTCAAAAGCCTTGCAAGGAGTTTGGAACCTTAGATGTAGGTTCTCATGTTCAGGTCAAGTTTATTTTCATACTCCTGCTAAGTTCTGAAACTAGATTTCAAGTGACTACTTGATAATGAGATGGCAAAGGTGTTTTATGCCTTTTTCCTAAAGCCTGTGTTTTACTGTGGTGTTTGCAGTTTGGAAAGCACTCTGAAGTGTGTTGGTCCAAAAGGTGATCCCTCTATCCACCTTTTACTGAAGACATCAGTGACTTTGTTTTAACGTCATAAAGATTTGGAATACTGTAGAACTTTCCCAGCATATTCTTGTGTAACCTTCACAGTAGAAGACAGTTTGCCAACTTCTACAAGCTGTAGAATAAAACTGGTTCACCTTCCTTCCCTCTCAGCCAAAGCAAACACTGATTGGAGTGTCAGCAGCTGAGAAACCGCACTGTGCTTCAGCGCAGGGTCTGCGTGCAGTGGCAGAAGCCCTATGCCTGCACCAAGCATGCATTGCATGGTTAACAGGAACAGCAAGAGCTGTGTGAAAACACTGTCCTGAGCTACAGGGCATTTCCTTCAGTTGGGCTCAAAGAAGTTTTAGAGCCCGCTGAAAGCAAGTTCTTAATGTGACATTGTGTTTGGACTCATTTTGTTTAGATCATGAAATTGCAATGATCTGGTGTTCTTACCCTGTGCAGAGATTCTAGAGAGAGGTGGATTTGCTTCTCTTTATGATAAAAAGAAGGCAAGATGCCAAAAATTGTACGTCGTGCTCAATTTAGTAACTTAAATTTAGTGCTCAGTATCCATAATCTTCTCATGTGATATTTCATGAAAGCAGAGTGAGATAGACACATTCACACTTCTGTCTTTGCTTGTAGCAATGCACTGTAAGATAGGCAAAGGTCTAGAGCTTATGATCTTTTCAGCACCTTTTCTCTGTGCCTGTGGAGTGTAAAGCAGTTTCAGTGTAAATGAGAATTTTTCTCAGGATTTAGGAAAGGAAGTACTACGGAAGTGTCCACTTTTGCTGTGGACCTGAAAAACACTTATGAAGTCTTCAAATGTGCCCAGAAGAAATGTCCTCAAACTTAGCTTTACCCTGCCTGTCATTTTTTGATCTCTTGAAGGGCAAAGGCTGAAAGGAATGTAAAATGAACTAATGTTATATTAAAAGCACTCTGACAAGATGATCATCAGTGTGGTTCATGCTTGCTCTGCTGTAGGAAATGTCACAGTGGGATGATCGACTGCAAGTATTGTTATGAAACATCTTGCAGAGAGCATGGTGCTATTGTTTTGGAAGAGCAGAAGGTGCTTTTTTTAGTTTTAATGAGTGTGTTTATTGCATATTTGCATTTCAGAGACTGCTAGAAGGATGTGCGGTGGTTTAGCTTTCTTTTGGCTACACCTTTACACATCAAATAATAACCCCAATTAGACTACCTACTTGGAGTACAACATAACATGCACCTTAGCATTTACTAATAGGCCTTTGTCATGTAAACAAGTTTGTGATGTTGTCTCTTCTTGAACACCCTTTTCTGAGCATTCCTATTTTTCAGAGCCTGGAAGAGTATGTAGGACAGTGTGTGGAAGCTTTCCTCTTAGCTGTCTGCGTCTGGCTCGGAAGCACAAGTCAGTGGTGGAAAAACTGTCAGTTCCACTTAGACTCCCAAGCAAACCAACCACAAAGCATTAAAAGCTTGTAACTGCATTTCAGGGACATGGTAGCCAGGTATCAGTAGGACTTAAGTTAGGCGAGGCTAGAATGACTGATCTGTGTCACATTATGGGGCTGGAGGTGTAGCAGTTGAGAGGGGGCTGTGACTGCCCCAAGAAGACTTTGCACGTAGTTTCCAGGGCAGGAACCCACTTCCTCCTATTTAGGAGGGACTTGCCCAAAACCCAGGGTAGAAAGCCTCCTGGACATGTGCTTGAAGTGGCCACATGGCTTGTCCTCACAGTACTCAACTGTGTTAATGTTCTTAACGGTAGCCAAGACAAATCTCAGAACAAGTGATCATAACCAGTTGGATTTCTTGCCCTGCATTCACGTTAGCCCAGCGTTACATCTGTGCAGTCTCTTTGCATTCTTATGCCTGTTTAAGAAGAAACTAAGGAAGGGTTTGGCTGAGAAGTGGAGTGTTTTCTAACATGAGCATAAGGAGTTCTGCTGAGTGGTTGCTGTGGACTTTGCTACCTGCTCTTACAGGAGTTGCACAGACCAAAGAATTGCTCCCAAGCCTAGGCTGTCTGTCAGTCTGTAAAATGGGAGCTGACGGGGTACCATGCAGCATTATTCTGTTTTGACGTTTTGAGGTTGCCTGATGAAAGAGACAAAGCAGTGAGCAGTTGGGTTTTCTTGCAATTTATGGGCAATAAAGTGTGGGGTTTGTTTTGTGCAGCAGGCAGTAGTGCGTGTTATCTTTTTCCTAGGAGCCCTGTTGGATATTTCTGTATTTGATCTGTTTAATGGCCTGCAGCTTGAATTTGTTTCTCACATATATCTTATTGCTTTAATATTTACTGTATTGCAGAGCATGGAAAGCTTTAGCTCATCCAAGCCTATAGACAGAACAGGACCTGATGACATGGAAATTTTATCTGAAGAAAGGTGATTCTAATTTTGTTTTATATATATACATTTTCCTTTCCTTGTGGTTGTAATACAGCCTGAGAGATCTTCCACCCAGGCTGTGATGGTGACAGTTGTGCCATAGAACAGATTGCCCACCACGTTAACTCCAAGCAGAGCTTCATGGAGGCACTGTGTTTGTTGTGTGGGCTTTGCCCTGCATCACATGCCACCAAGGCCCTTTTCCCCAGCGTGACAGGAATGCCACTGTAAGTGCTGATGGTGCAGGCTTGAAAAGAAATCAGCTGTGAAGCACCTGAATCAGCATGCTCCCCACGGGACTACAGGGCCTGTCTTACCTGGCCTCTGGGCTGGAAATCCAGCCCTTTCCCTTGTTCTTCACTCTGCTGCAAGAGCTCTGCAGCCTTACGGTGCTCACCTGAGATGACAATTTCTCTCAACAGTTATATTTGTTGGGGCAGTTATATTGGTTCGAATTAAGGACACTGGAATTAAGTGGCATTATTGTTCTCAAATAGCTCCTGAGAGGAAGCAAAAAATGCATAGTTGAGCAGCTTGAAGTGCTGCAGCCCAGAGTGTCCCTTCATTTACTGGGTGAATTAGTGAGTGTGCAGGAGTAGCAAGAGTGTAAAAACCTTTATGTGCAGAAGTCCTGCTTGTTTCTGCTACAAGACAAGTCTGGTTTTGTGTTTGTAATATGTTGGTTTGTTTTTGTTTTTTTTATAGCAAAGAAAATGAAAACGATGAGGTTTTTTTCAGGCATTGTCAGGTTGGTATTTTTTTTTTGTTCCTGTTTTTTCTGTTTCAGTTTTGTGGTCTCTAAATGAGCATTTTTTTGAGCAGAAACAAGTAGCTATGCATGTAGTTTTGTTTTTCACAAGAGAAGTGGAGGTTAGCATGTACTTTTTCTGTCCTTTACCTCTGCTTTTTATTTACATAGTTTAGGGAGCCTCTGAACCATTGGGGAGTCTAATAGCTTCTGCCTCAGTCCCTTTGATCCCTCCTTGCCAAAAAGGGAAAGTTCACTGATGTCAGCACTGTGGTTTAAGTGAGCTGAAGTTCCCTTATTAATTATGGCAAACAGGACATCTGACTGCTTATCTGCCAGGGTAGTAAGATAAGCTTGTCTCTCTTGATTTCTCTAAAATCATTTGGTCTTTTATTTATCATTTCCTAATGCAGCCTGTTGCTTTTGAACATAGGTGTCTGTAACCCATCTGTCTTAGAAAACTGGATCACCTCCTGCTTCTTTCTAAGAGCTGATGGCTGGGATGGATGTCAGGAGGGGAGATGTGACGTTGGTGGCAGCAGTTTTTCCTCCAGCTTTCCCTTTCTCTTACACACACATACACGCGCACACACACACACTTCTTGCACTGGCTTTATGGTGTTTTTCATCTGACTGTTAAACTGAGACTGAGGTTGGGTTAGGTTGAACCCCTTTGCAGTCACTGGTTCATTTGGGTTTGCTTAAAACACCTCTAGGCAGCTGAGCATTTAAAATACGGGGGAGAGTTATCTGAGGCACCTCTCCCTCAGTTGTGCATCCGTTTTAAATGGGCGCAGTAAAACAACTGTAGCCACTGTCCACTTTCTCTGGCTGTCTGGAGTTGACTGAAGGCTGGTAGTATTTTTAAATTAGACTCCTCTTGTGTTTCTTTTAAAAATAAAAGCCACTATGCATTTGTTGCCTTTGAAAGACTTAATATCTGGTGGGAATTATTTCCACCTAGCGGGAAAGGTAAAAGGTTGCTAACAGCTGAGCTCTGACCAGCTGTGTGGTGGCTGGCAAAGTCTGTGGGACCCTGAAATATGTAGCCCCTGTGAAGGGTGTTCCGGGCTGCCTTTGATCGCTGCACTGACTGGTCTTATATGGATCTCCTACTTTGCTCCCAGAGGGTCAGTAATCCCTGGCACTTGCTCGTGAGCTGTTGTGTTTTCTGGAGCCTAGATTTTGTAGCACCTTGTTTCTCACGTACCCACTTGCATGTGGAAAAGGTGCTGTTGCTGCTGTGCCACACAATACTCCTATTAAGCTTTTAAATTAGCCTGGTAGAGATACGTTTGAATATGAAATCATAACCTTAAAATAAGCTACGCTTTTGGAAAAGTTTTAAAGTGTAAAATTTTAACTGCAGGAGAGGATCTTAACCCAGAGATTGTGTATTGTATAGGAATTACAAGGTCAAGAAAATGTTACATTCCTTGCCCCTTATAAGCCTTTTGCTTAGGGCAGCTTAAAGACATATGTTTCATAACAAACAACTCATTCAGGTTGAGGAAGGGACAGGGACTTTCTTATTCTTTTCTTTTTCTCACCCTGCCTCCAGTCTAAAGATGTTAGGAAAAGGATTTGGAATTTGCCATAGCTACCACTTGTGCTGACTTGGGTCTCCATGAGACTGTAAAAATACCTTGAAACACAAGCCCTGAATGAATTTTCAGTGGTTTTGTAACTTTCATAATCTGCCCTTGGAAGTAGCTAAGCTCCAGGATGAAAAGCACAGGTTTCTAGTACCCAGGTTTTGATAAGGGAAAAGTATTTAAGATTCATACCAACGTGGCAACAAGTGTAGAGGAGTGTTGGCATGGCTCAGGTAGGAGGAAGGCAGCAGAACAGCTGTGTTCTAGCATCAGGTTGTATTCCTAAGATGTGCTTGAGGATGCTTCCTGCTTGTGGCTGTAATGGAAGATCAGATATAAGGGAAGCAAGCCTTTTATATAGAGTTGGTTGGAATCCACATGTAATTCAACAGAATACAACTTCCTGATCAGAATTTAAAAGTCTTTCTGTTGCCATTTATTTCTTGCTGTTTGAGCTACTCTTTATGCTCAATCTCCATTGGAGCAGGGAGAATGAATGCAGCTGACTTATCCCCAGGCTACTTAGATCTGTAGTTACTGCTGCAAAGCATGGCTGCAGAAGCAGCTTCTAAGAAGCAGAATTCAGGTGCCTGCTTTGAAGATATTTTTTTTGTGGTCATTTATGTAATATCTGCAGTGAACTGTGGCTGCCAACTGTTACCAACATCATCAACTCGTTGCCCCTTTGGTTTGTGAGAAATTGTGGTGCATCCATACCTAAAGCAAAATAGTTCTCCCTTACTTGATTCTTTTCCTAGAGGTTGGCAGCTGGTGGTGTCAGGAAATCAAAAAGGAAAATAAGTGATGGGAATATTGAATAATCTACCACTCTATGGGCTTGGAGCATTAATGCAAAGGAAGTTAAACATCTGTTTTCTTGAGTCTCCTGGGTTTGTACCACCATTGTTCTTCAGAACACCTAATGATTTATTCATTGTATTAGAGCCTACATCAGCGAGCAAGGAAAGGGGAGTAACTGGCTGCAGGCAGGGCACAGGCCTGTTTTTAAGCAGCTTTTAAATATCTTCAACAACTGAAATTACTTTAGGAGGAAGATGACATTGATACAATCTTTCTAATATATGTGTAATGGAAATGTTTACCTATCTGAGAAGTGCTCTTATATCTGCTGCAGATATCTTCTGAGAGTCTTAATAAGTCAGGAGATTGTACACTCTTCATAGAAAGACATTTATCTCTAATTAGTATCAGTAGTGGTGACAAGATGGTATTCTCAGGTTGCTCCCTTTGGAATTGTTAAAATCTAGGTACGTTCCTCTCTTCACACTGCTTTGTTATTAAAAATAGCACCTATTTTGAAACTCAGTGCTTTATTTCTTTCCTTGCCTTAAAATATCGCCCTTAAATACTGTGCTGGCAATTTACAAGCAGTTTATCAACTGGTACAGTTGGCCGCTGACCAGTCTTTGTTTGTGAGGTACACAGACTGTTTAGATCCTGGCAGGAAATTTATCAATGGACCTTAGAGAAATATTTAAGTCCTCCCAACCTGGAAGCAGCTTAAAAGATATTGAGCGGTGAATTAGCATTTTTCCATGTACAGCTCTCACAATAAACACATTTGTAATCAGATTTAGTGTCAAGCTGCACGAGTTATTAGTGCTTGGCAAACTGTCATCTAGTGTTTCATTTTGTTATAATGTTTCAAAAAGGCCATTTATTGAACTGAACAGGAAATACACACCTTACACAAATACAATGCAGAACACTCTTTACAAATACCATGGTATTCACCTAGATTTTTAGAACTGTAGAACAACCCAGGTTGAAAGAAACCTCAAAAGATCACCTGATCCAAGCTTTTGTGGGAAAGGAAGCCTAGATGAGATTATTTAGCACCCTGTTCAGTTGCAGGGATTGATGGAATTGAATCCAGATAAAAACGTTTATTCATATGATTTGTCTACTGGGCAATTTTTTTCCCCTCTTCACGAAAGTTGCTTGTTTTTCTCTGCTCAAAAGAGAAAAAGCGCACCAAACGCATCATTAGCTTGCTGCAGATGAAAACAAGTGGCATGTACTAAGAATATTGAAGCATTTGGCCGTGCTTCTGCATTCACAAGGAAAATAGGTCCAGAAATACTGGTTATTTTCTTTTGGCCCATTTTCTTCCCATATCAGAATATGCAGATTGTTTACTAGATTTCCAGAATACCTGCAGAGGGAAAATCTGCATGCTGACTGCCCACTAGACTATATTTGAGAGAATTACGCCTAAGCTGCTCTTAACAAATCCAAATAGTTTATGTAGTAACATAATCCTGTCTATTCAGCTAGCTCTGTGTTTGTTGGTGGGTTTATACATATCACACTACATGTTTATGTACATGCATTACACTTCCTTTTCCCTACTGCCCTCTGTGAGGCATTACAGCTAATTTATTTTGGAGTGGCAGAAGCGCTCGTCTCATCAGGCGCTGTCAGAGGCACGCGCACTGTGCCTCTGGATTGTGGGAATGGCAGGGATTTCTGCATAAATGCACACAACGTGTGGTATGTGCAGGGGGGAACAGTGCTGAGACAAACAGCACTTGCTTCTAGGTGGTACTAGCTGATGAATCATTTACTTGAAAGAATTCTGCTTTTTTGGGTTTTTTTTAAATTCCTGTCACTGGATGCTTGTGTGAATTTTTTGGCGTTTTCCCAGAGTCCACACTGCTTCCAGCTGAGATGCCAAACCCTACTGCCGTTTGGATTTGCGCAACACCGCTTTAATACCCAGAGCTCCTCCATAAATAGTTCTGCTCTCCCCACGCCCAGCTAGAAAACAACCACAGGAAATCGGGGAATGTGCAGCCAGCGCAGCTTAGCTGGCACTAATTGATCTGAGCCAGCACAGCCTGCATGAGAGCATTCATGTACGTAGCCTGCGCTGCTGGGTGGCTGCGGCTGCTGCCTCAGGAGCTCTGGTGCCTGCTTTTTAGAAGGCACCATATTGCTACAGCCTCACAACAGCAGCAGCAGCGTTTTTGTTGTTGCTCGAAGGAGTTGCGCTCCTGTAGGAAGTGTACGCAGCCTCCCCCTCCCTCTTGCTTTCTCCCTGCCTCCCTGCTTCCCTCCCTCCCATTTCATCCCAATCCACTACTGGAGGCTTTCTCAGCTGCGTGCAGTTGTCAGGGCAGGCAGTCTCGGGAACTTGCAGTAGCTTTCTAAGGAAGGAAAAATTCAAGGAAGGCAGATGGACGGATGTTTTTACTGGTGTGAGTGAGCAATTAGTACCTAGGGGTCACTGATCAAGGGATTTGGATTTCAAGCTGGAAACATCAGGGTCTGTTTGGATCTTTTTAGCTAGAGGCATGAGCTTACTGCTGCTGTGACTGCAGGGGTTTTTCCCCCCTTTGCATCCTGAAACGTTTTTTTTTTCCTTTCTCTCTCATTTCTTTGGGTGTATGGGAACATAGCAGACTTCAAGTATGAAGATTCAGGAACATCCAAGCATGCCTGAAAACAAGTTGCAAAGAAATCAAGATGCTGATGATCAGGAAAACAGCTTCGTATCTGAAGTGCCTCGGCTGGATTTAACATCACTGTGTGATGACAACAACTGGGAAGGTAGGATTGTGTGATGGCTGGTTGTGTGAGTGAAATGAGAGAGGGAAACATGAGTGGACTTGGGTGTATCTTTATGTGACCATGTTCTCTTGCTAAAAACAATAGAAAAGCAACTTTGTCCTGAATATAGAACTGAAAGTTTGGAGAAACTGGAAGCAAATACTCAACGGTACTAACACTAATTGTCACTTAGAGGGAGAAAATTAAATGTTTTATTCTTGAAGTTACGTTAATGTTCTGTTTAGTACTGTTAAGTCCCTTAATGTTTCAAGATACCTTATTTCTTAGTGGCTGATCACTGGGTAATTAAGCCAGACTGCCCTACTCTTCAAAGCAACTGGGTATTTCAGAGTCTAAAAAGAACTTTTCTTCTTCAATCATTGCTTGGAAATAATGATTCAGACCTGAAAAGCACAGCTGGTAAAAAATGCTATCTATGTGTTACTTTGACTTACAAACAACTTTTTTTTGTGTATGCTGTGAAGGAATTCTGATCACCAGCTCAAATGGCAGTGTTAAATTGATTGCATGTCATTTAAATTGCTTTAATACTGTTTCATAGCTCTCCTCTCCAGGGTGCGTGCTTGGTTGGCTATTTGCACTTGCTCATGTAAGAGTGGGAGTCTGGGCAAACTCTGTGGGTGCTGTGACCTCAATTTCATTTGAAATTGAGATGAAATGAAGGTGTCCAGCAGTTTTGGGATCAACCCCTTTTCTAGTTACAGAGTATGTGTCTGTATACAAGCCAGAGTTCTTCTTTTAGTTTATGCTTTAGGAGTGAAAGATGGGTTTTGACAGGGAAGAAGCAGGGAAACACAAGTGTGGTGTTTTAATAAAGCAAGAGAAGGAAAATGTGCAACTAATTCATTGCTCTAAAATAACAATCTCTGAGGAGCACTGAGAAGGGAAGTTCTTTGCTCTTGCCTCCACAGCGTACGTGACCTAGTGTGTTTTGCCTTTCTCCCTAGGAGGGGAATAGTTATGACACTTCAGGTGTGAGTAAAGAAAACCCGCAGCCAGGGCTGCCTTTGGTTCAGCCAGGCAAGCAGTCACCGTGCACAGGAGGGAATTTTTCCCTTTGCTTGCTAGGTGGGGATTCCCTGGGTGGAATCACCACACGTGCAGGACGGCTGATCAAAGCGCCACGGAAGGGCTCCCAGGCGGCCCTGGCTGCTGGATGTTTACTGAGGTGCCAATTAGCAGAGCCCTGCAGGGTCTCAAGCCGGGGTGAGCACGTCTGCGTTCTCAGAGGTGATGTGTGGCTTCAGCCGTCCTGTGAACCTTTGGAAATAATGACTCTTCTTTTTTTTTTTTTTTTCTTCCTGCATTACTAATAGGAGTCATATGAATGCATGAAGGGGGGAATACAGCTCCTTTCTGTCTGCCAGAGGCTTTCCTATTGTAGGAAATAAGTTGCTTCTTTGGTAAAACTCCCTCTTAGTAGGCATGCTCTAATGTTTGGAGTCTAGCTTTCTTGCCCTGTGAATATGAGACAGGATTATGGGCACATGTGACTGTGCTTCTCTCTGATTGCTCCTTCCTCCCTTCTGTTCACGTGTATTTCACAGGAGGAGGAGGTGGGCAGTTGCAAAAGGCTCAGCTGTCTGGGGTGAGAGAGACATCATCTTCTGAAGTGCGTGCCTTCCAGAATCACCATTTTGTTGGTGTGGGTGAACAGCAGCAAAATGGTGCCTTCTGTGTCTCAGCAAGGAGAGACTGAGTCTTTCCTAGCTGTGGATGTGGAATCAAGCTTCCAGCAGCCAGGAAGAGGAATATCTTAATATCAACTCTCAGACTGCTTTTGTAGCTAACAGCAGAGTCTGCTGTTGAGACTGGCTTTGCAGGACAGGGTTCTACCACCCATCCACACCTCTAGCAACCAGGACATCCTCCCTTTCCCTACCAGCCAACCTGAGTCCCTCAAACCTTTACACATCTCTGCAGGATCCATGCCACAGCTCTGGTTGCATCCCCAACGAAAAAGAGAAAAGACTGTGCCTTCAAATGCCCTAACAGTGAGCTGTTTATTACTTCGCTCTAGCAAATTTGGTAGGTCCATCTCTTGGGAAATTACCAATTTTTTCAGGACATAGTTGAGCTGATGTTTGTGGTCAAGGTCCTCAGTATCATACTGCAGGAAATACAGAGTGTCTAGTGACCAGAGCAACTGCTGGGACTTTCACAAGTGACATGTGAGAACAATTACAGGTTGAGGGCTTGCCTTCAGCTATAGCTGTCACTGCCTCCAGTCAAATGTTAGGAAAGAGCCTTGAACAATGGCTACAAAATTACACAAGACAACCTTGTCCATTGACTAGCTTTTATTTGTCACTCAGGCAGGCTCTGCATTGTGCAAACAGCAGAGCTGCCTTAAAAACCCTCATTCAGGGGCACAGAAATCTGACAACTGCTGCCAGGTGAGCTGGCAGGGCCCTGTGCCTTTCATGTTACACTGGAAGTAATTTCTACCAGATTTTTTTTTCCCCGTAATATTCACCTCATAGTCAAATTGTACACAAGAGGAGAGGTTTGCTGTACTTCTCCAGGCTGTGTTCCCTTTACCTAAGGCTGAGCACAGAGAGGACAGAGACTTTTTCTCCCTGCTCCCCGCAATGCGTAGCCTCACACTTTGCCATGTGCTCGCCTTCTGCATCCCCCTCACCTGCTAAGTATAGATGCTTGTGTAGGAATCATCAGGCTACTGATGCAGCACTCAGGGCGTGAGCAGTGCCCCAGCAAAATTCAAGTGCTGAGCTCCTTGCCTCGGTGCATTTCCCGTGGTCCAGGAGTATTTTCCCAGTGTGCGTTTGGCAGGTGCAGATCAGGGAGTTTTATTATTGTGCTGGGTGTGGACTGAGCTGTCCCTGTGAACTGGGATGTCACGTCTGACTGCTGGGTTTGCCTGCTGAGCTGGTCAGTGAGTGCCAGCTGAGATGGCTTTGGGAGCAGGCGTGTTCAGAGCTGCTTCCATAGCTAAGGTTCATAATTGTTGTGGATTACGTTTCAATCGGGTAGAGTGGCTGAGGAGAACAGAGTGTTCTCTCACAGTCCAGCACTATTGTGCAGATTTCTCACCAAATGTTTCTGATTCAAGCCCAGAACTTGCTATCCTGTCCTCAAGGAAAATCTGAAAGTATGTTGCTCTCCATGGCCCTGTCAGCAGATTGGGCTGAGCAGGCAGCTCAGTAAATCAGTATGATGTGTGATTGCTGCTGATGTCACCCGATTACTGACACTTTAAAAAGTTCTGTAGCTGAGAGTTCAAGCAGAGTTTGCAGTAACAAGCACTTATGAAACAATCAGCAGGCATTTTTCTTCAAGCTTAAAAAAAAAAAATAAAGCAGAAGTTAAAAACACAATTTGAGTTCAAGTATTGCAGCACTTGAGACCTTGAGGGTGAAGCTGATGTACAAATAGTTTTGACACTGACTTAATTGATATTTTCCCATGGAAAAAAACCCCAAAGTAATGCAGAGAAATCTATACAGCAGAAGAGAAGCTGCGTTTAGTTTTCTTTTTTTCAACACTGTGGACTTAAATTGATCAGTGTATTTGTGTGTAACACTCTTTAGCATAAGAAATCAAAAGGTGATGAAGCACATTCTGTTTTTATTACTAAGTATAAAAAAAAATTGCATTGTTTACTGGATAGCATCAAAATACTAAGATTGTATTTTTGATTGTTATGACACTATAAGCAAAATACAAAGTTTGCTTGCTAGCTGAGAGATGTGTCATCTCACTAAGTGAAAAGGCGTGGTAGCACTGTATTTGGGCTGTTCTTTTGATCTAAGTAGGAAGAATGCCTCCTGGTGTATTCAAACAAGGATATTTTCATAAAGTTATTTTTAAGACGAAAATAGGTTGTTACTGAGCTAGTGAATGCTTTGGATGGGGTTTTAAATTACTTTATTCATTTCATTATGAGAGGTCTTTCTGGAGTCTTTCAAGTGGCATTTGATACTAGCACCTCAGGTGTTGTAATGAGTTCAGGCTTTTTAATCCCTCTGGACCTACTTCAGTTTACAGTAGCTAAGATTTGGCCTCGTTTGTTTGACAGATGGGTGTGTGTAAAAGCAGTGTTAGCAGCATGTGTGAGCTGTGTGGCTGCAGAGAGGGAAACAGGAGATGCCTGTGGCGTTTCGCTGGCTGCACCTCAAGTGGTATTTTTGCACAGACACCCCTCTCTTGGCCCTCCCAGTAACCCTGTGGCAAATATACAATGTAGTGATTAACAAAAAGTCAGGTTTTGTCAGCAAGATGCCTTGGAGCTCACCAATGATACACCAGTTTGATACAATAAATCTTTCCTCTTGTGTGAAGCACTTACTGGTTCAGGTTTATTAAAATCTCCAGCCCTGTCTCTATGCAGCAGGTTGGCAGAGAGGTGGTACTGCCGTAGGCGATGCTCCGTGTGCCTCCGGAGCTCTGCAGAGCCACACCTGGCAGATGGCTGACAGCTTTGCTGAAAGATGAGCTGGTTGTGGGATTTTCAGAGGGAGTGCAGCACTTCTGAAGGACTGCAGGCTCACTACCAGCACACAGTTCACTGCTTCTGTGCCAGCTTAGAAAAGGCATGCCTGAAAGAAATGCCTAGAGAGTCTGACCAAGACATTAAAAATTTTTTCACCCTTTCTCTGCACTGGTACAGCCATGGTGGCTAAATATTCCCCTCTTTTTTTTGTTTTTTCATGAAAATTTGTCATTCTGGAAAATGGGGGGGAAAAATAGTACATGGCAAGAATATGGAGATGAGTAGAAAACTGAGAGTTTTCCCTGAGCATGAGAGATCTGTTCAGGACAGAAGAGGAGTAAGTGTAACCACTCTGTCAAGTCAGTGGCAAAGAAAGGTGAAATGTTTACATTCTTTATTGACATTTTGTTCTTCAATTAGCAGAAAGGGGAAAGGCTGACAACATTAATCATGATAGCGGATGCTTTAAAACTGGACTTCACAGCAGATACTTCAAAACCATTCAGTCCAGGAGTTCAGCAGCCTTCAGAAAAAGCTCAATGCTTTGATAGCTATCTTGGCTAAATGAATAACAAAAGGTATTACTCATCCTGTTAAATAAGAATTAATTGATTGTGCACTGTCAGAAAAAGCAGCAGCTTACCCCTACTGGGTTCCTGTGTGTTTGTGTGATCCAGCAATTCCAGTGCTTCCAGCTGAAGCATCTGGCACCTGGCTGGCCGGGGAGAGAAGGCAGTTGGACTGCAGCTCTAGTCCACTTAGTGATCTGATGTAGATAAAATCCATAATTGTACATGTCTAAATATGTTCCTTGATGAGTTGCTGTGTTGCTCTCAGAGGTCTAGCCATTTTGTGTCTAGATGAGGTTTTGTCTTCTAAATGTGTGTGGTCAGCAAGGGAAACAAAATCACCTGCAGAGTCAGGCCTTCCAGGAGAAAGGGTTAAAGAAAGCTGATTTTCTATAGCAGCCATTTCTTCTGTCAAGTCTCAAATTTGATTTTTTCTTTTAGGACTTTTTTTCTTCTCCTTTTTAACACTTTGGAATGGGAGTTTCTGTTTTGGGGGGAAGTATTTTGAAATCAACAAAATAGAAAGTAGACCCACCTCAGTCTCAATTATGTTACATAAAATGCTTTGCTGTCTTCGGGGTTTGATTAGAGGCTCTTTGAGCCATTGCAGTTCCCTGAATGTCGCATGCTGCTATCTGGTTTTAAATCCACCTTGGGCAAAGTCACATGCATCATGCATGATTAATAATGGCTTTGTTAGCTGGTATGGTAGGAGCTTAATTTAGTTACTGCTAAATATGCCTGATTTTTTCTAAGTCTATTTCATCTATGTAAATCCCATGGAGGTGTTACTTAACAATTTCCAAGAGGAAATTCGGTTTGGGGGTGAGAGGTACTCAAGCAATTAGAAGTGAGAGATGTCTAGAAGAATATCATGTATCATTTAACTCTCATTCCTGCTGGTCAAATATATTAATTTCTTTTTCCTTTTGTATTACCCTTTATTTTGCTACAAAAGATCTTGTGAGACCCTTCCTAAAATCATGAGAGATTCAGGGAAGTGGGTGCAAAATATTTCAGGTATTAGAAACTGCCAAGGTTGAACAGAGCTGAGAAAAACTCTTTTTTCAGAAATTAACTGAAGGAAGTTCAGGCTGCATAAGCTTTCCAAACCATGGCAAAACAGCCTACATACACTTGGGAGTGGCACACCCCGTGGAGGTAGCCCCTGTGAGCCAGGCTTATGTGTGCTTCTCTTAGCACAACACGTTGGAGGGGCTCCCATGCAAAAAGCTTGTGCAAAAACCTCCTGTCACCCCTTCCAGGGTAGCACATCAGTGTACGTGCAGCACCAGCCTCTAAACAGAGGCGTGCCATTTGTGTCCATGTGCTAAGGAAGAAGGAAAAAGGAGGAGAGCATCATTTCAAGACGGGTACAGGCAAAACAGCACTGAGCCCATCACTGCTGCATTGGCGATAATCTCGCGCTGCCCGAATTGTACAGAGAGGGAATGTTAAACAGCACAGAGGTTCTGCAGGGGAATCCTCATGCAGTCCACTCCGAGCTGTGGAAACGTTAACCTAGTTCAGCAAAAGGAAACACTGCTTTTAATTCATAAACTGATAACTTCAAAAGCCGCCTCTCTTTGTGAATGAAGAATAGACACACTAGGCACAGGAAACAATTAGTCCGTAGAACTGCGACTGGTCTGGGAGCTTTCTGTAGGGTTTTTGTTTTGTTACTTGACTCTAGAACTATTTGCTAGATTTATGAGTTCAAAGCCTGGCTCTTAGCACCACAGGATTAGACAGTTTAAGCAGGAGCATGCAAATCAGCTTAGTAAACTATCTGAACACAAAATGTTAGACTCCTTATGGCATCTGGAGGGAGTGATCACAAGATTGAGGCGATTGCTTTCTGTGGGCTCTATTATGCTAATCAGCAGTGCTAAATTGAGTTTCGCTTTCTCTCCCACTCCACCACCTCCCTGTACAACATTGCTTTTACTTCTAGCTGGTTAGGTTGTCCAGGGGGCTGAAGATATCCTCACTTTTCTACCATGCTGTAAGCAGCAGGATTGCATGTGAAAGGGAAAAGGGGAAACTCAGACCACATTACTATAATTGTTAATATGTGGGCTGAGCACCCTGTGGAACAGGTGGTAATGTGAGGCGCCTTTTGCTTGCAGATTAGAAGAACCTGTGCTTACTCCTAGGCTTTGAATTTCCAATAGCAGGCAACAGCGTCACATTGGAGTGCTGGGGTCTGCAGGAGAACCATTAATATACAGCATTTGTACATCCTGAAACTGAAAAAAATTCCTTCTGAAATCCGATTGCCTCTTCCATGTACCGTGTGCCAGTAATGCTCTCTGTCCAGCGTAACCTGTTCCTCAAAGGTGCTAGCTTGTGATTGCCTCGTTTGGTGTCAGTCCATGGTAATTCCTGGTCAGCTTTTGGATAGTTCTCTGTTGCACCTAAGAGATGACTTACTTTTGTGTAGGTTGCCTGCTGTGGCCAAGCTTTGTATTGCTTTGCACACAGAGCAGATGGGAGTAGTGACTAGAGAATGCCTGGTGACAAGAGTCACGGTCTGGGACGAGCGGGTCAAGGTTCACTAGAAAGTTACCTGGAGTCTGTCTTATGTATAAAACAAACCCGATAAAACCAGCCTTTGTCTTACTGTTCCCAGAGCCCATCCCTGCTCTCTCCTCATGGCAGCGAGACGGCTTAGACTCAGATGAGGCTCGCCTTTCCCCGCAGGCTGGGCGCTTGATTCGCCAGCTTCTGGATGAGGACAGCGATCCCATGCTGTCCCCTCGCTTCTATGCCTATGGACAGAGCCAACAGTACCTGGATGATACAGAAGTGCCTCCTTCTCCTCCCAATTCCCATTCCTTCATGAGGTGGGTTGTGATACGCCAGTGATGACTTTCACATCCAGCTGCAAAGGGTTTGCACAGTTGCATTAAGCAGCATCTCTTTGGATTGGCTGTGCTGTGTTGGGTTTCTGCCCCTACTCACAGGGAGCTGATATTTTTATAAAAGTTCTTTGTAGTTAATAGTTTCTGGGTTTGTGCATTAATACCTAGGGACTTGGTTTTGCTGAAAGAGGCTGTTAGAGCATGTTTTGCTCTCTGTCATTGCAGAGTAGCAGCATAGCATTCTCACTTTTGTGGGCCTTGCCTTTATTTGCACAAAGTTGAAGTGGCCTTTTCTGCATCAAGATGTACTGTGGCTGTTTGGATAAGCCCTTCCTGCAATCTCTGCTCTTGGCAGGAGACGGAGTTCGTCTTTAGGATCTTACGAAGATGACAGAGAAGACCTTACCCCTGCGCAGCTCACCCGGAGGATTCAGGGGCTGAAGAAAAAGATCAGGAGATTTGAGGACAAATTCGAAGAGGAGAGGAAATACAGAGTGAGTCTCTAGGAGTTAAGCATTTATGTGGAGATGTATGCATTAGCAGCAAAGGGAAGGGATACCAGGGAAGTGGGTCAAGTATACAGAGGGACACCAGGGAAATATGCCAAACATACAGAGGGCTTGAAAGCTTTTATAAGGAGGAAAGGAAAAAAAAAAAGGCAGAAAACCTGCTGTCCCCCCCAAAATGTGTATCCGTACCAAGCAAATTACCTTTCATGGCATTATGCAATATCCGTGCAGCCCAAGAGAGGGAGGCTAATAAACTCATAGGATTTCGACCACTGCTTAAGATAGTGTGTAGGAATAGCTGTGTTCAACTTCTGTTTGTTTATTTATTTAAGTTCAGCATATGGGAAGCACGGTTGCTCATCTCATTTGCATGATGGTAATCCCAGGACACCTGTGCATTGGAGAGGGGAGAGAGCAGCTGCCTTCACTCCTGAGCAAGGAGCCACTGCCAAGTGCTGCTGAGCAGTAGCAGTGTACTGGACTCTTAATTGTTCCTGACATGCCCTTCTGATGCACAGAAAGCGTTGTAAGGAGCTATAAAGCTTTGCATGTGTGCGTCTTTGCCTATCTAAAAGAAAAGAATTGTAAAGAATTGTTATTGGCAAAGAATTGTACTGAAAAGGTCTTGCCTGCAGTAGGAAGGGCTGAAAGAAATGCTCAAAGCTTGCTGTAGCCTAGAATTTGGGTTATTTTGATATCTTTGGATGTAAGGCAGCCTTTGGTGTGGATACCTGTGTCGTAACACTTTTCCAACTGTTCATGCTAGGTTTGCTCTATTTTAGAGGTACCCTCTTGTTAGGAAATAGACACAAGGATTCCAATGTGCACCCGGCCGTCTGCGTCACTCCTACAACTTAATCATTGCCATCAAATGTTTTGTGTTTTCTAAAAAGAAAATCCATCTCATGGTGCCCGTAAGACAGAGTGTTGTGACAGGCAGGAGCAGTTTAAGCAAGGTCAGAAATGGGCTGGTCAGAGTTGTGCAGGTGCCAGTCAGAAGCCTGTGCCTGTGCTCTGTGCTGGGTCCAGATTCCATTGTACCCCTCTGTGCCACACACTTGTTTCAGTGAATCTCTCCTGGTGGTTTAACACAGATTTACCATAGCTTTTCTTTCTTCCCAGCCTTCCCACAGCGACAAGGCTGCCAACCCTGAAGTGCTCAAGTGGACAAACGATTTGGCCAAATTCCGAAAGCAACTTAAAGGTGAGCAGCCACTGCTGGTGCGCATTTGGGGGGCAGCTCAACTCTGCCTCATTTGGATTTGATGTGAGGCAGTGATCCCGTCACTGTCACATTTTAAAAATGAAAAATTACTTGTCTTTCCCTGTTCAGAGACAAAACTGAAGATATCGGAGGAAGACCTTGGCCCTGTTGTGCGTCAGCGCAGCAACACACTCCCCAAGAGCTTTGGCTCTCAGCTGGAGAAGGAGGATGACAAGAAGCAAGACCTGTCAGATAAATCTGCCAAGCCTGCCGTGGAAGTGACCCTTGACTCCATCCAGAAGAAGCTTCAGGAGAAACGAGCAGAGACAAATCGACCTGAAGACATTAAGGTACGATGTAGACAGGTCAGATTTAGGCCTTTAAGTGCAAGTCGGTTACTTGTGGCTGCACAGGCACTTGTGAGAGCACTGTGGGCTTCTACATTTTGTTAAAAAGTCTGCAGCCATTAGTCTGGGGTCACTTGCTTTAGTTCCTTTCCCTCTGCCTTTAGTACCTTGGTTTTTTTTTCCCAGAGCTCAGTTTCTATTGTATGTCATCTTGTGTTCTTTGTCTGACCTTTGTGTATTCCAAGTCATGTTTCTGAATTACTGCAGTCTTTTCCTGCCCTGTGTTTTGCTATTTCTGTTGTTACATCTAAAGGCTTTTGGCAAATTCTGAGTCTTCCAGTGCTTCTGGAGATCATGTCATGTTTGCTTCTTGTTCACTCCAAAGCTGAATGTTATTCTCTCAGGGTACCCTTCAGAGTTTCACACTGAGCTCCGTTAGCTGCTGTAATCTCTGAGGGTTATCAGCAAGGAGGTCTTCATGTCTGATGTTGTGAGCTCCTGAGGTTTGGGCAGCCTTGTAAATAAAGTCCTTGAGTCTGCTGACATGTAAATTGTGCAGTGCTGTATAAGAGTGAGGCAGACAGCATTATCTTCGTTTGCTAGATCTGCAGAAGAAAAACATACAGCTTGTGTTTTGACTATTTTCTGACTGTAGCAAGAATCCACAGCCTGGCCACTTAAAGAGGGACTGTGATAGGGAGAAAAGGCTTGGTGTCAGGCAAATTCAGTGGGGGAATTTTGGCCAAGTTAGAGAAGTCTTCTCTAACTATCTGCCGCCTTTTTTTTTGGCTTTGCCCCATCTTGTCTGCTACAGCTTTTCACTCCGTAGCAGAATTGGCAGAAAGAGACAATCTGACTGCACTTCAGTTCTTGGTAAAGTGTGTGACAGTCAAAGCAAAGGTGTCAAGCTTTACAAGAGGTACTGGAGTTTGTCTCAGATTTGGTGAAAAAGGAAGAATGTGTGTTCTGGTTTAGAATTTACACTTCAGATCTTAACTGCAAAAGAGCCGCCATCATTAAAAGTTGTGTAGTATTGTTTTTTCAAAGCACACTTATAATCTGTAAATCCCCCTTAGGTACATTAAATACCTTCATATGCAAAGTTTGTGTGTTTAATCTGCCTGCATTGAGCATAGGGTTCTACTCACGTTAACAGTCTCTTTGGCAATGTAGCTGGGAAAAGACAACTGGAAGGTAGAGATGAATCTTTAAAACATAACGATAGTATGACATGACTTTGGTTATGGCACAGGTCAGTATTTTTTGAGTCCAGGAATTTGACTTTTTTTTCTTCTTCCCTTTCCCTCTCTCTGTGCCACTTTTCATAGGACATGACACGAGATCAGATAGCAGCTGAGAAAGTGGCTCTTCAAAAAGCTTTGCTGTATTATGAAGGCATTCATGGCAGACCGGTATGTACTGAAGCATTTTTTTTTTTGTAAGTACATCTTTCTATGTCTTTGTCTGTGGTAAATGATTCCCCTAATGCCCATTTGATGTCAGGTCACAAGAATTTCTTGCTCTCCAAAGCACACTTGCACCCTCTAATCCACCTCCCTGATCCTTCACTTCCTCAGCTGCTGAAGAGTCTGTTCCAGACAGGGTGGTGTCCTCACGCAGCACTGGCCTGGACAGACACCTGCAGGACAGAGCCTACAGGCTGAGTGGGCATAGTTTTGGCATTGTGCTCACCAGGTTCCACCGACATCCAATTTGTGGCCCAGGGGACAGTCTGCATGGGAGTAGTTGTGCATCGTCCCCCATCCAGCCAGCAAGTCTGCAGTTTTCTGGTATCAATTGTATGAGGTTTCTTGTACATTTGATCTTAACAAGGCCAACTTATTTGTGAAAACAGAGAATTAATTTCTGTGTCCTGTTGGTCCCTGCTGTGACAGAAATGCAGTAGGTTCCAGGCCATCTAGTTGGCTTTTTATGAGTCCCTTCTTCTCTTTCACTGATGACATTATAATCTTTGTTACCAGCTGTATAGGTAAAGTAACTTAATTTCAGAGTGCTGCTAATCCCTTGAGCAGTGGCTTGGGAGCAGCAAATTACTGCTTGTGAGGAGTACTTCATTAGTGCAGCTCACAAATCTGTCATTCTGCTGCTGCACGAGATTCCTGATCTTTTCCTTCTGAATTATTCCCTTATTTATCCATTGTTTTAAAAAAGGCTCACTAACTTATTTAAATGACTTCATGGAGTGCTAATATTGTACAGTCACAACTGTACTAGCAACTGAAAATGGCGCAGTTATGTGAGAGGACAGGCAGATTTATTCTTGTGTAGAATAGCAAAAGGGCAGCACAAGGGAATCCACTTAACCTTCCCTATGTTCTGGGAGACCAAGTCTTTTTTTGCTGCTTTTACAATTATATAAATCAACAGTTGGCATCTTACTGAACTCACTTCAATCTGTTCAAAAAGATAACAAGCCCAGAGCCTATCTTGTCAGCATGCTTTTATTTCCACCTACCCTGTCCAATGCTGTATTTATACAACTGCTTTTTAATTTGTTTTGTTTTTAAGTAAGCAGTCTATACCTAGCAACACTGAACTGCATGGCAAGGAAGACTGATCAGCTTTTGCTGTTCCCAGCTCCTGGCAGTGCAGCAGTGGAAAAGTACTGAGAGCTTGAGGAGAATGGGGATAGTTCAGCCAAGTTTTTTTTTTTCCTTAAAGATATTTAACTAAACAAGAAAAACAATGGAGCTCAGATTTGTTGTGCAACTGGGTCTTTCTGCACCAGTGATAGATGAACCTGCGAAGGTGGAACTGAAGTGTTTTAGTTAAGCCAAAAGTCTGTGTCTGCAGAAATTCTTGAGCTGCTCTAACAATGCAAGCAATGGTCTGTTCTCAACTGCTGCCCTTTTGCCATGTGGAGTTTGCCCCAGAGTTGTGTCAAAGGCTCCATTATTCAAGCAGTCTCTCTGCATTTTGATGTTCTCCCAAAATATGCTGAGGTTTTACTGGTCTTACTTATGTTTACCTAATGAGACAGTGTGCCCATGTACTAAATATTTACTTTCAGAATATGCTTTCTGTAAAGTTTGGAGGTGTAAGTGAGCTGCAGGGCAGGCTCAGACTCATGCACTTGATTTCCAACGCCTATATTAATTTTCTGTGTTGTTCCTCCACACTGATACTCAGCCACTGGAGGATGTTGTTTATCTTGTCCATTCTTCAGCATACCTAAAAACTTTGTGCCCATTCTAAAGCTTATGTTTATTTTTCCGTACAGATCAGTGCTGTTAATCAACTTCGAAATGTTGTTAATTAAAGGTTTGATTCTCAGCCTCAACGTAAGCCTCAGCATAGTCTTGAGGGTTTTTTTAACAGACTGTCTGAGCCAACAGTAGTGCTGTACCTCCTGTTCCACAAACTGCTAATATTGTAAAGCTAGGAATAATATTATATATATGTTTAGGTTATCCAGTTTCTCTCATTGTATTCCTGATGGGTTACAGAGAAATGTCCAGAGTTGGAGGCAACTTGCTGGCCAGTGCAGGCACATCAGCACAAAACTCAACACAAAGAGGGCTGAGTGAATTGTTTGATGCTGCTCACATCCCTCTAATCCATGTGAGTTGCTTACTCAGTGAACAGGCAGCTTGAGGTTGTCAGGAATTGGAGCCCTGCTGTGCTTTGGGGGTGTGGGACATTCAGCTCCCGGAGCTCAGCCTGCCCATCTGTATGCCCCGGGGATATTTGCACTGAACTAGGAAAGGAATAAGGATCTTCCTCCTTCTTCCTCCCTGTTCATCTTCCCCCAACATAGGGAACATAGGCTTGGTTATCAGGAAGAAGTTGGATGCTGCCTCCAGATTCTTAGAGTTCATCCCTGCCATCCTGCTCCTGGCAATACTTACAGCCTTTCTGCCCGTCATGAGCCAAAACCCTCTCTTTCTCTGGAGGGAGAATGTAAAAGCTTTAGGAAGATTATTCCAGTGAAAGTCAACTGCAGACAAAATGAAAGGCAGTTCCCTTTAAAATTGCCTCCCTGTCTCAAGCTGTATTCCCTTTTCTCCTATTTCTGTTGTAGAAGGAGAGACTGCACAAAGCTCCCTAGGAGTTACACTGTTGATGCTGATTTTTATATGGCAATTCAGGTGCTCTGGTGATTAGCAGCAGTAGAAAGGCATGACATCAGTTAAAGCTTCCTCATAAGAGCTTTATAATCTAAAGTTAGACAAAAGGCCTAATGGAAGGACACTTGCGGGATGTGGGTCAGACAGTGCTGAATGATGATCAGGTTTTGCGGAGGATTTTGTTTATTTTCTAACATGCTGTAAGAAAACACTGGAGGAATAAAACCCACCTTGAATCTGAAAGAAAACCAGAGATGAACATGCTCAGTTTGTAATGCTGTCGAAGTGGGGAGAGAGCACAACATGCAGTAAGGAGGAGTGGAGTTAAGGACAGACCAATATAAGGAATACCTGGGGTGGACATCACAGGACTGTTTTGTCTTCTGTATGCCACACAGCCCTGACACCTTCACCCCTTCTGAGGATTGTGGTAAATTCTTCCCTGCAAAGTGGCTGGGAGGAGGGATGGAGGGCAAGGTTAGGGGGTTAAAAAGAGAAAAACCTACTGGCTTGGACAGGAAATTAGGAGAAATAGCAAAGCCAGAAAGTCAGCTTTTGTGAAACCTGTAGTTTACCCTACTCAAGGGAAGTCTCCTCACATTGCAATATCCAGTCAGTGCAGCTGCTCTCTCTTTTCATGGGTCATGAACATGGCTATTGAGGACTGGCCACAAGAACAGGGATGGGAAAGTTCATCTTGTGCTTACAGTGGCAGACGTGACTGCAAGCACAGAGTGCTGCCTCCGCAGGTCATTTTGTGCTGTGGACATCTGATCCCTAATTGGTCATTTAAACCACCTGTCTCATACAGCCGCTTTACAGCACACCCCACCCACAGCTTCAGCTGGCACTGGGCACAGGCAGTGCAGTGATGGACAGGAGTTTCAGGGCTGATGCTGCTCACCTGTCATCCCCATACAATCTGCTGCAGGCTTCATGGCTCTCTCTTCTTTTCCTTTTCAGGTTACCAAAAATGAGCGGCAGGTGATGAAGCCGTTGTATGACAGGTATCGCTTGGTCAAACAGATCCTCTCCAGAGCCAACACCATCCCTATTATTGTGAGTAGAGCATTCTTTTGCGGGCTATTTCTTTGGCTTCAAGCTGAGGAAGCAGGAATCACCGCACTATTGCATACAGCACAATCACTAAGGCTAAGTCCCAACCTCCCTTATCACTCAAAGATCAAGCAAATGAGTGAATCAATGGCACACTTCATACTGAAGTTGGTCAAAGCTGGTCAAGGGCTTCTAGTGCCCCTCTGTGAGCCATGGGGTACATATCACCTTGTGTTGTTTCTTCTCTTTCCATTGGGCTGCTGCTGTTATTTCATCATCTTCTGTTTGGCTACAGCCTCACTTCTTTTTCCATACCAACCCACGCTGAGCTGTAGGTCTTCTGTGCTGCTTGGTTACACAGGGCTGTATGTACAGGATTCCTGTACACAGGAACACGGACTTGAGTAGATCCCACTGGAGATGCCAGGCATGTCCTTGGCTGAAAGAAAGGGCCCTCAGTCTTCTAACACTTCATTTGTATTAAAGAGATCCTGCAAGCGGTGGATATTCCCTCATTCAAGGTGGTGCTTTGCCCCCTGCAAGGAACCCAATACACTCCTCTAGGCAGAAAATTCACCATCTTTAATTTTAGACAACTTGTGTAGTCCAGTTTTTAAAAACTAATTAATCTAAAAAGCCCATGCAGAATACTTCAAGGCTGTCTATGGAAAGAGAATTCTTTTATCAAAGTTCCTGTTTACTCTGCCTGTCATGTATGAATCTTTTTTTGCTTTTCCTGAGCAGTGCTCATGTCCTGCCCATTTTCCATAGACGGCCAATGAAGTGAATGGGCTGGCCCAGCATTACCCAGTGCAGTGTCACTGAGGAGTGGGGCTTTTTTCTGCAAATACTGGAAGGTGTTCCTAGTCCTGCATTTAAAACAAAATAAAAAGCTGTTCCTCCTGGAATATGCAAAATAGTCCCCAAAATGTGTGCTGTGGAGACTAGCAATCAAGGAGGAGGAAACCATGTAGGTGTGCATGGGCAGTTTAATGCAAAGCTCTCCAAGAGAGCCCAGGTCCTGTTTAGACACAAAACTGAAATTTCACAGAGGCTAGCAGAGGAGAGATGAGACTGTTTTTTTATCTCGTCCTCTGAGTGAGAACAGTGAGAGGCTCATAGAGAGACAGGATACAATTGAAAATCCATCTCTACATCAGTGAGCACTTCAGTGGGAAATCAGGCTCCTGGAAAGCAAGTCTGGAGAGCCTGGCTGAGCTTACCCTGTAGCTCTGGAGAGCCAGCCAAACGCTCTGTGTGTGTATGGGTCTTGGGCTGGGTATTATTTTCTTGCAGCCTTTGCCTTGTAGTCGCTACCTAGCTAGTAATCGCTCAAGTTTCTTTTTAGAAACAGATTGGCAGGGTGTCCTTTGCTAAGCAACATCCTGAGAGAAAACAGCCCAAGGTTCAGGGGGTTTTCCAGGCATATTTTTCTTCTTTGAGAAAGCTATTTCTCCTGGTGGTCCAGCGATGAGCTGAGAGTGAATGTGTGGGTGAGAATGAGCTGAGAGCAGGTGGTGGAGGAGAAAGGGGTTCACAATGTAACATACTTGTTAACACCTGTCACAGGGTTCCCCCTCCAGCAAGCGGAGAAGCCCTTTGCTGCAGCCAATTATCGAGGGCGAAACAGCTTCCTTCTTCAAGGAGATAAAGGTGAAGACCTCCAGCTGCTAACTAATTGCTCAGTTTGCATCAAATTTCCCCTTATACCAATGAAACAGAATGGTTGATTGATGGATTTTTTTTCATCAGTGTTGATTTTTTTGCAGTGTCCTCCTGAAAAATCAGTAGCTGCTTTAAGCCTCGCCAATTCTGATCAAATTCTTCCCTTGTTGTAGATAAGACTACAGTATTTCCTTGGCTTTGCATTTTTTCCTATCCTTCTCCTTTCCCTTCCATCTGCACATGATATATTTTATTTTGCTTTAAAAAAAAAAAATCACAATTGCCCTTGTACCTTGCTTTTTTCCTTGCTTTCCTCCTTTCTTTTAAAGGACACTAACTTGTTTTGCAGTAGTTTCTCTCACTCTCAAGCTCAGTGGCTTGCACACAGCACCGTGGCAGGAATGAGCTCTCACAAAACTAACCCTCGCACGTGGAGCCAGCCGGGGTGCTTACGGGATCCTTACCTGCTCCCTTCCACTTATTTTATCCAGGCTCTTTTTCACCACCTTGTGCAGGGTGTTTTTAAATTAATGAGGATGGAAGTAAGAGCAGCTTGATTCTGCTAGCTGATACTTGGTCAGATTTGGATGGCAGGATTGTTGTGTTTCTTCTTGTGCTGCTGTGGAGTAATAATTCGAGGTGGGGAAGATTGCTGTGATACTGGGCCTTCCCCTGAGGAATAAAGTCCAACTGTAGACCAGGACATGCAGCGTGGAGCTGGGCCCTGGCTTGCTTTCAGTGCCCTTGCAGTGTAACAAGGGAGAAAAGTGCTTCAGCACATTTGAGTCATATTTCTGTTACCCAGTCGGAGCTTGGTGAAGTGTAAATACTGCAGACTTAGAGATCCAAGGTGATTTGAGTCCAGTAGATTGTATATTAATGGACTATTCGAGGCAGATATTCATTAATACCAGATTGCAGACTGAAGATGTTAAGCTGCTGTTTGGAAGCTGGTTAATGATCACTGAGCTTCTTAGTATTTTCTAGATAACTGCTGGATCAAATCTGCAGTACTGGTCTGATGAGGAGTGTTTTTGCTTGCTTCTGTTTTTCTCTTTTAGTGTGTCCTTTTTTTTCCACCTCTGCTTGCACTCAGTGTGAGAACTTAGAGCTGTGAGTTATTGTGATCTCTGATGGCCAGCACGGGCTGGTGCTATGCCAGGGCAGCACCAAACCAGTTCAGCAGTGTCCTGCAGGGAATACAAACCTGGAGGGGTTTCTGGCAGAAGATCAGGATGACAGCCTTAAGCCTGTTAACATTATGTGCCTATTAACACTTAAATGAGGCTCGGTGAAGCTGCATCTGGCAGCTTTGTACTGAACTACACTGAGAAGTAAAGAGAAGAAATTGCCAAAAGGCCCCAAAACTTAGTTCCTGCATAGGTTCACTATGGGCAGGGAAATATTTGACAGGCCACTGACAATGTCAGTATTTGGGTGTTTCTGGATGAGGTTTTCTTGAAGCATTTGGGAGAGTTGACTAAAAGCTTGAAAGATGTTTTGACGTGACCTTACCAAACATTTTGGTACAATATCTTCAATGTTGTGTTGAAAGAATCGTTGGGATTCTTGCTTTGTGGGAGTGCCGATGATAGGATACTCTGGGGGTTTTACATTTGTAATTCTGGAATGCCTCACGATTGCCCAACAATCCAAGCAGGTGCATGCTAAATGAATCGAGTTGATGAAGATCATTCTGGTTCAAGGTATAAATGCTGCTGCAGATTTAAAGTGAGGTTGTTATGTGAGACTTTTTAAAGGAAAGGCCTTAGAGGGCCTTTTATGTTGGAGTTCTGGCTAAGAATCCTTTTAATTCACTCCTTTGTATTTAAGAGCAAAATTATTTCAGAAGTCTTGTGACAGCCAGATGCAGTGTTGTGGCTCTGAGGTCTAAATGAAATTCCAACACTTTCTTTTCCTCCTGTGGGCTTCCCGTGGCAGGAGGCTGGCTCCTGAGCTCCTTGCTGGCTCGGGCAGTGTGCTGGTGCCTGCAGCGAGGCAAGATAGGCTCAGGGGTGTCTGTGAGGAAAACACCTTGCATCTGTCCTCAGGAGCAGCTTGTCACACTGCTTACGGAAATCGTCCCTTTGCTTTCTTTCCAGGAGCTCTCTCAGAAAAGGCCATGGGAGCTCCTCTTTTGTTGCCAGAGAGATTCCCCTAAAGCAAAGTGTGCTGTTTTTACTGCTTAGACTGACTTAGCAAATCCTCCTCTGTGGCACAGCAGGATCCATGTTCTCCTGCTGCAGCCCTTCCCAGTCTGGGCAGGGTGGCACGCCTGGGGATGGGGAAATGGCAGTGATGGATGGTCTCCCCTCCCCAGTTCAGTCTGGAGTTGTTGGTAGGGTTTAAGAACAGTAGATGGCTGCTGGCTTGTGCTTTGTGTTTAAACTGTACAATTGATGTCTGGAGAAATGGGTCTTGTCTAATCATGTGCTAAATATGGCTTCAACTTTCACAAGTTCCCTGCAGATTTTCCTAAGGTGCATTCAAACTTCTCTATATCTTTTGTTATTACTGTTACTTAAAACTTTCTCCCAGATAAGGGTTTTTTCACCCTCCAGCCTCAGTCTTGGTTGTAATTCTCAGCCTGTGGCTTTGCAATGCATCATCATGGCCTAGAGCTTTAACTATAAAGAAAACTCTGGGCAAGCTATAATTTAATTAAACGGTATGCATTTATAAATCATTGGCTTTGGGGATTTAATGAGACTAAGCCAGGTCCTGGTGTTGCCATCTCCCTTTTTGCTTGAAATACAGGAGCAGTCTCTTAGGGACAATTAAACTATTCACAAGGAATTACGTGAAAAAAGAAAAAAACAAGAAAATGTTGTCTTTTGATCCCAGTGCTACAATATATTTTTGTCTTAAAGACTTCAGTGATATAAGCCCCCAAAAGCTTTTAAAGATACCCATGTGCTTAGATCCTTCTTGGCTAGAGTTACATGGCTGTAAAAAAAATACCTTTATCCACACATACATACATTAGAGAGATTTACTGTACATGCTGGCATTTGCTACTTTCTCTAAGTAGCCTCATTCCTTATATTAAGGTTGAAAACTGCCTTCTAGAAATGTCTCTGTACATAAGAGACTGGGCCTTGTTCCCTGATAATTAAAATTATTTCTGGACAGTGTCACAGGACAAGCCCTACTTTTAAGAACGCAGTGAATTGGTGAATACCAAGTGCAGCAGGGACTTTCAAATATCATGCCTATAAATTTTGTAAAAAAAATTGGAACACTATCAATTCATCAGAGTGCCTTGAGGAAATGCGAAATTGCACTGTGCAGAGTTTCCAGTCCAGTTTTTAGTGTATTCCAGCAAAATAGCCAGAGCTGATGTTTGGAACATGGTAGCAGCAGCAGTCCTTTTACAGTCAATCATATCCTGCATTTGGGTAATTGTAAGATCCATCTGAGCTCACTGGTATCGCTGTATGAGTATTTGAGGTCTTGAATTCAGCCATTAGAGAGAGCTGTTGAGCTGCATCTATTGAGAGAAAATTCCACATTTTAAACTGGCAGTCTCTATGCTGGGAAGTGTTTGCAGGGAAATACAGAGGATGGCTGGTATGCTTTGGACAATACGCATGACAACTGTAAGTGGATTTATTCACATCAGAATACATAAACTAAACAATGCAACAGGTTGCTCTGAACCCCAGGTATTTTTTCACTCAGTTGTGTTGCCCCGGGTCTCCTTAACCAATCTGAGTTTGTGGTGGCAATTTCTCTGTCATGCTTTGGTTCTAGGGTGTCTTGCTGATGGTCTTCTGGTGTCCTGTGTATTGCTTGGCAATTGAAGTGTTTGCTCTGCCTTTCCACCTCTTGTTCCCGAGTGCATGTGGTGAGAGGAGGAACCTGTTCCTGAGAAGGGAAGCAATAACCTGTCTTGTTGTGGGGTGCTCTGTGTCTGTGTGTAGGAGGAAGAGGAGGGGTCTGAGGAGGACAGCAACGTGAAGCCGGATCTCACAATTACCATAAAAACAGATTTCAGCGTGCGCAGCTTCTTGGATCAACTAGAAGACGATGCTGATGGCTTTGTTTCCCCGGTGGATGATAAGATGCCATCTAGGAGCAGTCAGGATATGGGGCTTTCAAATCTCCATGAAGCATCCATGTATGTTGAATGCACAGGCAACTTCAAAAAGTTATTTATTGCTAAGATAGCATTTTGTCAGAAGAGTGTCTAGGTTTTCTTCGTCTTTATGATTTGAGCCAGAAGTTTTAATGTTTTATTTTTAAATGCAGTAGACTCTTATAGGAAAGGGTTTGGGAAGAAATTACCTTGTCCTGATACTGATACTGATACTTAGCTTATGCATCTTTGGATTCCATCACTAAATAGTAACTCCACCAGTGGCAAGCCTGTATCATGAAAACCCTGCACTCCAGCAGGTTTATCAGGTTTTGGAGAGGTCAAGTGGAAGTAGCTTTACTAGTTTCAAGTTTGATGCAAACACATGTAGGTGGTAGCCCTAAGTTGTGACCATTGAATTTGATCCTATGAAAGTCACCAAACCTAGACCCATCTGCAGCAAGTAAGTTTTGTAGAAGTTAGTGGTAAATTGTGAAGTGCACACTTGACCTCCTTAGAGGCTGCAGCTTAGGACTATGATCGTTTTGCTGAACTAAATTCAGAGAGCTTTTTGTTTCAAGTAATGTGAGGCTGCCAGAGCTGCTCGCAGGAGCAGCTCCATTGCTTTAGCATACATACAAACATCTGTAGGTTTACTGTATGTTTCCTGTTTTAATTGTGTACACATGGATAATATCATTTACCTTTAAACCCAACAGCCCTGAACTGTTAGAGCAGCTCCAAGAGGTCAGGGAAGAGAAAAAGCGAATCAGAAAAAAGTTGAGAGACTTTGAAGATAACTTTTTCCGACAAAATGGAAGGTAACAATTTCTCAGCTGCCTCTCTGTTCTTCAGCTACTTTTAATCAGTTTTGCATCTATGGAGATTTCCAGATATACAAAGTTACCTGAATTCACTATAATGTATTACTTCTTCACACTCATTATCGTTGCTTTACCTACGTTTAGAATGGTGGAAGAGTTATTCAGCGTTAAGATAACTAGTTTTTTTCCTGATAATTTCTGTCCTATTCTTGTTTGTCTGTGAGGTATTCAGACACTAGTTTTATCAAGTATTTCTGCTTTAGTGTAACTGGTTTTGTTGTTTTAGGAAAATGTCCCTCATTAACCAACTGATAGAATGTTTTCATATATTTATACTCTTGAATTATCTTGTCTGTTTCTTGTCACCAGCCATCATACTTAGGGGTTTTTGTAAAATCACTGGAAACTTCAAATTTCCCTGTAAACCAAGAGTAACCTGATCAAATACTGTATTTCTTTTCGCAAGTGTGCCCGTTCATGTAAGTGCTGTGGTGCCAAGCCAGGGGAGGCTGTATTTTATTTTGCCAGGCTCACAGGCTGACACTCAGATGGCTCTTGAAGTGTTTTCCAGCTTTTTTGCAGAGCTGGTGATTTCGGAGAAGCAGGGCACGTTTCAAGTGGGATTTTGCATTTGGAACTGTGGGGTTGTGCTCAGCCTCAGCACACAAGCATCCCACACTTTGTTGGAGCAGCTTGTTTTCCCCTTTTTTTGTTTTTTTTTCCTTCTCAAAGGATAAATGTTCTGGTCTTGTTCCCTGATGAGGAGTAGAGGAGAGAAGCTGCTTTGTAGGTCTTGTTGGGGGACAGAGGGAGGCTGCTGGGGGAAGCTTCCTGTTACAGAAATCTCCATGATCTGCTTTCACTCCCACCAGGAATGTGCAGAAAGAAGACCGCACTCCCATGGCTGAAGAATACAATGAATACAAGCAGGTTAAGGCCAAGCTGAGGCTGCTGGAAGTCTTGATCAGTAAGAGAGATATTAGCTCCAAGATCATGTAAAGGAGGAGATTGTTTTTGCCAATAAACAAAGAGGAGAGAGCACCAAATGGACAAATGCATGAAGTGGATGCAGCGGGAGCCTGACTGGGAGAGCTGAGGAGCTCCCTGGCAACTGAAGGGTCATTCCCAGAGGTGGGAGAGGGAGGAAAGGCGGATTTCTGTCACTCTCTACATTTGTTGTTGCCCACTGTTTCTCCAGGCCTGATGCCCAAAATGGAGTTTGCCAGTGTAGGAGACACAACACTGCGCTCAGTGACTGCGCTGAAGGGATCCTTCTGTATTGATTTGCTTACAGATTCTGTAATATTTAGAATATCAAAGCCAGCCATGCTATTCTTTTTTTTTTCCCAGGATATTATAGCAAGAGGCAAAATAGGATTAATAGTAATGAAATCATCAAATAGCTTCTACTTTAGTTGAAGTAGTTGAAGGTCAGTGTCCTGACCGATCCCATGTGAAGGCACAGGTCAGGCAGCACCAAGACTGTTCTCTTGTAGCTACAGTAAAGATTTGCTCAGACTTTTGACCTGACTGTTTGGAGTCCAGCATCTTCTGTTGCTCTAGAGAAATGCTGTAAGAATCTCCTGGTCATCAGCCAGAGCTGGTGTGAGTTGCAGTTTTGCCCAGGCTTGAGTTGGGTTTTCTTCCCACTTTTTTGATGGCCAGTTCAACCAAAGTAGAAGGAAGTACCTGCATGTTTGGGATAGTAAAGAAAATGAGCCATGCAGCCAGGTTCTTACCAGCTTGTTCTGCTTGCAAGGTGATACTGAGACCTTCTGACCCTGTTTGGGCAACAGGGAAGAGAAGAGATTTTAAAAGCTTTAAGTCAGAATCCCGTAGGATTTTGGTGGTTGGTTAAATATCTGGTGTCAAATATGTGGTAGATATCTGGAAGACCCACCCTGTAGTACGTGTGCTTCACCTGAGCTGAACAGCCCACACGGGTGTCCCACAAACTCACTCACCTAAATTTTCTTCCTTTGTGCCCATCACCCCTGTGTGAGCTGCAGCAGCAACACTGATGGTGGCAGCAGAGGATGGGCTTTTCTTCCCAGTGTAGGAGGTATGGCAGCGCAGAGGATACTGCAGGACACTGAGAGCATGGAGCTGTACTCTGCCTATGGAAAGGGCCCCTGTCTCGAGTGCAGGTTTTGGCAATGCAGTGTTTGCAGATTTGCTTATGACTTTCAGAAAGGAAAGTCCTGGGACACCTGATTCAGGTGCTCATGTCAAACGGCTGCTGCCTGAAGGAGAGAAAGGCCCCGAGTTCAGGGACACCAAGTCACTGAGGGCTCACAGTTCCGCCTTCCTGGAGCACCTGGGCTCACTGTCCCCTCCAGAGGCTCGTGTGCACCCCTTGGTCTGCCCTGAGCCAGGCTCCACCCTGACACCCAAGGGAGGGCACTTCTGCAATGCTTTCTTCAGCTCCCCAGGGGCTCATTGCCAGTGTGCAGAAGCCAAATAGCAGAGATGAAATCCAGTGTTGGTTCTAGCCAGGCCTCGTGGATGTCATACCAGAGGAGCCAAGAGGACTCCCAGAACAACTTCTCCCTCTTCCTTCTTTATTAAGGGCAGGTGGGCTCACAAATAGTTGTATTTGGGTTGTGGTACTTAGATTTATCCCCTTTCACTTGCCATGTGTGCTGTGTGCTTGCCAAAATTGCTGCTGTTCCGGTCTCTTCAGGATCCATTGAACTCTTCCAAAGGTGGCCATGGGCAGCCTGTGCCCGTTGCTAGTCAGGGTGGGTAAGGCAGAGATGTGTGTTAGTGAAAGCACTTGGAATGGGGACTCACAGCTTGGTTTGGTTTTTTATTGATTGCAGAATTGCCTGTTCCATATAAAACCAGCAAAGACTGAATTTTGTATTTCCAAACAGTCCGGAGGACTTGTGTGCTGGCCTGAGGCTTGGCTTTTCAGAGGTGCTGAGTTCCCATTTCCTGAGATGGGCTCTGCTCTGATCCTTGGGGTGTGTTAACTGGGCTGACAGATCGGCTCAAAAAGTGCTTTGAAGGTGTTTGACTGGAAGGGAAGCCTGAGCAGGGTAAACCCCGCTGCCAAAACAGGGCAGCCCAGGAAGCCAGAGCTGTGCCTTTGCCTGCTCCAGCAGGCTCTTCCTCTCATTGTCAGCTCTCCCTAGTTATTTTAGGGAAAGCAGCTGAGCCAAGCTGACTGCAGTGTCGCTCTGCTGGTGGAAGTGCGGGATGAGAAAGAACGCTGGGTTACCAAAAGCTCCTTAGCACTGGCTCATTTTTATATTGTTCAGGCCCAGTTCAGCAAAGCAAAAGCCTGGATGGTGAGCATGTGCCTCAAGCTGGCCTGCCTTTGGGATGTTGCTGAATTACAATGGACTAAAGCCTGCATGCTTTGCTGAATCTGGGCCTGGACACCTTTAAATGGATGAGAGAAGCAATTTCTGCCCTTTTTCATAATCATGCATTTTTTCAGTGGGCCGAGGCTTTCCAGGAGTATATTTTCTCTGCTTATTTTTAAAAGCCTGTTTGCACTGTGTACTGATAAATTATCTGTTTTGCTGGGTTTTTCCCCTGACAAATCTTGATAAATGATATGTAGGGAACAGTCCATTTTATTTTTAAACTGATGAGATTGTAGCATTTTCTGATGCTTAGTTACTGCTGTTTACATGGTATATTGCTAGAATTTCAGATAGTTTCTATGAAATGTAAGTACAGTTATGCACTTTAGAGAGTTTATATTTTTGAACTTTGAAAACTAAAAGTAAAGAAACCTATTAATGGAGATTGTACATTAAAAAAAAAAGAAACACACCTAGCCATCTCTCTTTTTAAACTGTTCAAGTCCTTCCCCATAGCAAAAAGAAAGCAAAACTTCAACTGCCTCGTTGTGAAGGGAACTGCTGGAAACGATTATCAGAGAGAAGTGAATTTTAAAATTCCAGTCCTGGAAAGACATGTACAAATGCTGAACTTTGTCCTGGGTTTGCAAATGCTGTGACTCCCCTCTCCCAAACCAGCGCAGGAGGAAGACTCCTGAGCACTGAAACGTTGTCTTTGTACCTCCCACAGATGATTTGACTTCCCACTGACCACAAATAGCCAGAAATTGTTTGCCCCACCACACCAAGTCAGTCCAAGCAACAACTGTGATTTTGTTTGATTTGTCTGTGCCAACATCAATGATTATTGACTGGAGAACATTAAATACAAGCCTGTGCTTTCTAAAAGGTGTGAAGTACTGTACAATATTGTACTTTATGTGATATAAATAAGCTGTTTAATGTAAGACACCCTCTTTCCATGTCACTAGAACAAGCTGTCTGGTGTAGGATGGCAGTAAGGTCTTTTGGGCTCCCCATCCATGGGGGCTGCCTCAGACACGTGTCTGTGTTACCACATTGTGGTAGAATAAATCATTAAAATGTAAATGTTGGCCATGAATGGGTTGTGCACAAAGTAAGATTGCAGGAGTGAAAGATAGAGGGAAAACTTGTCATTTTTACAAGCTGCATTTGGTTTTATTCTGTTTACTCCTGAGTAAACAGTTGAATAATGGATGTTTCTGTTAATGGCAGTAAAATTAAAAGCATTTTTCTTTTAATCATTCTGCTGCTACATCGGTTGTTATTTCTGGTGTGTGCAAGTTTCAGAGGGTAAGTGCTGCCAGCCATCCTCCAGCCTGAGGAGCCGTCTTTGGAGCTGTTTGCAAGTCAGTGATTGACTGCTGCTGCTGAGGTGAGCAGTGGGCAACCAGACCAAAATTGTT
The DNA here is from genome assembly GCA_013397845.1 of Melanocharis versteri. NCBI lineage: Eukaryota > Metazoa > Chordata > Aves > Passeriformes > Melanocharitidae > Melanocharis > Melanocharis versteri. The sequence continues at coordinate 54,534 of VZTG01003627.1, read as the reverse complement.
ACAGGTTGAGTCAAAAAAAAGTGTTTGCAGTGAGTCCAATACCTGGAGAAGTACAAAGTAACCCACAGGGGTAGAAGGGGACTAAGTGGGGCAGAGTGGGCCTGGTTTAACATAATTAATTGTGCTAATGGTCAGAGCCTGCAACGTTTACATCCTGGAGGGACAACACGCCCAGACGCACAATGAGAGCAAGGCAGGCTGATGGCTGAGCAGGATTTCCTGGGCTCCTCCTGTTTATCCCTCAGGTGTTCACTAAGGTTTTGTTCCCTTTGACCATCATGCTATGTGATGTCAGGGGCCCTCTGCTTGGGGTGCAAGGCACGGGAATTGGCTCTGAGAGTCCAAACTGGACAGCCCACTCTACACCCCCACTGCGTATCTTGGTGCTCCGCAGTTAGAAGATTTGTGGAAAACTTGCAAAAAGCTCTTGCCCTTGGAGATTAGAGGGGATTGACATCTCCAGCTCTTGGAGGGGGCAGTCAAGTCTCACCAACCTGCACGGTCACTCACGGCATGGAGAGTGGAACACTTGCTGGACCTTGTATGGTCAGCAAGTGTCTGATCCTTGTGCTTCCCTTTGGACACCTGCATGCAGGGAACTGGCTCCTAGAATAATGGATATGTACATACATCAAACAATACATAGTTTTGCAAATAATTTGGTGTATAGCAAATATTTGGGTTGGCTGGGTGCAGAAGCCAGTACCAGGGTGGGTGTGGGTGCCTGACTGAAAAAAAAATTTGTTAATAATCACTTTTCTTCAGACTGCATTTGGTGTACAAAAGCAACTTGGGAATGCATTCCCCAGCTAATGACACCTCAGTGACTCTGGGCTCGGGTCTCTGTTTACATGATTTATGTAAGCAACATCAAACTGAATCTATGGTGTCCTTTTTCACATAAATGGATTAAAAAACATTATGTGTACGCTCTGTATTTTGTACAAAACAAGAAAATACAACTATTTTGGCTGCAGGTGTTTGGTGACAGCTTCTGTTCTCTGTGGGATGCTGCCATGGGTGGCTCAGCTCAATAAAGTGGCTCATAAAGTCCTCAACAGCCCTGGCCCCTCCTGCCTCCTCCTCTTCAGCTGAACAGGGCTGACACCTGCAACTGGTAAAGAGATGTGTGATGTGTAAATACAAATATACACACATTTTGCATTCATACAGTATATAAAACATATACACACCTCTGTAGTGTAATACATGTTATCTACAATAATGCAAGGGATGGAATGACTCAGGGCTGGTCTCAAGTCCAAGCTCTTCCATGGAGGACTTCCCTTTGTCTGAGACAGGGCAGAGGCAGTGCTGGAGCCTGGAGCAGCTTCCCATTTGCTTGCCCACACGAAAAGGCAGCTACTCCATCAGAGTTAAACATCAAATTTATTGCATAATACTGTACTATGTACACACACATCGAAAATAAACATTTGATATAATTGTATATTTGTCTTCAATGCTGCATTAGAAAGAGGCTGGGGGGCTCTCCATGTAGCCCACAGCTTGTCTTTAAAAAAAAAAAAAAACAAACCCAAAAGCCTAAAACCTTTTGTTACGAGGTGCAAAGTTCAATACTGTAAATTGAACATGGTGCATAAATACTATGTCCTAATAACAAGTCAATGTCAAAACCACCCTAGGCTTAAAATGAGATTTACATCAAGACCTGAAAAATGGCAGGGGAGAAGGGAGAAAAATCATTCAGACTTCACTTCAATGGGGCAGTGAGACTGAGGAAAAGAGGACAAAGGCTCTCCAATCATACAGGATAGATTTAGGTTGTGATTTTTCAACATTTTCAGTCTCATTCATACAGATTGTCCTTCAGGCCCTGTGGCAAAACAGCTGCCAAGTGAGAAGGCTGTTCTCAAACAGCAAAGTGAAGTAACCCTAACTGCAAAGATCAAACCAATCTCCAGACAGGGGGCTGCCACTCAAATGGGGATCTCCTCCTCCTTTCTTTGACCTGACCTGATGAGACTGGAGAGATTGTACACACCTCCCACGCTCACACACCCCTGCACACGCACATCCACACGCACAGCTCCTCTGGACAGAGGTGGCAGCAGGAAAAGCAGCCACCTCACCTGGTATTGGAATTACAGGACTGTTGGGATGGAAAAACGGCTGCCCACCCACCCAGGCTGCAGACTTGCCAGGACAGAAACACAACACGAGGGAGGCATTTAGAGAAACCTGCTATTATAGGTAGGGTTTGTCCTTCCACAAGCCTGAACACAAACCCCACTCCAGAGGAACTCTGAGGCTTCTTTAAAAAGTCTGAAGACAAAATTCAAGACAAGTGAGGAAAAACAAGCCAACCTCTGTAAACCACCATATTTTCCATGCGACATCCTGGTGCAAAAAGAGAACATTACTAATGCACCGCTCCGCGGTCACACGTGACATCCCAGCCCAGTACCATCCACCAAGGACCAAAGGGCAGAGGAGACATTTCCATTCAAAGCAAGCAAGAACCAGCTTGCATTTAAAAAGGGAGGAAAAAAGGGTGGGGGGAAATCACAGCTTTTCAAAAAGGAGATCGCTATTTCATCCTCAGTTTCCACCATACCCTAAATGCAAGGGACATCAAAATATTTCAACTGAAGTAAAAGGAGAGGTAAGAGTGTGTGTGTATGGGGGCAATAAAAGCAGACTACAGGGAACTGCCAGGAGGGCAGTGATGTCAAGATGGAGGGGAAACAACAGAAATGCCCACTGAACTGGTTTTGTTCAGTAGATGAGAAAATTAAAAGCAAGAGCCTCTCCCTGCTGAAGCCCCACAAAATGCTGGCAGCATCAGGCTGAGACTGCATCATCTCTATTATTATTATTTATATTTACCCCCCCCCCAAAAAAAAAAAAGTCCAGATCCATTCCCTTACAAAAATAAAGCCCAAGCCCATCGTTCTCTTGCTCAGCACCCGAGAGTCTGTGCCTGCCCCGCGGGGTCAGGCCAAGCTGAAGCCCTCGTAGTGGTCGATGGCCTGCACGAGGCGGGCGCTGAGGATCTCCTTGCTGCTGTACTTGGGCAGGTCCAGCAGGTTGTAGCAGGTGTGAGCCACGGGCAGGTACTGCTCCCCGCTGGGCGTCGACTGGATGATGATGCGCAGGCTGGACATGCCGTAGATGGGAATGCGGTCGCTGCCCGTCAGGAACACTGCGAGAGGCACAGGGAAGGCCAGGCAGGTGAGTGACCTCCCACCAGGGCTGCACCCACAGGCCAAGTTCAGCCCCAGCTGCCTGGAGGGGCTGAAACCCTGAATTAATTCCATGCAGAGCCTGGCTGGCTCCCAGCGGCACTGCAGGACAGCGAGGCCAGTGCCAAACACAAACGCTGGCCTTTATCTTTCCAGCAGTCACAGAAACTGAGTGGCTGGGGTTGAAGGGACCTCTGGAGGTCCTCGGGGCCAACCCCCTGCCAGATACCCAGGACAGAAGGCAAAAACCACCGCAACAGAGGGAAACCCCAGCTCTGACTAACAGACATTGCCACTCATGCTGTATTACCCAACTTAATGCAATGAAGCTCTGCAGCCACTCCCACCTGAGTCTTCAATTCCAGGAGATGCGGCACCACTGCAAGATACTCACAGAGAAATTTCTTCTTCTTTTCCAAGGGAAATGCATGGAACGTCTCCCAGAACATTCTCACAGTTGGGTGTGTGGCAGTGTAGTCTCCCTTATAGACAGCGCTCTATTGAAAACCAAAACACCACATTTTCAGTTGGCACTAGAAAGCAAAGACCAAACAGAACCCAGACCTGATCTTTTCCAGTATCTGACATCAGATCAATGCCTGAGAGCTTCAAAAGGAAACACAGGATGGGTGATGGGCAATGGCATGGCTCAAAGACCCGGCAAGGACTCTCCTGGCAACGTGAGGAAGGCAGACATTAACTAGGCTTGTGCTTTTTGGGTAATTACAAGTGTGGAGAGCAATTCTAGAGTGCTTATTCACAGGCTGAACTCATGAACAGGATCACATGTTCTACACTGTGAGTGACTTGCTGGCCTATGGATTTTGAGAGGATACAACCCCTTCTGGGTGTCCAGACTCCCCTCTGAACCCTTGTGTACTCTTTGCCCTTGTGCACTGGAGTTTTACTATAGGAGAAGACCCTTCATCTCCTCCCTTCAGTCTTAGATTTCATCCCAAAAAAAAGCAAATGGAAGCTTTCTCCCTATCCTTCTTCATCCTGAATTTCCTCCCTGAGCTTTATCTGTAGCAGGCCAGCACAGTGAGAAACTTTTCATGTGAATGACAGCAAGGTGTACAAGGAGCATAAAAAAAAAAGAAAATGCATCTGTGGCTTATCCCATCTCCTGACAGAGACTAATGCTCATCTCACACAACTGCACAATCCTGGCACTTGTGCAAAAAAAAAAAAAAGTACAAGAAGAGGGAAGCTTTACCTCTTCCAGTTCCTCCCAGTTGTAGTTACTGTTTCCAACTATCATGGCCCTGAGCTCTGTGGGCTGGAAGAGTTCCAGGACCTTCCCACCACACACTTTCAGGAAGCCAGTAGAAAAGGCCGTGTACCACTCTTGGATGGAGAGGTTGAAGATGTAGTTTACGTAGGCTTCGACAAATTCTTCCCTAATGCATTGAGAGAAAGCAGGCAAAGGAAAGCACTTTTAATCATATGCCTAAGCAGCAGCACTGCCAAGTTTTCCTGCTTCTGCCTGTGAAGTGTTTTGCAAACACGAGTCCCCAGCAGGCTGAACCCACTGCCCTCCTCTCACCGAGTCACTGCAGCACGGACAAAGTGTTCAGCAGCAAGTGCCACCACGTGTCTGCTTATTCCCTGGCTGTGGTGGCATGGGAGGCCCCCCAGGTTCTCTACCACCAGTAAAGCTGAGGAGGTTGCAATTGAAAGAAATATTTTGGCCTTTTGATGGAGCAATTCTCACCACATACACTATGCAAAAGCAGCGAGGGACAGGTGAGGAAGTAAACAGGAAATAAGCAAGCAGACTAACAAAAATGAACACTAGGAGTAAGAAATCATATACCAAAGGGGGAGTTATTTTCCAGTGCATTTGTTTTATTGTCATTTTCTCCACAGTCACCTGAGCATTAGGGAAATCCAAGCTGATTAAGCACTTAACTGTTGCTTAATTCCTCTCCGGCTATTACGGTCATGAACCCTGCATCAAGAGCATTTTATGAACTCCAAAGGAGAAAGGGAAAATGCAGGCATTTCCTACTCTGCATTGGTCAGTTACAGCAATCCTGTGCATTCCCCAGTTCCCAATGAACTTTCCTCCCATGGGAAGGGCAGTGCCCACAGACATGCACACAGCAAACTATTCAGGCCATGGGGCAGCAAATTGGTCCCTGGCCCCTAAATGTAGAGGTGGAGGAAGTCATTAAGCACTGTAAGGTAAACTGACAGCCATGTCTAGACTTGGATTTAGAGGTTAGCTTGAGTTCAAAACTCCAGTCAGGATGAAGCAATTGAATTTTGGAATGTTAATCTGACGGAACTACACATTAGCCTTTCTCCTTAAGGATTTTCTTCCCTTGTTTCCTATCCTGACTTAATAAACAGTTCCAGTAGTTAACCCTGGTGCTCTTCCCAAGTGTTCTCAGCTAAAATCTTTGTTCCTTTGTACTGTATGGCATACAGTAAAAAAAGGGCTGGGGTTTTTTTTGAATGTACATGCCCAACCCAAAAACCTAAAGGGTTCTATCACTGGTATTTTCATCTTTCCTTCATGGTTGCAGGAGTAGATTAAACACTCCTCTGTTTTACCTGAAGTCCATCATCTCTTTGCAGGGATACAGAATTACCCTGCTCCATGTCCATGTGAGTTTTGCAGGGAGGCAGCTCTTTAGCTGTGTAATTGCCCCATTTTGGGCAGTAGTGAAGTAGGTAAGAAGTAACAGACACAAAGATTTTGCTACAGCAATGACTTTAGACACATTCAAAACCCTTTTAAATAATCAGATTAATAGGAAATTACTTCATCTCCAGCCTTGCCAGCAAGGTCTTCAGCAATCGTAGTACAAGTCCCTAACCATGCTGCTGAGTAGTCACTGGATCACAATGTTTTGCCAGCAGAGAAAGAATGTGAACGCTGCTTCAAGTAATAAAGGCATTTGTAGAAATCCAATTACAAGATTACGGGAAGAAAATAGTTCAGCAGCTGGACAAAAAAGAAAGGGGGGAAATGGTAGCTGCGCTAGTAATAACTCTGGGGTGTTCAGTCAAGTGAAAAGGGATCCAAGTACAGCAGGTCCTTCTGGCTATGATCAGGGATGGGGTCAGGCTGTGCTCAAAGGAAAGCGCTTCCGGCTCCAGAATTAGGACTACAAACAAGTCTGCCAGGATCAGTTTTGTTGGTCATGTACAGTTCCTCTCAGAGCCAATCAGGGATATTAACCTGGGCCAAAACCATGCTCCAATCTCTACCCAAAATGAGAAAACTATCCGGGGTCTATACAGAGGCCTTTTATAGGGAAGACATCGATCCAAATGCATGGTACATTTTCCAAACATTGGTGGAAAGATGACGAAAACTTGATTTCTGTTCAAGTGCCACTAGTACCCAGTAACTTTTGAACACCTGGTCTTAGAATTTGTTCACAGTGACTGCTAATTCCCCCCCACATTTCCCTTCAGCCAGGGTTTCTGTGGCACCTGACTTCACCACAAGCAAGAGTCCACCCCAAGAGGTGCCCCACTTGCCTGTTGTCCTTCTGCACCAGGATTTTATCTCCATCTTCAATCAGGTTCTTCTGCTCTGTCACACCATAGCTTTCCCTGCAGATCTGTACAAAACCAGGAAATTAACTTTACCAGAAGTATTTTCCAGGGCATATGCTTACAAGAAAGACAGAGTCCTCTTTCACAGCTGATGACTGGCATGTAAAGGGTGGGCTAGAGAAAATGGTGTGTGCAGAAACTTCTGTTCTCTGCTCCAAGTACCCTGTGTTCTTCACCACCCTCCATCACCTACATTTGCTGTAGGACTGCTATTAAGTTTAAATGTGAACTTAAAAAGGAAAAAAATTACTTTAGGTAAATTTCCTGGGAAAAGAACCCAAAAGATTGGTAACTAAGAACCTGTTTTTAACTAAGCCCATGAGCTCGGGCAACTCAGCTGACTCCCTTTTTTAAGAGAAACTCAGTAGGTTAATTCATCCTCTGTCACTGGAAGAATAAATGACACAGATATTTTCCTGCTTCTGCCAGCCTAGAACAGCAGCAGTACAAACCTATACTCTGTACACTAACTGGTTACCTGAAAAAAACGAAAAAGAGTCAATTTGCAAGTTCCCATAGACAAAAGACGCCCTTATGTGTGAAAAAGAATTTGGAGAAAAGTCTCTTTTGTTACTTTAAAGGCATCCTTTTTTAACACAGCCTGCATTATCATCATTATGGCTTCATTGCCTCATCCCAAACTACAGCTCTGTTGTGCAGGAGACACAGTCAGATGCAGGCCTGACTCACTCCAGAGGCAAGTTTGGTCTAAGAGAGTTTATGTGCTCTCATTCATGCAACAAGGAAATGGGCACCACTCTCCCTGCTCAGCAAGGCTCTTCACAGTGTGGAGCAGTTCCATGGTACCTTGTCTTTACCCCAGGGCAGGCCTTGGACAGAGAGTCAAAAAAATGATCCAGCTCAAGATGAACCCATCACTCACAACCTGTTAGAGCATCAGGTCTTTAAACAGTGACAAGGCTATTTTGAAAACCACTCAGCTTAATCTACTTACTAGCTCAGTTTTCAGGACCACATACATACAAAAGAAGAAAGGAGTTGACAGCAAAGAACATTTTAACATTAGCATGGGCTATGTGCTATAGGCATATGGAATAAGCCCCAATACACACGAAAAAATAGATGGGCTTCAACTATACCACAGTAATCAGAAAGCTGATATGTTAAATGTCTTACTGTAAAATTCAAACAGAACGTCTCCTCCACATCTTCCCCAGGGTAATCTAAAAGTTGCTGGAGACTCCTAAATAACAAGTGGGGAAAGAAATGAAAAAAAGAATAATCAGAGATTTAAAAAGCCATACCTCTAACAGGGAAAAAAAAATTCAGCAGAAGTAAACAGCATCATACATCTGGGTAGCAGGATTGCAAGAGAGAGAATCTGAGTCACCTGAAGCGGTAAGAAAGAAATACACCTCAAATAAAGAGATGCTTCGCTAGAAGCAGGATAAATGCCAGTCCACAGAAACCATCAATACGGTCCATGCCTACCTAGCTCATGGATCATCTTTAATGATCCTGCTTTGGAACAGAATTACATTTCTAGTTCTAAAGCTCTACTTCTATGTCATCACCACACAAAGGTCTGAGGGAGTGGAGGAAGAGACAGAGGTGGACTGTATCTGCATGCCCATCATATAGAAAATACTCTGCTGACCCCCAAAATCCTGCTGCTGTCTTCCTGGCATTTTACCTCATTATTGATAAATACAGTTGTCACTTTATGTAGATAAATCAGATGGCAACTCAGGAAAAGAAATAAGACAGCAGTCAGACAGTGAGATCTTAACTTCCCTTTGTCAGGGGGAACCAGTATCCCTATGCAATTAGGTAGAAAAGACTCAACACACCACTTGGAAAAAGTAATTCTTTCACTCCATTCAACTTCTTACTGGCATAGGAGCAGGTCAGAGCTGCTCTGGTTCATGGATGGGATGATTCACAGTGCTACACACAGTTTCCTGCTTACTAGCCTGAGCCTGGCTCGAGGGGAAAGGCTGAGGCTGGGATCTAGAATCATGCACACAACCACACAGGGCAGGGACAGGCTTCCACCCCTCTTCTCAAAGGGGGGTGTGGGAGGTGTCTTTTGGCTGAGTTGGTACCCAGGTTCTGGGGGTCAGGAGGGTGGGAGCCTAAGCAGATGGATCCAATAGCCTTTGGGAGAGAAGTCTTACACAAAATTCACCACTAGCTCATATGTTTTGCTAGGCCTACAGCCACCCAAATTAACCAGTCACTCAAAAGGATCAGGAGGTGTTTTATTGATCACCTTTTACCTAGTTTGGCACTTCTTGTTCTTAGTTGGATGGTCTACTTTCCCAGAAAAGCTGCATATTTTGATTTTCATACCTTCCTTCCGTGGGGGATAGCTCCTTCAAATCCTCTAGGCAGGGCTTCACGTTCAAGAGTTTTTTGTACAGAGCCAAGGGAAAGTGAAGGTCTACCACTGTGAAATTGTATATTGCAAGACCACATATGATGCCAATCAAGTGAAACCAGTTGTGTTCTACAAAACACTGCAAAACCACACAGAGAAATCCTGATGAGACACACGGGCACTGGTGCACTGCACAGTAACCTTTCCTCCATGCACTAAGAAGCCAGACCCTGCTTTTCCAACTGGGACAAAGTCAGAGAACTCCTACTAGGTGCCACTTGGGTTGGAAATTCCTTGCTGGTGTGTGGCACGGAAATGAAGCTTCAGAAACCATGCTCTATTACTTTTGTAAGCCACGATCAGCTGTGGAAACAGCAGTTTTCTACCTTACCTGCCTTTTAATTCCTTTTTAAATACCTCTGCATTTAGACACTAACAGCGCTTCAATGTTTACTGTCTATGTACTGCAAGAAAATGTGTTAACAATCCTCTCCCTATCACCCATCCTACTTTCTATTAAAAGCTTCTGCATCAGCACAGTGCCACCCAGGCAGACACACCAGCAGAGGTGCTGGCACAGGCCTCCTCTTCTCCACATATTGACTCTCACACTGCTGTGTCAGTCACAGACTGGCTGCCCACGTTTGTTAAATGTTCCAAACACACGACTCATTTTCAGTGCTTACACTGTCATCACTCCTGGTGTCAAAAGACTTGTTTTATAGCACTGACATTAGGAGTGAATGCTCTGTAATACTGTTTACAAGTTAAAAAAGGTACCATGCCACTTCCTTCCTCATAACCCCCCGAACCAGGACAGCCACTCCTTAAGGGAAGACTGACAACGCCATTTCCCATCTTGCTACCTATGAAAGGACAAAAAGGACATAAACCACCATCTCCAGCCATCTGACAGGCACAGATCTTGCACTCCACGCTCTTCCAAAACCAACAACCTCCCACTACAAGCCATGTTTCTCGCTGTTCAAGAGCTTCCTCACATAAAGCATTAACAACTTTAGATCCTGAAGGCGATAGTGACGCATGACTAAGTGGGCTGGCTGCAATTATGTGACCCGCAAGGGAGGCACAGAACTCTAATGCCATTACCTCCTAAACCTCTCATTCTGTAGAACAGCACATGACCATCACATTCATGATGATAAGAGTTCCACTACCTGTCATCTGACCCTTAATACAAGTTTTATTACAGGATAAGAATAAAGAGAGAGAGCCAACTCCTTAACAGGCACAACCATCACCATTCTCCTAAGGTGAACGGACCTATTTACACTAACTGAAAATAGAGTTCACATTGTATCACGAGTAGAAAATGAGAGGAAGAACATTTCTTTCCCACAGTTTGCCACTAACTTCCTTGTCATTTAAATGCAGAATATTATTCCAACCTGCATGTACAGAGGGCAAGGACTCACCGTGTCTGAAAACCACAGCAGGTTTGACTCTGGGTAGTAAGTGAACATGCCATAGATAGGGTTCAGTAGTTCTTTTAACAACAGGAGGAAAAATTCCTTTGTCACTCCTCCAGCATCAACAGCTTCCTCACCATCAAAGATGACCTGTAGAAAAAGCAGGTCAGTGGCAGGGGTGCAGAGCTGAGACCTAGTGAATCAGACCTCTCTCTAACTGGGAGCCATGCAAAGCAATTTCTCCAACATGCCCAGACTCACAGCAACCCACGAGCTCATTTCAGTGCTCTGCCTGCAGGGACAGAAAGGGGACAGGGGTGGCAAATCAGGTATTTTGAGAATGTTTAACTCCTTATGCAAATCATAAATAACCACCTGTCATCCCAACAATCCAAGCAGCAGCATGACAGCAGCTACTGAAGATTGTGGCAACCTCTCAGAGATAAAACACACTGTATTGTAAATAGCCTGTTCCTGCAGAAAGGCAAAACAGAGACTGCATAACATCACAAAATGCTTCACCCTCTGGCCCTTGTACACTCGACACACCAGGAGAAGAGAGTAAACCCTGTGCTTGCCTTCTTGGAAACTATCCACTACCAAAGCACTTCAGGAGTCAGAAAAAAAGACTCAACCCTTGCACTGGCTAGATCAAGGGTTCCTGTGTGCTACACCGATGGAGAAGTTACTGCACACTGGTGAAGTGGTAATGTGAATGGCTGAAAGGCTGCAGAAATGTTTGCTAAACGAGAGGGTGCTATAGATATGGAGGAAACTTACTTTGAGAGGTTTTTTCAAATCAATGTCTGAATGGATGCTCAACTCCCTTAAAGCATCACCAACTAAGTTACTCCTGCGAACATGAAGTACCAGGAAAGGGCTTCTGGCCAGCAGAGGCTCCAGGGTGAGAAGCATGAAGACATTCTGCAGATTTGCACCATTTATTGCAACCTGTAAATAAAAGAGAAATGAAAAGCCACAGCTCAGGTTCTTTCTTCCTACGAAAGGAAAACAGTTAACAACTACATGCCTGGTGTTCTTTTCCACCTTAAGCCTTTATTTTGGTTTCCCCAGGGTTCAAGAACCCCATGCTCACACTGTACTATGTGTGTGCCTCTATGCCTACCTGTTCCCCCATTTCCCACACCAACACTTTTAGTCCACGGATCAATTCACTGCATTTGAGCAACAGAGATCAAACTCCTGAACATTTTTTTTACATTAGGCAGTTGGGTGGGGAGAAGAGGCTTTTTTCATGCTCTTATTGAGTCAAGAAACTCAGTGTGAACACACTCAGGCAGGAGTGAGTCCAGGAGGGAAAATAGTGCTACAAATATACCAAGCAAGGACCCAGCTGACAAATGCATCTTGCAAGGCATCAGGGAATATATCACATACAATTCAAACCCCTCATCCACACAGATTTGCTGGAGTTGGGCAAGGCATAAAGCCCAGTCTAAGCTTTGGCTGCACTTAGGTTATTTCTTCTGATGTGTTGTCCATAGTAAATGGCAAATTCACATTTAAAAATTCAGTTTAGAAGTCAGTTTGAGACAGAAATCCACCAGGGACCATGCTGCCTCTGTCCCAGCACTCAGAGAACTACCAGTTTCTTTGGCATCTAAGTGGTTGTCTTGCTAAAGATCCTGTCTCAGGACAACAAAACCTGTACCAGTCTGCTGTTCTGCCAAGGTTAAGGTCGGTACCTCCTCTCAGCCGCGCCCTGCTCACAAACTGGGCAGCTGAAAACCTGCAAGAGGCTGACAAAATGAGAGCAGGAGGGGGTGACTGCAGCATCTGAGCACAGGCCAAGCCTCTTCTGCCTTGCTGCAGGCTGTGTGCTCAAGCAGCCACGGAAAAGCTAGGAAATGGGTATTACATGGAACGAGCACCATGGCCACAAGGGACTGTGATCACAGTTTCCCACCCTGAAGGAACCTGACAACCAAGGACCTCAGCAAACTTATTTCACAGAGGGTGGGACGAGTCCCAGACCCAGCTGCACGGATGAGGGGGCAGTGCCCAACGCTCTGCCTGTCTCAGGAGGCACGTGTGTGAGCAATGCCTGGCGCTGGGACATTTCCACTGGCACACAGGCCAGCTGCCCTTGCCACAGCCTGGCTGTGAGCTGGCTTGGCTGCCACCTACAGGGTGCTGGAGCTGGGCAGCTGCTGTCAGCACCCTCCTGGAGGGCCCCGAGGCTGTGCCCCTCACCACTAGTGGGTGGGTGGGCTGCTGACAAGAGCTGCTGCCTGCAACCACAAACAGCATCAGGAGCTGGTCTACAACACTCATCTCATTATTAGAAGGAACAACCACTCCTGCACCAGGCAGAAATCTGGAAACAAGTGTCCACTTACCTGAACATTTGTCTACTTATCCAGTCTTACAGCTCCTCTAATAGAGGCCTCACCTTACTCCTTATCCTTGCACTATCATAAATACATAACTACTCCTTCCCTCCACAGTTTAAATTTCCACCACATGCACATCTGGCAGTTCTGATGTTGCCAGACAAACACTTTGAAGGGAAAGACACCAAGCACTGCCTCTGCAATATCCAGGGCAAAGACGTTCTCCAGCCACACTGCTCTCCTGTATCATGGAAACAATAAAGTGTTGCACACACCAGCTCCCAGTTAACAACCTTTCCATGCAGGCACCATTGCAAAAGGCAGAGAAAAAGAAATGTGTCAGGAAAACTGGGAGAGAGAATGATTACCTGCATCTGTAATTCTGCATCTGTCTGCAGCATCTTGGTCTTAGCTTGAGCATCAAAGATGAAAGGGTAAGAGCAGAGAGTCACAGCGTCCTGCAAGAAAAGCAGGCAAGATTTGTTCCTATCCACAGCTTCCAGAGCACTTCTTTAAGTAAGAGTCTTGAGAAACAATTTCCTTACCTGCATGATGGATGGCCTTACTTTCTGTAAAAGAAAAAGAGAAGCATGAAAATCTTTCACTCTTTCGATTTTGTGTCTTGTGGGTTTTTTGGATGGACTAGTCCAAAGGTGACCCAAAGTAAATTTTCCTCCTTTGGGACCAATAACCCATTTTTCTTCCTCTTAAAGAAAAGCATAGGAACTTCCTCCTCAAGAAAATGCACAAATCTAATTCAAAACATGAACATCAAACCTTACTAACAGGACTGACTGGCACAGAAGCCTGTGTTAGTCTGCCATGGGTGAAACTTGCTCTTATGAAGAGTAACAAAAAAACTACTCCCAAGGCAGAAACCATATGAAACAACAGGAGAGACCATAAGGCCACTACATGGCGATACCAGAACACCCCTGCAATGCAAATTACTCGTGATTAGCCACATTGACACATTTTTAACTATCCCTTACAAAAATTTAAGCCAGTACTTTATTGTCCTGCTGACTAAAGGTAAGCACACAGCAGCACTATTTTAAATGATGGAAGGTAGAGGATGGGGACACAGCACACACAGCATTTACAAAGCCCATGAAAACACACACAGAAGTTATCGCTACAGTCTGGTTTTACTCTTGCAGCATCCCTTGGCAGATGTTTTTTGGTGGTTTTTTACACTTGGGATTCCTTTCCCTGCTATAATTAAATAATCTCACTGGATTCCCACACAGCATATTCCAGCCCTCAGTTTAGTTATCTCCTTTCTTACAGATGGGAAAGTGAGACATAAAAGAGGTGAAGGGTCTTACCCAAGATCACCCAGCAGGTTACTGGAAGAGCCAGGAATAGAACCCACATCTCTTGAGGCTTGGTTCAGTCCCCTAGCCAGAACGCCACACTGCCTCCTCTTACAGAGCAACATTTTAACATCACTGGCTACATTATTCACAATACCTGCCTAAACAGCAGAAGTAAAGGGCAAAAATTATAATTTTAGAATACAGGCCTTGGCTCCTGAGGTCTTGATTACATTAAAAGGATCCAGTGATTGAATTAATCCCCTTGTGCAAAGACCAAATGAAATTCACATGAATAATCGCAGAGACTGTTGCAAGCTTTGGTTAAATACTGTTACCTCCAAGTCTTTCGACAGCCTTTTTATTTTTAAGTCAATTTTGTAAAGCCACAGAGTACTCAGCTCTGAGAGACTTAACATATAGATGCTCCTATACTGAATACACTACACTCTCATTAAGGATATTGAAAATACAGATCTACAGCCAGAGACACAAACATGGACAGCTATTTCATGACTATACATAAAACCTCTTACCATTCCAGCCTGGTGCAAGAACCACATGAGATAATCCTCCTGAATGTCCACCAAGCTGGAAATCTCAGGGATATAAAACTTATCATATTCCACGTGTTTAACCTTCTGATTCACCTAGTGAAGAGATGGAGATATTCAACGTGTTTTAACATTATTTTCAGCATTTTTCTTACAACACGTAGGTTTGCTTTCATAAAATCAGTTACAGCAGCTTGCAACTAAAGCACCCAGAAAGTTTCGCAAACAATACACAGTCTCTCATATTTTAGTACAAACCAAGTAGAATCAAGATAAACCTCTTTCTAACTTATTTTAGTTCCCTCTCCTCCTCACCCAGACCACTCAGCAACACAGTGAGAGGGGAGACGGTCAAGGCACAGGTGTTTGTGATGCCACAGTGCACGGCCCAGCAGCAGCCTTCTTTAGGGTAACTTTATTTCTAGTGTTTGAGACAGGACTAAACAATCTTCAAGGGCCTTGGACTCAGGAAAGCCACCAACATCTTTCCCACGTTGTGACTTGATGGACAGTGACACAGCTCACGACTGGCAAAGGGCAGACAAGACTGAATCTTCTTGAGCCAACACACGCCCAGGCTTTCCCCTCACCTTGTGGAGTTTCTCCAGAAGCCTGAGTGCAGCTGTAATGTAGCTGCTGAACAGGACTGGGATCAGCAGCGTCTTCCTTCCACTGAGGAGGTAAACCACTGCACCTTTATAGAGGTCCACGAGCCTGAGGAAGTATCGTGGGCACACCTGAGACCACCAGTTATCTGGAAAGCAGAGGACATCAATATAAACCTTAATCAAAGGCCAGAGCGACCCCTAAATAAGGGGTTACAACTGAAAAAAAGGGGAATACACCTTAAGACTCTTTCAAAAAACTTCCCTATTCCTGCCCTAGCTGTAACAACAGGAAAGTGAGGCCAAGTCATCTAGATAGCAGAAACTGAAAAGCTCTTCACTTTCCACTCTCATCTAACCACACCAATCATTACCCAGCCCAAACCCTGATCAGGGTGAGAGCCTGAATCTGAAGTTTTTCAGCCTTCAATTCAAGACACTGTTTTCAAGTATCTGTCATTCAGGATATTGTGATCTTGTGGGCAAACAGATGTTTTTGGGAGTGACAAGGAAAAAGTTGCCTGGGCAATTCTCTGCAGCACCACATACATTTCTAGCAGGTGTCAGTGTTTCCAGGCACAACTGCACTAAAGGATTAACTCCCCCTCTTCAGAGAGGCTGATTCTTTCTTGCCAAGGACAGGTAACCCTTACCTTCCCCTGAAGGGACCCTGACTATTAGCTCCTTTCCTAGAACCAACCACCTGCAAAACAGAAGCTGGAGCTTAGGAAACCATCATGTCATGTTAGAAACAAACACCCATTTATCCTCCCAAATGTCAACACAACAATAGAGTCTGACAGGCAAAAGTTTTAGAATCCTCTACATTTCTCTATGCTAAAACCCACACAGAACTACTCCAAGTAGAGGAGGAAATTGATCCAAAGCCTCTTTAAATAATAACTTTTTAAAAAATCACTAAACCTCAAAATAAATTTGCTGGAGTGATTCTTTTGGAGGTCTGAATACATCACATAGCATTTCACATGATAAATAATATCAGATTCAGTACAAGACAGCCTTAAGAAACAGAGTAAGATAACAAGAACAGTAGTAGCTTAACAAATGTGAGTAACATTCAATAAGCAGCATATATTCTGTTCAGCTTAAAATAAGGTTGCAGGAAAATATATTAGGATTTAAAGACTCAGAAAGTGGGAGAAGAGTTGAAGTGTTCAGCTTAATCACAGACCAGCAGGTTTGTCTGCATCTTGTAGAGGACAAAATATTTTAATATTATATTTAGTATCCTTTTATTTACCTTATACAGAAAAGATATTCTAAAGTGATCAATACCTGATCAAATTTAAGAGAGTAGGATCATTTAATCTTCATGATATACAAAAATCTATGTTTCTGCGGAGGAATGCAAATTTATCTGGAACTGAGTCTCTGAATGTGGGTAAACTAGATAAGGTAAATTAGATTAACCTCCCTAGTAAGTGTTCTTTGAAATGATATTTTACTTCTAAATTAAAGCAATCCTTAAATGACATTTACCGAGCACTTTGCTGGGGTTGGTATCCAGGCGCAGAATAGCCATTGCTAGAGGAAGCGTCAGAGAGATGTAATACTTGGAGTCTTGGAATGGTGGGAATTCTGGGAGAATAAGATAGATCCTCATTGCCTCAACATCCGGTGGCGAGCTGGACAGCTGAGGAATCAAAAAGCTTTCAAAGCTCTTCAGTATCTAGAGAGAAAAGAAAACAAAAAAGACAACTTATCCCGGCTGATAGAGCACCTACAATGTAGACGATGTTTAAGAGCTGATGAAATGGTAAAACTCTGGTTTGAAAGTCAAACCCAGAGCGAAAAAACCCAAAGCTATAAATATTACAGCTAAAAGTGGCAAGGGAAACACGTATGCTTTTAACCCACAGCTTTGCACTTGTGAAAGACGTTCTCTGAGTTAAAATAAATTATACAACCATAAAGTACTCAACCCTTGACAGACACATAGTAATTACAAATATAACATACACAGAGTTTATTTCAGCAGACATTCAAGTATTAAATGCCATGAGATAGAACTTGTTTTTAAATAAAAGCCTTGGAGACACATCTGAGGAGGTCAGAATCAGCCCAGGTCAAAGGACCATTAAGTGTCTGGCATTTAGATATGCAATTCCTTCCCCAAAAATGCTGCTGGTACTTGCATGTTAGAGAGGGACAAAGCCTTAATTTCCGCTCTGAATATCTAAATCTCAAAAGTGCAATACCTGCTCTAGGAGAATGGAGTGCTGAGAGTTCATCAGCTTCTCAAACAGCACCCTCGTGGAGTTCAGATCAATCCCTGGGATCTTTGGACTGGTTTTAAAATGTTCATCGATTCTTTAAAAAAGAAATCACAGACAGACAGGCATAAGTTTAAGGAAGGGACCCCATTACCTGTGTATTGACATGGCCTGAGAGCAAGCAATAGAGAAATGACCACTAGGGAATTCGTAAGACTAGAAACAAAGACTCTCCCTTCTGAATTAGTTAAACACAGCCTCATTTAAGGCTTTGATTTATCATTCATTTGGTCAAGGATTTTCTGTAGAAGTTAAGTCCTGCACTAGCCAAGACATCACTGAAGTGGAAGAACAACTGTATTTGGCTGATGAAGCCATAAACTCCACTCATTTCCACATTCAAAGGAGACGTGAGACTATTTAAAGTGACTCAACAACTTGGATACCTCAACAAGGCTCTTAAACCAACATGACACAGCTCTCCTGATGCAATAACATGTCACAATACTAGAGAAGAAACCACTGGACAAGCAGAAAAACACCACAATAATTAGCAAACTATTTTCTTTTTCAAGTTGCTCTCGGAACGTATTACGCCAAGATTACTCAGAGTAAGTTTTTCTTCACCTACTTACAGGTCATTTACGCATCACACCACCAGAAAAATTTCTCCTCCTCCTCATTTTATGCTGTTACCTCCTCAACATTTACAGACACAGCCAACACAAGCCTTCCCAACCCACAGCCTTTGACTCAGCTATGTGTCTTACAATCTTGTCACCACCTGTTGTGGGTTACACCCGTTTGAAATTCCTCCTTTTGTAAGCAGGAGCACAAAACTTTCCACGTGTGATGTCACCTAAAAGGAAAGCACTTCCATGTTGCCCCAGAGGTATTTTCAAGAGCAGCCAGCTAGCTCAGCTGGGTAAGAGACCATTCAGATACCTGGCATCCCTAATTTCCCTTAACATCATATTCCTATCCCTCTCTTTAAAGAAGTTGGTATCTATTTCAGAAGGAAGGATAACAATTGTGGCAACTCCAAGGAATCTGTGCCACTTACAGTACACTCACCATGCACTCTCAGACCATTTGCCTTCATGACCCAGCTCTGACCGCCCACCTCTTAGGGGACACTCTCTGCCCCCATCTCCTGCCTGATCAAAAAAATCAAATCCCACTGCAGCAGTGAGTGAAGCAAAGGGATTCCAGTCTGCATCAAGGGAGAACCATACATCTGGAAATTTGCCACTTACTTCTTCTCCAAGAAGCTTCCATTCCAGCAGGCAGCTGAGGACAGTATCTGAACAACATTGCTGTTTGCAGCAGGAAGACAAAAGAAAACAGAGACACAGGTTATGAATGGATGCCTCAGTAAATCTCTTCATCTCTTTTCCCTTCCTTCTATGGGAAACAATGTCAGGATAACCCCTTTAGAGGCACAGAGGGCAAGAAGTTAATTCAGGATCGTGTAAGGTCCCTCTTTGAAAGGAGGAATTAGTGCCTCCTTTCCACCTATTCTGCCGTTCTCATGGCAGGCACACTGGGGAAAAAACTTAATCAGTCTGTTCACAAGTTCTTGCTGCTTTTCATGAATTTTAAGCACACAACGCAGGACAACTTTAAAATCAAGTTCCCACCCACCATCTGCAATGCTGAGGCAGCCTCAAATTCCTCTGGTTTTGCTCAGAAGCTCTCACCTGGCAGCCTTGTGACTGGCAACTCCTCCCCTTGGAAATGACCAAGAACCACACTTGAAAAAGTTGCTAAATTTCAAGTGAAAGCATGGCACGGAAGCCAACAAAATTATTTAAATAGAACTTTCAACAAAAGGCTTGTCCAGTGCCACAATACCTACTTGACAGAATTAGAACTGTTCTTTTCTAAAAGCTTTTGCCTCCAGACATCTATAGTTTCATCATTTATTAAACAGGTGTAACGTGTTTCATTTATGGTCCGGAAATCATCAGCAGGCAAGGAATTCTGTGAGAAGATACAGATTTCAGCAAAGACAAGGCTTGTAAAACAAATCCTTCCTATCCATAATCTCTGTTTTAATAACTAACTGATAGCTTCCTTAGTGTGGTCTCTGGAAAGGTTTGGTTAGGAACTTTTGTGGCATTACTAAGAAGTCCAAAAGGGAAGGTATAAAAAAGTTTGCGGGAAAAAAAGATCCTCAAATATATTTTAAAAAGAGGAAAATAAAAAATCAAAATATCATTTCCTAGATGTATCAAAGCCCTCTTAAATACTGTCATATATATCTACAGGCTTAGTACATTTTTTCTAGACCTATTTCCATGCCTCAAAAGTTTATCCCAAACACTTCTTGAAAAAAAAAGGAGACAGAAGCAGGAAAACCACTTCAGCATTCAGCCCTCCATCCAGCACTGCTTGACAAAATCCCGTTGTATGTGGCCGATGGCCCTACACACCAACCATGCAGAAGCCAGTGCCACAGGTGGAAAGCAGCCCCTTCCAACCTGCAAAGACTGGATTGCCCTTCCTGCTGATTAAACTGGAATCAGCATCTTCCCAAAGGCTTTGATGTGCCTCTAAAGAAAGGCAACTTTCAGCCACGGAAGTTGTAAATCCCTGTAACAACTGTCAGAGCTGGTAAGGTTTGTAAGGCAGAATGGACTCCAAAGCAACACTTCTATTTCAGAAGATTTTAACGAAAAGAAAAGCTGGGTTGTGAACGCTGGGATAAGGGAGAAGACTTGAAAAGATACTTCATTTGGTTTACCTCGTATTTGGAGCAAAGCACAAATGTTTGGTCTCCTCCAGAGAAGATATGTTTAACAATGTGGTATTTACAGGCATCTGTTGAAGAAAGACACAGTTTGTGTTAGAGGCTCATAAATGCAAGTCCCAACTTGTGCTTTCTCCCCTCCCTTTGCACTGCCAGTACAACTACAAGGAGCACCTGGGTCCTTCCAAGGCCCTGCTGAAATCAGATGGAACTCAAGCAACTGCAGCACTTTCATGAGAGATACACAGGAGGGGAAGGTTGTCATTTTTAAATTGCAATAGGGGCTTTAAAGAGAGACAAAGCCTTTGGAACACAGTATTAATACAATTCCATGAAGTCTCAAGATTGCCAAATGCTGAGCTCTGCCATAAAAAGAAGAAAGGGAGATGGCACACATTAACAGAGACAGCAAAAGGCCACCCAGAAATTACCACAGTGCATTTGGGACAGTAGGATAGGTTTCTTTTGGTATTTCCAGAAATTTCACAGAACAATGTCAAGATGTCTTTAGACCGCCATGGGTGAAATCATTGATGTCCGTTTGCCGTTTCAAATCGAGCGCAGTACATACCAGGTTTCCCTGAGAGTTGCCCATTATGAGCTGCCCAGTGACCCTTGACAGGAGAGGGACACTTCACATTGCAAGTGTGCCCTGTTCCCAGCTGGCCTCTTGTTCCACAGCCAAATGCATAGATCATTCCTGAAGAAGGCACAAAGGCTAAAGTGTGATGTCTGTAAGAGACGGGTACAGAGTTTGGGCCTTGTTTTACAATAAATAAAAAAAAACCCAAAACCCAAAACCAACCAACCAAAAAAACCAACAACCAAACCAAATGCAGCTTAAACTTATTCTCATTTCTCCTTGGCCAGAAGCCAGTGCCAAGCAGCACCTTTACACGGGCACCAATGCCCAGGTTTTGCCACCTGATGGCACCAGTTTATGGGATGGAGCCCTTTAGGTGGAAGTGACAAAGAGCAGCTTGTGCCAACACGCAGCTGGTATCAGGCTCCCAGCACCAGCTTAGCCATTTGCTAAGCCTGTACATACTGAAAGGCAACAACACAGCACCAGTGTCGCTAACTCACTTTTCATTAAAGAGGCTGGAAACTTGTGACCAAAGGGGCTTCTGATCTAAAGTCTTGCTGAATTATTAAGCTGGGAAGGTATCTTTTACAGCACAGGGTACAACCCCAATTAAAAAAACCATCTCATTTAGAGGGCCTTAAAATTCTCATGGAAAGTAAGATTTAACTTCATTTAGTTTAGAAACATAGAATGCAGAAGCAGGACTATTTCCCTGTATTTGCATGATTCAGTATCAGCACAAACCTCCACCAAAGAAAGTTTCTGACTGCACATAGGACTCACCTGCCACAAGCAATCTGGGATACTTCACTGCCCATGAGCTCAAGAACTCTTCGGGGGTTCACCTCATCATTCATGGAGTCATGGCCCAGCTGCCCGCAGGAACCTGCACCGAAGGTGAACACCCCTCCACTCTGTTAGCAAATCAAACAGCAGAGTCTCCATTTAGGGACCCATAACCCAGCAGGATCTCTCTGACTCCAGTTTCAGTATGAGCCCGAAGCTTAGGCAGAGACTGATGGGGATTTTCAAAGGATTCAGAAAAGAAACTTGGGTTCTGCTAATGCAGCTTCCAAATAAGCTACCTTGCCACCCATCAGAAACTAACAGAATTATCTCCAGGTATCTGTACACTAGACAAGCTTCTACAGAACTAGTTTTCTACAATGGTATTTTTCCCACAGGAATTCCAAACTCAGCTGTTTAATTCATTTTACACTGGAAAATATTGAGGCTCCAAAACAGGAAGCAACACCTATAAAGTGGCAGAGGCAAGGCAAAAACTGAGCAGCTCTCTTTCAAAACCTAGCCCTGTCCTCTGGCCACTAAATTATACACCACTTGGAAGCAGCTGGTTTGGAACTGAAAACCTCTTCTAAATGCTGTGACTACTAATGTTTAATTTAAACACTCATTCATTTTAGCTTCCATATTCTGATGCACAGTACTACTCTATTTTCCAACAAAATGCTATTTTCACCCCTTTGGATGTGTGTTTGTTAATTTTTTTTCCTCCCAAAGCTAATTCCTTTAATTGATTCACCTGAGTTTTGCTATTCATTGCTGTGGATTATCAACATCTTCATCTTCAAAACCAGCAAAGGATCGTGTTGGCAATGAATCTCAGAATAAATAACTGGGCTATATTTTCACTTAGTTCTTTTACTGGGATTGGAAGGAATACAGCAAGCCAATCTGTTTTTCTATGATTACCCAGGAAAGTACTGTGAAACCATGAGGCAGGTGAGACAGTGGCCAGGGCTCCCATGTTAGCATCTTTACCTTTGTCAGGACTGCTGTGTGTTCTTCCCCACAGCTGATGTAAACAACCTTCTGAGACCGCAACAGCTTCACGTGACAAGGCGACTCTCGGTCTGCAATGAAGTCAAAGGAAATAAAGCAGCTGTTTCATAAACACAAACCTGCACGTCCCAGAAAAGCACTGGCAGTCTGATTTTCAGACGCGGTCTATGAGCACAAGGGAAACTCTAACAACAACTGTGGTGAAAAAAACCCCACATGTCCTTGAGTACTTCACTGCTGTTTCTTTTCCCTTTGAATTCTTAAAAGACTTGACTGACTCAAACAAAGTCATCCAGAGCAAGAATGCAAATGTTGATTATCTTGTATAAATTCAACAGGCACTTGCTGTTTGGGAGATATGGTGAGCACAGCCTAGATACGCCCACCTTCAGCTTCATGCTCCATTTCAGACTCCTCAGGGATGACTGCAAATATTTGTTTCCAAAACCTTACTTAGACCTTTCCAATACAGAACAACCCCGACACGTGGGAGACACTTGTGCAAGACACGTGGTAAGCTGAATCCCAATGCGTATTTAAATACTCAGCTTTCCTTCTGTTGTCATCCTTTAAGCAGAAGATCCTCCTACTTGCAAAGGTTAATCACTATCAACCATTAATTTATGCTTTTCTCCTTCACTCTACCACCCCTAATAATTTGAAGTCTGTCTCCCAGGGATGAATACAGTAAAAATAAAAGCACTTCAAGGAGCAGTAGGCACCCCAAAACAATTAGATATTAAGGGGAGCAGCTGCTTATTTAATACCAACAAAAATCAGGTTCCTACCTATAGAAGTTGCCCATTTCTTAAGATTTTCACCTAAGCATTTGTAAGGTGCTTTTTTACTGGGTAGTGAAAAAAAAATGGTCACATTTCTGTGAGTTTAGAATTGAGCATACGGATGCTGACAGCTTGGTGGCAGAGAGATTTTTCAGTGTCTGCCTGTGTCCGTGATCATTCTTACTTTCTCACGGAACTAGCTGCAAAACAGCTAGCGGGCTTTTGTAAATAACTTCCTTATTATGCACCTGCTAGATGTTTTTTGAACATTGTTATTGCAACCATGGTCTCTTTAGCAAACGTGTGTGTTTTGGATCTAGCCAATAGCCCTGGTGGGTGGTCAGCTAAGATCCAATGGCCTTTCTGTAATTCTGAGTATAAAACCCTACTGTATATAAATAAATGGGGGCATTTCTCTCTAGTCACTCCTGAGTTCGGTTCTCTCCTTCCTCCCCGGGCCGTGTCCGTACCAGCGACAGAGCATATTTTTCATTTACTTTGTTCTGTATTTTAGCACTCTGATCTTTCTTTTGACAGGAATGACACTTCTCCTCTCTACAGCATAATTGTTAATAATAAGAGTGCTGCAGAATACCCGTGTTTGCAGACCTTGCTGTTCATGTTTAGCAAGTATAATTCACACTGTCTTAAATACCATACTATTCACACTACCATAATTCACACTACCATAAATATTACATATTTACTACTATGCCAGGCACCGAGGGGGAAGCAGAATATGATCCCTGGCCAGCACCACCCCACAAGCTGATGCCTACTCTGTTCATTTAAGACTAGCCCCGTGTCAATGTAAACCTCTCATATGTGAACTGCAGCTTTCTTTTAATTAGAAGCATTTCTCTGCCAATCTACACGGAAAGGACACCGCTGCTGTTCTATTACATCAGCTCTACTTTACAGACAGTAGAAGTTATCTAGGTGCATGCTAGGTATCACATCTACACTCGGTAATTCACCTAGATATTTAAAGCTGCTCAGGAATTATGCAGAAAACAATAAAGAGGTTGATTTGAAGCTACAAAGAAAATCTTCCATTCACTTGTGTTATTCCAAAAAGTTAAGAGTGTGTGAACAACAAGCAGAAGAGATCTGGGCTTTTCAGACTAGCACCTGAGAGAACTACCATTGGCCCTACATGTATGGTAAACTGCAACAAATAAAATTGACAACATTTTACAATACTGGGATATTCTGTGTTGCCATCAATTTGTAGCACATAGATGCCCACCAGTCAAAATCACATTGGAAAATGAGGAGATGGGTTCAGCCTGCTGTTCTGCAGGGGAAGCCTTTGCTTCAAACAAAATATGGGCAAAATATTTTTGAGAAGAGGGAGAAAGAACATGAGCACTTTCTTTGATATTTGCATGTTGACATTCACACTTGAAAGTCCTCTCTTTTTGACCCTCCTTGCTTAAATTAACATCCACAAACGGAAGAAATATGTTTCTGTTACCACTAAGTAAGAAAAGCCTGTAGAGACAGAGACTGCTTCTCTGCCATCTCGTCCCAGGAGGAGCTGGTGAGTGTTATATATCCACTCAGTAAAAATACACTCTCAAAGCAACAAGAGACACCAGGCCAAAGGAGTCTCTCCTTCTTTCACCTAGGAGCGTAATTTTCATACCTCGTTCATCACTTAGTCCCAGCTGTCCTGAGCTGTTCTTCCCCCAGCCAAACACAGCTCCTGAGAGAGAAAGGGCAAAACTGTGGGCTCCGCCTGCAGCAACCTGAGCCAAAGGGATCCCATCAAGAGACTTGACACGCTGTGGGCTGGCTTGGGAGGGACATTCCTTGCCCAAGCCCAGCTGACCATAGCTGTTCTGCCCCCATGTGAAGAACTGGCCATCTGAAACAAGGAAAGAAAGAGAATGGTGAGTAAAAGCTAGAAAACAAAAGCAAGTCTGCCAAAATTAAAAAGAAACAGCTCTGGAGGCTTCGCTCCCACCCAAGTGTCATGACAAAAAGAAAAAAAACAAAATCAAGAAAGACATTCTTTGCTAAAAAAAGAGCACAGCCTGACGCCACCAGGCAAATAAACACTCAAGCAACTAAGTGCAAAATACAAAATACAACTGCTGTAACAAAGAGTGCAACAAAAAACAGTCCGCATGTTTCACTCAGGAGATTAACAGCCAAGGAAAATTTAAACACAAAGAAATTAATTACACACATTTTTCTAAATCAAGATGGAAAGCTTTCAAGTGTTCCTGCCATCATTCACCAGTGAAACAGTGGGTGGTCTGTGTGTAATGTTTTCTGTCTTCACAGTATTGGCAAAGCTCTTCCTCAATACTCGTGGTACCTGATCCATTTTATAGCATCCCATTTGGCCCGAAAGCAGTCAGGACATGGGATGTCCTTGATTTATTATGCAGAAATATGCAGTCTTGGACACTGTGCAAAATAACAGCACAAATTTTGGTAATTAATAATGAAAGTTACGGTACCTGCTGCCAGAGCCAGGCAATGCCAATTTCCACAGGAAACCTGCAGTATCGTCTGTTGGTTCAATTTCTTTATCAACCTAAAGATGACAACACTATTTTAGAATAGGTGTCCACAAAGACGGTATCACCCTAAATAAAAACTACAATTTCCACTCAGATATTTGTTATATATATACACACAATCTGTGGTTTTGAGACTGAGGAACAGTGTCTCAAAGCCAATACAGATCCATACAAAATAGATGCAAATCTGTGGAGACCTTTAGATACTTGACTAGTAACTCAACTACATTTCCTGCTATAACACTGAATCCAACCATCTGGAAATGGTGAAAGTAGCTGGTTCTTGGTGTCTCTCTCACTATTCTTTTTCAGGCACTGACATTGTTCACGATGTTACGGGCCTAGCAGTTCCAGTGAGTTACAGCACCCAACCTTCTTCAGTGCTTTGTACAGAGAATAGCATGTCAAAGGTTCAAGTCATTCCACAAAAATGTTGTTTTTAAAATAGCACTATCACATTGCTATGCGATCCTGTCTCTCTCTGTTTTATCAGAACCACATGCAAGTTAAGGACTGTCTTCCCACAGAGCCCTTTGGCTCAAACATTAATCTTTTGTATTGAAACTCTTCCTTTAAATACTGTTGCGACAATGACAGCCATCCTAGAGAGACGCTCCAAACTTCTTCTCTGCACTGGATCTGCAGTGGCAGACCAAATGACAGACTACATCTGTTGTTAACACAGCATGATAAAACACCATGAAGTACAAACAGCATTTCTGTTTTTGAGTCCTTCATGCACCATTTTTTTGTACAAAACATTGTGGCATTTTCCATGGAGGAAGCTAAGCACGCTCCAATTTTCTTTTCCATACCTCAACCACTCACGGGCAGAAAGTCTGTTCTGCCCAAACTTCCTGAGGACTTGCAGTGCTCAGGGTCCACCAGAACAGCAGTGAAAAGGAGAAGGAATCACCTTCATCCCAACATGAGAAGGACCCTATTCCTGCCACACTGAGACAAAATGACCCTCCCAAGGTGAGCAACCCTTGATGCATCACTCCAAGAGCTTCCCTGAGCAAAGCTGACCCCGTCAAACGCTTACCTTGGTACTGTCACTGCATCTTCTATAGTGGTGAGCCCCAGCTGTCCGTCGCTGCCGGCACCCCAGGAGAAGAGCTGGCCCTGGTCGCTGAGGGCCACGCTGTGCGACTCCCCACAGGCCACGTGCACAATGTGCTGCCCGGCCAGCGCCCCGATTTGCTCTGAGGGAAACAGAGGGAAAACGTCTCTGGTCACAGCATTCATCTCACAGCGACACACGGACACCAGGTCTGGGCAAATCTGCTTGCAAAGCCATTCAGATGAGTGCGCTGATCCCCAGTTTAGTTTTAAAACACTTCCTACAGGAGAAAAAGCACCAGGTTTACTGAAAACGTGTTACTGCTGAACTCTTCTGAAAGCTGGTCTGAAAATCACAGAAGGCAGGCAGGTATACATGCCTCAAGCACAACGACGGACTACACACAGCCAGCCTCAGAGACACTGAAAAACTTGTCAGGTTATTGAGGAACAGCTGTCCCAGATTTGAGGTTTCCCCACTCAGTTTTGATTCAGGGATCATCCAACACTGAGAAGATAGCAGACCCTGTAAAACATATTCAACCTTCCACAGCTCTCATGTCCAATGAAGATGAGTCATCTACAAAGCTGGATGTCATCCACAAACCATCCACCACACCTTGATTAATTGCTTGACGTGTGTGTTACAACACCTTCCATGCTAATCTTGGAACAAGTTTGAACCTATCAACCTATTACTACCACTGTCAAACATTCATTAAAAAAAGTACCATATAAAGGAAGCAAAATAAGATGAAAGAATGAAAGATTAAAAAAAATTCATCACTTAAGTCCTCTGGAAGACAACCCACAATTAACTTTTCACCATTACATCATGTTAGGCAACTGAAGCAGGTTTGACAAGTACTCTAAAAACATCTATAACCAAACCTTACTCATTACACAATTTTTATAAATGACCATGAAAAAAAGTCTTGTTTTGCAATAAAACATTGGAAACACCACACAACTGATGGCAAAGATCCCCGCATGCCGGACAGAAGCAAAGGTGATTTTCTTTTTTTCTTCCCTGAACAAATACAAGTGTTCTAGGTGGATGAAGAAAGATTTCACCCTGTAAGCTACAAGGCACTGATTAATATTACCGAAGTCTCACCTGCCTGTGACATGAGAGGAAAGGATCATTACACGTCATTCTGTGATAATGATACCCCACATCACAGGCATCCAGAAATCATTAACACACTTAGCACCAAAACCTGCTTACCCATTAATCTACATGTCTTAAACAAGTGTAAAAGAAAGGTACCCTTAGGAGGGCTTGTCTTCTAAGTCTGGGAATGAGAAAATGAGGAGAAAAATCCCTAACGGATGTTATTGAAGGAAAAGGTGACAACTATTTAAGTATGTATTCTAGCTGAGGAAAATGCCACCTGAACGCATGCTTTATTTCACTCAAAATAATTAATGGCAGCAGAGGTGCAGTTTACAAGTAACAAGCGCATAAACATCTTAGGAGGGCTTGAGACCTGCCTGCTATCCAACCATCCTTTAGCCCTGCCATCCAGTAACATCCTTGGTCCTGCAGCTCTTTCCAGCAGCACTAATTTCACTCAGTCCCAGTGCAGAGATACAGCCAGGTTTGAGGGCAGTAACTCTGTTTAGAGACACAGCTTCCCACTTGGGCCCACAAGCACCCAACTACAGCACTGTTTGGCAGTCTGGTTTATGTTCATTTACATATATAAATGAGGGAGCCTATTTTTGTCTGAGAGCTCCAAACTACCAGCAGCTGTAAGGGCTGGTCAAGGTCAATGACAAGCAGCAGACAAGGTATCTCAGCAGCACACGTGGCTCTGCTCTCTTCCTCTCAGACATCCAGCAGGACCAACATCACTGTGCCTGACACACCGCCTCAGTTCAGACAGGTGTGTTTCCATACTGGGACCTGAACGCCCAGAACTAAAGCTGCTGCTGAAGAGGATCACGCCATCAAAAGGACAGCAGGATGAAGCCATCCACTTGTCCAAGGAAAACCCCTTGATTTATGAACCCATCATTTCACCACTTCACCCTTGCCGGAAGGGTGCACTGAGACTTGGCTCTTACCCAGAGCACCTGAGCTCTTGAAAGTGGTCACAAAGTCACCAGCCGGCCCCGCTTCCAAAGCTGCTCCCTGCACACTGCCAAACACTCCAGGGGACATCATGAGTCTGACAAAACAGCAAACATGGACAAGATAGGATGCTGGGGCACCCATAGCAGAGACTGTTTTGCTACCTGCAGGCATGTAAAACATTACCCTGGGAAAGCAGTATTTGCCACAGTAAGTCTTATTTGCTGCAGAAGGACTACCAGGAGCTGATCCTGAACCACTGAAGCACCTTGGGGAGGTGACAGAAGACTCCAGTGACCAAAGATTAGCATCAGGAACTGGAGAAAGCAGGACTCTGACCACAGTAGTACTGAAAATAGAGAAAGAGTGCCCTGAGGTATGCAGCTGTGGCAAGGACTTCACACACTGGGACACTGAGAGGACATCCAATAGGTTTAGAAACCCAGGGTTTTTTCAGTTCCCACTGGTTCCACCTTAAGTTTAATTTGGCAACACAAATGTGACCTTGCTCTACGTGCCATCCCAAGAGACAAATAAATACCAGCTTGTTTTGAAAGGCTGTCCTGTGTCACTTGAAAAGCCTTCAGTGACTGCGCTGCTCAACAGTGGAACAGAGAACAGTCTCACCTGGACTCGCTGGATAACCACAGACAGAAAAAACCCCATGCCTGTCTTGGAGCTGAAGCTCTTTGTCCTTAGAAAGGTGCATGTATGGCCCATCTCACCACAACACATTCCTAAGACCCTGTCAATAGCAGTTTGCCTGAAAAGTCATGGAGAAATTGTCCGGCCCGGGGAGGAGAGAGAGATTCGAACTCAGGAGTGACTAGATAGAAATGCCCCTTTATTATTTACATACAGTAGGGTTTTATCCTCAAAATTACAGAAAGGCCATTGGACCGTAGCTGACTCCACACCAGGGCTATTGGCTAGATCCAGAACACACACGTTTGCTAAAGAGACCTTGGTCCTACAATAACAGTGTCCAAAAACATCTCACAGGTGCATGATAGGCAAGTTATTTACAAAAGCCGACTAGCTGTTTTGCAGCTAGTTCCGTGAGAAAGTAGGAACACTCACAGATACAGGCAGATACTAAGAAATCTCTCTGCCACCAAGCTTTCAGCATCCACAAGAAATGTAAACGCTGAACAGTTTAAGTTTTACACACTCACACATTTCTTTCCAGAAATGGAAAAAAAGACAGCCTTCTCCTGGGATCACAGGCTGCCCAGGCAGTCCAACAAGGGTCCCAGCTCACTGTCAGTTGCAAAGCCACTGGATGTACCATCTCCCAGCTTACATATGATATCAAAAACATCTATCTAACTACTTCTTTGCTGACCTCCCATCCTTTCCTCATATCAAAATATTAGATGTTTTAGTGGTTGGTGTACATTTGTTTTAACTTATAAAGCATCACAACACCATTATTTGCTCCTTAGAGAAGATGTATCACTGCACTGAGATGAAGAGTATAAAAGGTGAAGTTTATTCTTAGTACTGTGTCTTGTGTAATTGATGAATAAAACCAGCCAAGTGGAGCTCAACAGGCAAAATTATCTACAAAGCTAAGCAGAACAAAACCCTGAAAGCAACAGGGAAGGGCTGAAGCAGTTATATAATACAGTGTTTCAACACCTCATAAAACTTTCAAAAAACAAACAAAAACTTACAAGTTCCAAGAAGTAGGCACTGACACAATCTTTTCTTCCTGAAGCTGTCAGCTGTCTCAAAACATCACCTATGCTTAGAAGTCATTTATTAGGTCTTCACATCTAGTGGAATCCCAGCTTTGATTTCTCTCTTCTGTCCACTTTAACCCATGGATCTCAACATAAATAGGTATATCAAGGTTTGACTTTTCCTGTTTTTAACCCTGTTAGATCTTTTAATAAAATACACTGGAGCAAAGAATGAGGCAAAATGTCTTCAGGACAGCCCATCTGTAAATGGTGACAGGCCTGCTTCCCAGGACTGCTCTTGTGTTTTCTTGGTTTGCAAGGACACTCCAGCAAAAGTTGAGGATAAGTGGTGTATGTTTCTACAACTCAACTATCTGACAATCAGTGCATTTAGCTTGAAGGTTTGGGAATGGCAGTAAAGCTGGGCCAAGAATGAAAACCCCTGACAAGCCCACCATCAGTTCATAGCTTCCCTGTTTATGAAACAGGGCCCATGCTTTGTCCCTACATCTTTGGAAAGCTAGACAGGATCATCAGTGTCTGCAACTGCTAGAAGCACAAAGCACTCACTTACACTGCTCTAATTAGAATGCACAGGAAATGAACGATTAATTAGCTTTCCTACTCCTAGTAATTTTATCAGAGAGTTGGTACACCTTGTCTGTGTACAGCTTCCAGCTGCTCACAAGACAGGCTTTTGCTAGAGGATGTGGCAAAATCCTTCAGCCATATGTGTACCAGGATGTACAGGAACAGCGCCAGATGGCTTCTACTGCCTGGAAACCACATAGAAACCATCAGCCCTGAGGCTACACCTCCAGTGGCAAAATCTGCCTTTCTGGTCAGAAGAAGCCATGTCTTGGAAGAGTTTCAAGTGATTTCAGTCTGCTTGGACACCTGGCCAAAATTCTTCATCGCCTCCCCAGCTTGACAATAAGCAACGCAGAGCATTTGCTCATCTTGGTTGTTGGTGTCCGCACAGAAAGTGCTCACAGATTCTCAAAAATAGGTGTCTTACTAGCTTGCCCAGATAAGAGATGATGGCAGAAACACAGGGAAGAGACAAACAGGTGAGGTAAGGCAAGGTAAGAAATTCCTCAGGGTTAAATGATAGCAGCTTGCAAGTCTGAGGACAGATAAGCCAATTTTGTTGCATTGCCATGCTTGTTAATAGAGCCCACATTCACACTGAGGATGCAGAAGCATCGTGCAACCCAAATCTAAAAATCAGAAGCGTGAGACACAATGTTTCAATGCACAAGGCAGCTGAATATTTAATCACACGCCAACAGCGACCTAAATTTCACCTGTATAATCTCTCTATTCTCTGAGTAATGAAAAGCCTTGATTCTTATAGGAAAGGAGCAGAGTTCTCTTTTTTTGGAGATGAATTGCACCAACACATTAAACCATCTAAGAAGGTGACACTAACAGCATTAGAACTTAGAGAAGCCTGATTCAACAGCCAAAAACTCCATGAAAATCTGCTACTGCCTTCAACAAGCACAAGAAAATCCGAAAAACGCTATGGCCCAAACCTATCAGCCACCACCATTTCATTAAGCCACTGTACATGTAAGCAACAGTGGATCTACCAAACGCCCTGACAAGATTTTTATACATTAAATAGTAAACTTCAGCTGACTGCTGATTCCCCAGTCTCCAACGGCACATCCCAGAGATGTTTCTGCATACAGATATCCTGGCTGTAATACTAGGCCGTGATGAGCTTCATGATTTCAGTCCTACTGAAGTCAGCTGAACATTAAAACATGTCTGGGTGTTTTAATGAAACTGGAAAAAGAGAAAACCAAACTGTAATAATCAAAATGCTTACAATGAAAGTGCACTAAGAGAGAAGAGATCTCCCTTCCCTTATGAAAATTTCTCCTTTTTTTGTCAGCATAACTTCCATGTCCTAGCTATTCACTGTTTTTATCAGTATTACCAGTAAGATACCAGTTATTTAACCAGTACCAGCACAAGTACACTCACCAGCTCTTCCAGAAAACATTATCCCCAGTGGAAGTGTGATTCTGCCACTTGGAAACTGGTAATTGGGGAGTGGGAAACCATGGTGTTTGCCAAGGCCTTTTTGCCCCTTCCTCTCTCCCTTAAAGCTCCCAAGAAGGACCCTCTGATTTCCCTCTGCCCACTTTCAAACTCTGACCACCTAGGCATGCCATACTCCTAGCTGTCACGGGCAACATCTGCAGTCCAGGACTGGGATGAAGAAATCAGACTCTCTAAACCACTTAAACTAAATACAGACTTTGCAAAGCTGCCATGTGCTTTTTGAAAACAGAATCTAACCCAGTCAGCTAAAACTGCTCCTGTGGTTTCACTCACACCACCTCTGCAGGCTGTGGTTTGTCAGCAGTAAAACCAGAGGAAGGTGCACAGGGAGGAGGCCAGGGCTGTTGGGCAGTTTCAAGAACACACCTTGGTGACTCTACAGTCTCTGGCACAGCCAGGCAGATGAGACACACAACACATAGACAGCTGGAACCGCCCTGCCTGACACCAGCTCCACAATTTCACCTTCCTGCTCCTCGCAGAGAGTCTCTGTGAAGGTATTATATGCTTGTTGCATCTTGTGCTCAAGATTACGTCACGCTATTGCACACAAGGGTGTGAGAAACACTGTGCTCTGCACCTGCACAGCACCAGACTACAAGAGAAAACCCCATGGGGAGACCACATCCCCACTGTATGACAGCTACCCTCGCTTTCTGCCTGCTGCTCTCACCCACGTATGGCTGCACACCTTATGCTCAAACCTCTCTCAGCACGCAGCAAAAACTTTGAAGTATGGAGCAAGCAATGTTTACATCAAAATGTAACCTCCTCCGACTTCCAACAGCTTAAGTTTACTATATCTATGG
Source organism: Melanocharis versteri (assembly GCA_013397845.1). NCBI lineage: Eukaryota > Metazoa > Chordata > Aves > Passeriformes > Melanocharitidae > Melanocharis > Melanocharis versteri. Next base: position 20,755 of record VZTG01003627.1, on the reverse strand, counting down.
AGGAGGCTGGATTTTACAAGTCCAGTTTGCAAATCTTGAGGTTTTCCTTTCCTGAACTTTCTGAATGGTGCTACACTTGCAGCAGAAAGCAGAGCAGTATGAAGAGAAGCTTGGTCAGAGAGAAAGACAACAGCAGTGCTGAAGCTGATAAGACTCTGATAATCTGGTTACAAGGGAGGAAATGTAAACAGAGAGTAGACTCACTGAAAGAAAAAGAAGTGTGGGAGGAAGGCAGTAAAGGACACAGGACAGACCAAAGCAGGTGACACACCCCCAGAACACTGTTGATCACAGCAGTGGGAACGCTGTCCATAGGTCAAGGCTGAGAAGTTCCAAGTAACAAAAGATTCTGCAATCCCCTTTCATCCAGAGACACTAGTGACTCTTATCGAGATGATGGTTTACCTGCACGACACATGTAGTACTGCTCATTTATCTAGCATGGCTACTTACAGTCTTAAATGAGAGAGAGGCTGGCTCAGTTATTAACACTGCCTTCACTTTATAAAGCTGTTTCTGGTCATGTCAAGGCGGGAATGCAAGAGCAAGAAGTGAGAGGCCACCGTGACATCCCAGGGTGTCACTTCACATATGTTTCGCCAGCTACTCCCCCTCGCAGCTGTGAGCAGACACCTACCCTGAGAAAGCCAAGCCCTTCCTCAGACACAGACACAGAAAGCCTTCCCCACCTTGCTGCCTTCTGTCCCGAGGACACAGCCTCTCTGAGGAGCTGTAGATGCAGACTGGCACGGGCACAGGCAGCTAGAGCAGGCTCTTGGAAAGGGCTGCTCAGGCACGGAGGGCTTCAGTCTGGCAAGTATCAGCTGGCAGAGGGAAGAATCCACCTTCAGACCCTGGAGGTAAACCAGTGAGGATAGTTCTTCTAAAGAAATAAAACGCCACGAGTTGCTAAAGAAACACAGGGAAAACATATGTTCAGAAAACCCAGAGAGAGCCTGTTTTCCTCTTCAGGCTATGGCAGAGAGCTGTAAAAGTGGTCATTCAGCCAGGCTTGCTGGGCACTGGCAGGCAGCAAAGAAGCTGTGGCTGGTCCATGACTACTGAGAAACTCCTAAGGTCCGCCATGTACATCCCAGCATTTCCAACAGCTCCAAGGCAGCAAGTCCAAGGTGGACAGGATGCACTAAACCTTGGCATGACATACTAAGGATGGACACCGGATGTATAAGGGGGAATTAGGGAAATGGGTTCGTGGATGCTGGATTTGATGGGCTGGTACTACACATTGCAAAGCTGTGACACTTGATAGTCTCACTTGTGGCAGCCCCAGGCTTCGATTAAGTAATACGATTTTCAAAAGCACTTGGCTTGCTTCTCGATCTGTTCCCATCTACTTCAATCCTGCAGTGGTTTGCATGGGAGCAAGTCAAAGCCACGCATTTCTGAAAAGCCACACCTGCACAGTGCAGACTCAGAAGAGCACCTCTGCCCTTGCTTTCAAGGGCATTCCCATCAGCTTGACAAATATTGCTTGAAAATGTGTTACTGCAAACAAGCATGGTGACTAGAAAAAGGGAGGTAAGGAATGCAGTCCTATTGAACATAAAAAAAAATATTAATTTTATCTACTGGGCATTCTGAGAAAAGAAGATATGAGCATCTTTAGATTCCTTTTTGGTGAGTTTTTATAGGTAGGCAGCTGTTTAAAAGGCAGGTCAGGTGTTGAAGAGAGTGAGCATCTCTTACCAGCTCTTTTCAGCTGCCAAAAATAGTTGATTTCTGATACAAAGTTTCACACAGATCTTTGAGATAAAGTCTTATTTCCAGTACAGCTTAAGGAAGAGTATCGGGCTGTCTGAAGATAACTGAGTCAAACTCAAAATCAACAGCCACCAAACTACTAAAATCTCTCCTACAAGCTGTGACTCTCAGCCATACTTACTCAGCTTAACGAAGTCATCACTTTTGTCCAGCACAAACAACTATTCTGGCCACAAAAATGCTGGGGCATTCAGAAAACTTGCATCTATCACCTCCAGCTTCTTCCCTGCCCTCTCCTTTAACTCACCACACACAGCTACCCACCCATCCTATCCCGAACACATCTTCCAGCTTCAGCACGGTTGCAGGAAGAGGGCCAGTCATTAGCGCCACAGATCGTGCCAAGGTTTCACGCTCCTTCCAAGCCAGGCAGGCAGGCAGCCTTGATTTCATTTGCAGGCTTTTATTTCAGCTGCACCTTCAGAAAGCCTCTGAAGAGTACACATGATACAGGAAAGACAAGGAAAAAATATGACAGAGATGACAGAGATAAATTCAAGTTTAGGTTGCCAAATTGCCCTACGAATCCCCAGTCAGAAGGCAAAAAGCTGGTCATTCTCACTGCAGCTCTGCCTTTTGAGGTAAAGAAGCATTAAAACTGTCCCTCATGTCCTCTGTAAAAACAGTTCAGACTGATTGCAAAAAGCTACTATCTTTTTTCCCTGGGCTCATCGTTGTTTTTACGTCTCAGCAAAATTAAATCAAGAAAGAAATCCGGTGGTTCTAATAACACATGTGTGTTTAGAGACAAGACTTCAGAGTTGCATCTGAGAAGACCTTACAGCCATTTTAGGTGCTGACTAGATTTCTTTACTGTCAAGAAATCAGATTTTTACTTGTTGAGGCTCTCCTAAAGAGCCTTCTCTCTCCTCAGTTTAGGCCCTCCAAGTCCTGCAGTCTCAGAAAACACTGGCACAAGTCAGTTCTCATGATCAAGACCACACAAATTTTAAAACAACTCCCACTACAAATATCTGGCATATTCAAATCCCTCAGCCAGCCAATTCAACACAACACAGGCATATTTAAGATATCAAAGGGAAAGCACTTCCTTTACTTCTCATTCAACCAAATACCTATTGTTTCTAAATAAAGTTAATTTTAAATATCAACTTCTAATTTTAAAATCATTCTGAAGCCCAAATGGCATCAACTCAGCTGAAATGGACACCCCATAAAGCAAATCCATCGCAGCCACTAGTGAAGGCACAGCAACCTCAAATAGCTTGGTCAGATCCTGTGATCAATCAAAGAAGCAAGAGGGATGAGTACAAATGAACACACCCAACTTCCGCAAGGGGTGACCAGTTTAACTACTTCTTCTATTTTTTACAAATAACATTTACAATGGGTGCTGAAACACAAACAGCTCTTGGTCTGCAACCTGCTCACAACAAACACAAGCCCTGCCACCTCTCCTCCAGAGCAACCAGGGCCTCGTGGCTTCTCACCCACCAGGAAGGGGCTAAAAGAGGAAGATCCACACAGACTGTCCTTGCAAGCAGGTGGCATATCTGAATTCTCAGCTGTTCCAGGGTTTATGATTAACAAGCATGCTGCCCTGAACACGGAGCTCTCTGCCACTGTAACTCTGTGCTGAGGCTCAGGACAAGTGGACTTACATTGGAAAAGAAAGGCCACTCAGTTCAGGGAAATTCAGAAAATCTGGATGACCTAGGTTTGTTTGTTCGTTTGTTATGGTGGTGTTTTTTCCTGCTTTTTGAAAGAGAATGAGCATTACGATGATATTTCTGTCAGCAGATAGATTCCACAATGAACAGAAAGGCAGCGCTCCCCTGCAAGTTTGCATCCAGACAGGGAATTTTGTAAAAAAAAAATCATAGGTTTGTCTGCTGTATCTCACCAGACAAAAGGTTTGAGGCAAATTTGGCTTGAGACATTGCTCTGTAACTCTCTTGTGACAATAACTACCAAAGCCCAGGTTTTCTCACTAGCAGAAGTCAAATGAAGTCCAAATGACTCGAACAGAACAAATCTCTAGAGCAGAAAAGAAGTTCCACATCTCAGACTCGAGCATGTTTTTAAAAGCTTTACAAACTGCTAACAACCAGCTAGTTGTTTCACACGCCTCTATAATTCCACCCAGATCCCAAAAGAGCTTTTACCTTAGGTACCTCGGCCTGTCTTTTGTTCTCCAGCAGGCATATTCAGACAAAACACTTATCTAAGAATCATTACAGGGAGCCAAGACATCATGGCAAACCTGAAGAAAATCAATCCAAGTGAAATTACAGGACTGAAAAAGGGGAAATTTAGATAGAGTTAAGAAGAATCGGGTTTTTTTCCTAAAACTACTGCAGTACAAAATTATTGCTTCCCGTTAGAGACATAATGTATGTTGTCATCTGATAAATGTCAGGAAATCAGTGCAAACTCAGACTACTTTTGCAAAACAGCGGATTCACTATTTCACTATCACCATTGCCAAGTTGCTTCTCCTAAGACGTGGTCAGAGACTCTGGAGACTTCAAGTGCATAACAACACAAGTGAAAATTAGGGCAGGTCAGGCAGAAGCTTTATTAATCATGGTCATGGTGAGAGAACGCTGGAACAGCATTCCCCCTCTGCATCCCTGCCAAGTGATTGCAGAGACACAAATCACAGAACGTTTCAAGAGGAAAAGGAAAAAAACGAAGAGGTGAAGGAAAACAAACATTTCAGTATTTACAAAGCCAGATATCCACCCCTAAGAAGGATGGACTTTTCAAGTACTTCGCTAATCACCACAATTGGAAGAAACAATGAATTGGTAAACAGTGTGACAATGTGGGAAACAGGCTTGTGGTAGAGCCATGGGAGTGGCACACCTGGTATTACCCTGGTATTGTCAAAAGCAGGGAGTTCGAAACACAGGCAGTCAGCTTTTAGTCAAAAGGAACGTTATTTTAGTTAGGATAAACTTCTTAGGCATCTTAAATATTAATTTTAGCACCACAAGGTAAAATCCAGGGGAAAGGGCACTTCCAGAAAACAAACCTCTACTGACTTATGCTCTTTCAGTGGCACGTACTCCTCCAGCAATTTCTGTTGCCTGTAGAGGAGAGGCATAAGAATCACTTTGCCAGCTGCTATCCCCCTCTCCACATTACATCCACGAGGTCAGCAGACGTGACCATAAACACAGCTTTTAATTAACACGTCTTCTTTCATTTCAAAAGGTGCCCTCTAAAGGGCTCCTCCAAGAGGAATTGCTGAAACAATTCTGTGCCACTGTTTGACATTTTCGTGAGTAGCATGAATGAGAAGCAAAATTGAATAGTGAGAAATAAAAGGGAGTTTCCTCTCAGGGAAGACCTAGGCAGCAGGAAGGGGATCACTCCACCCCTAGGAAGCCAATGCAGCCTTCGAAAGGTTCAAAATCCCCTGCATATTTTCGTGTCTCAGTGTTACGCTCAAACACAACCAAAGCACTCTGTAAGTCCTGGTAAGCATTTCTGAAGTCCAGAGGGGGCTCCCCAGGGGCTGCCTGAAAGGGACAATCAGTACTGTGTCACAGCCTCCTGCATCAGGAGATGGAGCTCACTTCCAGAGCTGGGCAGAGGTCACCCGCTTCTAGCCGCCCTCACGGGCTTGGCGGGATCAAGGCACAGGGCAGGAAAACCAAGAGACCTCAGCCCACACTGCCCTGTCTGGCAGAGGCTGGAGAGATGCAGCTGAGCTGCAAGACTCTTAGCTCCTGGCATTTCTCCCATTCTCTACCGCAGACTCCTCCTGACAGTCTTTTCTATCATTTCCAACAGCTCAGGACCCTGTACCCCACACATGCATTTCATCACCTATCAGACATGGCTTCATTCACAGGCCCGGAACTATGGAAAATAGAAAAGATGATCTTGGACAAGCCTTTCTACGTAGAAGGTGTAAGGCTGTCTTTATCCCATGCAGAGAAAGTGGAGGTAAAAGAGGAAGGCTTGGTTCTTCTTGCTCCCATTTGCAAATGAAAACTAAGAAATTCAGTTCCCGGTGCTGCAAGACAAAGCAGACCCACAGAGAGCAGTGTGCGGGGTGGGGCTCTCCCCCAGTTTACCATAAAGGCTGCTGTGACCGTTCACCATGAGCTAAAAAGAGCAGCTGCTCCTTGCTTTACAGCACATCCCTCCCACCTGCCCCAGCCAGCAGAAATCCCACTGCAGCCACAGCCAGTAACACTACGTTGGCATTTCTCAGGGACAGCCACAGGCTCCTCAGAGCAGCACTGTAGAACCTTTTTCAGAAAAAAATAAACCTGTAGGATAACTGGGACTTGGTTTCACATCTTGGTGACAGACCCTAATTTAAGGGGTAGAAGAAGGGCACTTGGGATCAAACACAAAGAACCTTTCATTTCTATTTCAAAATCTCAAACTGGCGTTCTTCTACAGGCCTAGCTGGAAGCAGGATTACCCAGCTGAGAGAGATCTACACTTCAGCATTCAGGATTCATGAAATCCATTTCCAGCTCTGATCTACTTGCTGTGAATCCTCCATTTTCACCATCAGCTTATGCTTGCTTTATTTTGTTAAAACAGCAGCATAGCCCAAAGATGTTTCTCACAGTGTGTTTGCAGCACTCGCAACAGTGAATTTCTGGTGCGTCCACACCAGTCTTGAGCTAGCTGGGTGATTTGCTGGATGAAGTATCCTCAGCAGTTTGAGTTGAATATTCACTAGGCTTGGCTTCCTTTCACCAAGCATCTCATTTATTCCAGAGCCTAAATTTACAAGTCCTCAGAAGATGAAGAGTTGTTGTGCACAGAGAGGACTCAAGCGCTCCTGGTATTCCCAATCTCTTTCAGTAAATGTCTAGAAACTACTTGTAGGAAAAGCGAGAGAGGCCAAATTCAAGGCCAACTCCGCATCATCCAGCATCCAACACCTACCAATTCATTTAGAGAGAAAGAGACAAAAGACACTGACAGAGGAAAGGAGCAATAGAGTCAGTCAGGTCAGACTACATGGGGAAATGTGGTTATTTTGCATGCACCTGATCTCTCTACAGTGCAATAATAGGTTACACTAGAGAAGACCCAAGGCCTGCCAAGGGTAGCCTGCAGATTGAGGAATTTTTGCTCTAATTATCCACAGCACAGGATTTTTATTATATTATGGAAACAGAAAAACCTGTATCTTTACCACATGCCAAAACCAAGAAATTAATGGAAGGTAAACTGGAAGGCCAACATTCAAAAGAGTCCAGAAGAAAGGCTTCAGGGTTCCTTCAAGTAACAACTCACAACTAAACCACTCCTTCACCTTGTGAAGGAGAGGCAGCAGCTGCCCATGGTTCTGCACTCATGAGTTCTGTCCATTGGAACACAAGGAAGAAGGTGCAATCTGAGTCTGCAGAACACAATACTACAGTGATCTTCTTCCAGATTAAGAAAGCATGAAGGGGTGAAGGCACAAGTTTACAAGGGATTCTGAAAGGGGGAAACAAAATTTACAAACCCTCTTGGCGAAACTCAAGTTTGTTCTCCACAGCTATACTCAACACAGATCCACTTGTACTCTTTGGTGTAAATGAGAAAACTCCCAGCAACAGCTAAACAAGAGTAGGCATAAGGATGCAGTGCAATTGGAAAGACAAAGCAGAAGACACTCATGACTCATGGGCCTCTCTTCCTTTTTATAAAGAGACAACATAATGCCAGATAACAAAATCTGCCCTGAGACCATCTGCACCCGCCTCTGTTTTGATGCATTTCCCAGGCAAAGTGAGCAGACCTGTCTCCTCACCCATGCTGCTCAGCTTTAGCTTCCCAGAGCCAGCTAGTGTTATTCAGCATCATTACTGTGTTACGTGACACGATTATCAGCTCAGCTGGCTTCTCCAGCTCTACAGCAATCAGCACAAAGCAGCTCCCATAATCTTCTCAGCCCACCAGCCTCGGGACAGTTTGAAGCGCATATAAAAAGAAGACTTACCTGGTTTGCTTCCTTCACAGTCATGCCCCAGTTGACCTTTGGTGTTCAAGCCACAGGTATACACCTCCCCATCTTCCAACAGGAACACAGAGTGGTTTCCTCCACATGCCACCTCCTTGACATTTCTATCATGGATGAATCCATACACCTGTGGTTCAGGAATGATGACCTGGAGGTTGCTACCTATCCCAGGTTGTCCATAAGATGAGTAGCCCCAGCATAGCATTTTCTCTCTTTTCAGCAAGTCATGTATCCTTCCTGGGCAAGAGAAACAGGGGAATGAGTGTGAATGAAGCAAGTACACCACAAGTGATCCTACAGAGATCCAGCTGCTCACAGCAGGAGGTGGAAACAACCAGAAAAGGCATTTCCTGCATGACTGTCAGGTTTGTGAACTGTCAGTAAACCATTACACAGACAAAGAGTAATCAAGTCAGCTCAGCTGTGGTACTGAATCAGCACCTTCATGCCTTGGCCATCTCCATCTGCAAGGCAGTAGAAATGTTCTGAAACCCAGGAGACCGAGCTTTTACTCTGCAAAATTACTCTGCTTCAAAAGCCAAATATCAAACAATGCCCCAAACAACCTGTAATGCTTTTCAGACTAACAGGTCTAAATCTGAACTTTTGGAGTTATAGTGTCATATTTGAGACCACTTCTAAATAAATCTTTAAAAATTACCTCCAAGTGGTAAGACTAGCCCTAAACAGAATGACACGGCTATTGGCCATGCAGAAATGTGTTATTTCTGATAAATATAAATTAAGGAGTCCTTTGCTCACTTGAACAGTCTTGCAGCCCAAATTCGTGCATGTACACACACACACACTGAACTTCAGCCACACACTGAACACACACACACCCCTGAACTACAGCAAGAATTACACAAGAAGCAGCAGATCACATGGAGCAGCACATTGACAGCTTGGCCCGACAGCAATGGACAGGTCACATTGATGCAACTTGCCAGCAGTCAGGTGTTATCTTCTGCGCTGTGCCCAGTGAAAGTCAGGGATTTCAGAGTGGGGTAACACGGGAAGGGAAAAAAAATAGCAATATACGAGGTCCAAGGAATTAGTTGGCATGAACTTGATAAAGACAACAGGATGCTAATGCATAAAAGCTGGGGGAAGAAAACAGCATTCCATAAGAAGCACATGAAAGATTTTAGTAATATTCCTTTGTTGCTCCTAATCTCAATAGGTTTGGGTTATTTGTTAAGCATGCTATACCAATAAGACATTGAGAACTCCTCTGATAGAACTGGAAACTAGTTAAAGCTTTCTTTCTTTTTTTATTTTTTCCAAAGGGAAGGAGAAAGAAGATTAGAAAATGAAAGACCTGAGACATCAAGTCTTAAGCTAAGGCAATTTGCAGCAGCAGCAGCATTTTCTAATTTAGCACAAGATAGAAAAGCAAAAGGTAACCCCTGAAGTGCCAAAGATTACTTCTCCCACTTTGAGCAGACAGGAAACACATGCATTCAGTTTGTTTCCAAAACCTGGTGCTAATTCAAGCTCTAGGTATTAGCAATAAAGCCTTTCCTAATCTAAGCCCTAAGCAACGCGAGTTCATCTCTTACCCTTTGCCTGTCAGCTGTGGTCACTTCCACTGAGGCACGACTGAGCTGGAAAGGGGGAGGGAGAGGATTGGATTTTCCAGTTAGTACTCCATCAGTGGTGCAACTTCCTACCACAAACTGTTTACTAGGATCTCTTGTCAGGTGCTTTAATGTAACGCAGGACTCCGTTTATCTCCAGCAGCCCTCCCTCCTCTATAGCATAATTCAAGTCATTCACACCCACATGTGCTTATCACTGGCCAGCTCCAAAGCACCCAGAGGAAAAAGCAGGAGCTTACAAGGCTGTGCCGAGTTAAATCAGTCATGGTGTGCACTCTGTATTTGGCTGCCCTAAGCTCAAAAGCCTGCTGGAAGATACCTTCTATGCTGGCTACGCTAAGAATAGGAATGCCGTGGGACACAAGAAAATTGAAGTGTGTGCATGTGCTTTAAATGTGCTTTAAACTGCTACATTTATAGTGAACTTCATGTTCTATCACACCACCAAAAAAAGCCCAAAAAACCCAAACTAAAAATGCATGAGCAACATCCTGAAGGTGGCAGGGAATCGTTTCAAAACTGACACTGGAACGGCAGAAATCTGGGACTGCTATTTCTATCAGCCTGGGGAACTGCGTGTTACAAAGACATAGACAGCAATCCTGAAGATCCAAGGATCACGTTCCCTGCTAGGATAAATAGATACTGCCTCTGAGCTGAAAAGATTTCACCAGCATACGACTTGAACTACAATGACATTGTATCACATGAGCTAAATATTAATTTGGGATACCTTCTAAAAGGGTACCTCAACAGTCTGCTCCCTATAGACTACAATCATCTTCCCTAGTGCTAGTTTCATTTAAAAATGCTAAAAATACATTAATTACTTTCCTTGTGTTCATATTCCACACAAGAATTTGCTGCTAATGGGCAAGGGGATATGATGTGACTGGTAAGAGATGGGTTTTTCCTCCAGCTAAAACACTACTTGAAACAGGAAGAGTTCAAACTCCCAAGAATCCATATAAACACTAGGGTGATATCTTAAGAGTTCAAATCTCCATTCATGCTGGAGGCCAGATTTTCTGAAGCCCCTCATATTTAACAATCGCTATACCAGACATAGAAGACCTGGTTTTCACTAGATTTTTAAAAATCATCTCTATCAACTGCCAGCCCCATCTTCCAAACGTTTTGCCAATAAATCTCTGTGCAGCTCAGTTTCACGGAAACAGACCAACACTTTCCAGTGGAGAGCAAAAACCAACATAGCCAGTTACAACTGGAGTGTACAGGCACAGCTAAATGTTTCCAATGGCCTAGTGAATTTACTTATGTTGAAGACATTTTTAAAACCACGACTTTAAGACTGTTTTCTACTCCTCCCCCCAAAAAAACGCTGGAGGTCTTAATACATTGTATGTTCAAGCAGGAGCTGTGTACCGAAACACAACGAGGCTTTAAATGACAATTTCACACTCTGTTTCCAATCTGGTTAAGGCAGTTACTCTTCTTTGACAGTAGCAGAGGAAGTAAAAGTGCATGTTCCACTGCAAACTACCTCTACAAACTGCATACCTTTCTCACACTAAAACAATTACATAAAAAGTTTCTAGTGTAGGCAAGCACTAACAGTCATGTCCCTGCACATACACATGTATATATTAAATATATTATTTATATTCACTTATCTGAAATTTTATATAAGTGATTAATATTCTTAGTGCCCAGCTCAATACACCTTAAAGAAGCTGAATTTTTTATCTTCAGAGGGCAAACCCTTAGAGGAGATGTTTTTGTTAAATGCATCAGTTAGGGACTAAAGTTCAGAGTTCCTTTTAAAAACTGGATTGCAAAAAGCACAAGAACTGCCGTACCTAACCACAACACCTATTCCTGTTCTTCACAAATCCCACCACAGCCAGCTTGGTATTCATGTTTCAGAGATAAGAACAGATGCAATGCAGTAAAGCCAGTCATTTGCAGAGAATCCCCACACATAAAAAAGAGAGGGGAAGATATAACAGCACATCCTCAGACCCTGACATTCCAGGAATAATTCATCATCAAAACAGCAAAGGACGTACATAGCACAGCTAGGGCTAGGAAAACCTCACACTGTGAGGAATATTTTGAGGAAATCTATTGTGGGTGGAAGACCCACCCTCTGCTATAATAAGGTTCTGCTGACATTCTAAGTATATATCCTTTGGCGAAAAAACAGCCCCGGTGGTTTGGTAAAATAATAATGCTGCATGTATGATCATGACAGGATGTATTTTGTCTTTTTTCTTTTTCTTTTCCTTTTCCTCTCTCTTTTTAAAAGCTCTCATGCCAAGCATAGTCTCTCCTGAAAACCACAGAAACATATTCTAAAGCCATTTCCACTCGGCGCCCTTTCTGGGAAAGTCACCTAAGTAAATATCACGATTGCAACAAACAACACTCAAGGCTCAATGTTCTCTAAACAAAGAGATCTGCCAACTGGCAGGGCATGAATAAACAAGTTTTTCCTTCCCTCTTGTTTGTGAGATTGCAGATAACAAATGTGTTTCTTCTACCAGCGTTGCTCAACAATGACGGAATTTAGTGCCTCTTTCTGCCACTAAGCCTCCAAGCCCACTTTCTTCTTTTTGCCTCCGTTTCAGTCCAACTCAATGTCCAACGTAAACCAGGTTACAGAGCAAGAGAATACAAGGTGCACCAGCAAATGAGTTAAAGCAGGAGCAGAGTATTTCCACTGCACAGCCGCATGCCCTCAGATAGAGATGCCCCCACAGAAAACATATAAAAATAGATCCCCAAAATCAAATAAGACAAGCCCCCCCGCCATCACCTCCATTTTGCAATCCCAGTAAAAATACCGCTCCCTCTCTGCCTTCACCCCGGACACCGCGGGCTTCTTGGCTGCCTGCGGCTGCTTCCCACGCCCAGACCGGCGCTTCCCGGCGGGCACACAGCGACCGCGGAGCGACGGCAGCCCCCCGCCCAGCCCGCAGCCAGGTGATGGTGACGGTGATGCTGCAGCAGCAGCAGCAGCAGCAGCGCCGAGCGGCTCCTGCCGCAGCCCCGCGGCCGCCGCGGGCTCCCCNCCCGGCCCCCGGCGGGCGCAGGGACGGCCGGGAATCTCCTTTCCCCGGGGCCGGGGCACGGCGTGGGCTGTGGGCTCGGGGATCCCGGCCGGGGCCCGGCCCTCCCGCCGCTGCTGGAATGCCGCGGGAACCGGGGCGCGGGCGGAGCGCTGGGACAGCCGGCCCCCGCCCGCTGCACTGCGGGGCTTTCTTCTCGCCCGCGGAGCAGGTCGGCAGCCGCTCTAAACACGCTAGAAATCGACGGGCGAAGTTAAGCGCATTCCAGAATTTAAGCTGTTCTAAATGAAGGTCTCAAGGGAAAGCCAGCTTTCCAGTGTCTGAAAATGCGTTAAGCACGAAATGTCACTTACTAATAACAACAGTCAGTTTCTTTCCCCTAGCCAGTTCCTTCTTCATTTTATGTGACCTCGGGTCACCTAGCAGGTTCATTTGTTTAGGAACTCATACATTTTATACAAAGTTTCAACCTCAGGAAAAGGTTTGTTGTCAAAGTATAAATCTCTGTTGAGAGAGACGAAAAAAAAGAAAAAAAAAAACAAACAAAAGAGGCCAATGAGCAAGCAGTTATATAACACTCAAGTACTGATTTTCTGGTTTTAGTGCCAGCTATTAGAAAAAGACTGTGCTCTGCAAGAGCAATGCACAAGCTGGATCCCATTCAGAGCACCAAAATGACAGTCAATATTTGGAGCAAACCTCAGACAGAGGTTTGCAAGGGCTCAGAATGGGGGGAAGAAGTCTCTAAGGTAAGTCCAGTGCCTGTAAGTATTCATGGCCCTTATGCTACATCTCTGGCACTTTGCAGTGTTTGTGCATTCAGCAGACAATGTGTAAAAAATCAGGTAAAAAATCACCTGTATTTGCATGGATCATGTGTGTTTAGAATAAAAAGAGCCACTCCCATGTAAAATTACACCTGTGATGTAACAGCTTTGACTTAACCAGCGTTACAAGCAGCTTCTAGAATAACTAATAGCATAGACAGAGGAAAACATATTTTCTGTGTTTGTTTCTGTTTTATTTCATCGTCTAGAGACCTTTGCAAAATAGAACGTTTCCCTTTACACTCGGTTTCCTGTGTTTCTGATTGCGCAGTCAAGGAGGGGAAGGTACACACACACAAACAAAAAAACAGAAGAAAATGATGGAGCAAAGCCTGGGATTTGTGTGAGGGAGCCAGGAGTCTCTTGTTGAAACCAATTTTTAACTGGTTACATTTCAGCTTCCTGGAGAACTTTCAAGGCTGCTCTTGCACTTGTCTACAGGTGACGCTCAGCTCAGATGAGTGGCCTAAAAAAAATCCTGCTGCAGGTTCAATGTACTTTTGCCTGTGTGAAGCCTTTTAAACTCACAGCTGAATGTGATGCTCACTCATGTTATATTCTCCTGCATGTTTTATAATAGGCACTGCGTGAGAAAATATAGACACAACCCAGTGTCCAAACTAATTTCAGAAAATCAGAGAGGAGTGCACTATTCTGAAGGTCTTTATATAATATATATATATACACACATATATATATAAAAGCAGGGATTATTTGAGGACAGATTAAAAATAGCCTTGAAAGTGACTCTGGGCTTTAATCTCCCATGTGATGTTGCATCATACGTGATGAGAAGGAAATACCTCCAGGCTCTAAATAAACCTATTATCATTTAATCTCTAATGGGTTATTTTGAATTCCAAAGAGAACACATCTTTTGTGCACTTGCACAGCACAGACGATCACTCTGGATTTCCAAGTCCTACCAGAGGCTTAGAACACCATAAAAAGCGAAACAACAGCCAAGAGCAAGCTGATGAAGAACAGCACGCTAAACTGCCAAAACAGAAATCTGTGGTGGTGTGGCAGCATCAGCTGGACATGAGATGTGGGCAACAACTTAGGTTTCTGCCAGTTCCCTCTTTCCACAAAAATACACCTACAGCAGCGTGGTGCCTTTCCCAGAGGATGTGAGCATCCCAGTGATGTCCTGTTTGCCCCAGGGGGGTGAGGGCAACAGGGGTTAGGTCTGAGCAGGCCACGTCCCCTCAGCTGGGAGCTGCCATCCTCTGAAGTCCTATTTCTGCTCTTCCCATCAACACTCCCATGCCATCTGATTTCCTCTACTGCCCTGGTGCTTGTGGTGAGTGCTTGAAGTTTTTTTTTTCACTAATTACTACAATGTTACTTAAAAGGAAGCTTGCTTTTTTTTTTTAAGTAGGTAACAATGTCATTCTGCATCACACAGGAAAGACTGACTTGTTCAGCGTATACAATGCATCTCTTTGAAACACGCTTACATCAGCCTTTGACTCCACTTGTGAACCGCTCCCCCATTCCAAGGAGGACAGAGAACACAGACATGCTGCCTGCTATGCTTATCTACGTAGGCAGATGCATAAGGAAGGAAGAACACAGCTACAGGGGTGAAAATTTAATCCATCATCATTTAATTTAACACAGTGGAAGTCTTTTTACATATGGATGTCCTCTGACACATTTAACACAACAAAGAGAAGACTGCTGAAAAATTATGACTGTTGTTTCTCTCCCTCTCTCCACATAGCAAAATACACAAAAACACACATCCTGCCTGACATTGTTAATATCCTGCCAGTGCTCTTCACTGTTTTGACAATGAGATTCCAGAAGCCCTGCCAGCCTCACGTCCACAGGGCTCTGTAGACAGAGCTGTTCTGCAAGCCTAAGATTTTATGATTTAATTGTGAAACATGTCTTTAGAAGATATAAAGAAACATGACTAAGATCACAGTTTACACACTAAATAACAAAAAATTATATTATTATGATTCATTAATACAGCTTTTGAAAAAGTCTAAGAATGATCAAATCCTCCTAAGAATTTCTCTCAGGTAAGTCATAGGCCATATCCAGCTGAGCACAGACTGCTCCTTCAATTCACAGTCTCATTGAATGTGTTAGTTGCTCCCCAAGAGAACCCTTAAGTGACACCGATGAAAACCTTACCCCAGCTTTGCCTTGCAAGGGTGACTGCTTAGCACAGCCTGGTTATGTGCTTGTTAATGTATAAATGTACAAGTCACAGAATCCCTGCTGCTGGGAGCTCACTGTCTTAACCAGAGCAGAGCAGTGCAGACCCTGCCTGCACAAATATGTAAATACGCTTGGTTATCAGCTTGCTTCTCTGAAGTGTGCCAAACAGGATTTTTGTTTCCTAACTCTGCAATCTAACAATGACGTATCTGGTCTAAGCTCAATTTTATAAGCAATGTAAAATCTCAGCAAATACACATGCTCAGGTGTTTATAAAGTGCAGTAAAAAGAAGGCAGGGTAGAAACCTGTAAATTGGAATTATTAAGAGAAAATATAAGAAGTGAAACAAAGACTTGTTTTCTTATTTTTGCTTTAAAGTGCTTCTATCCCAGAGTTAGGCACCGCCAAATCCTTCATTATGCTCTATGGCATAAAGCAACTTCTCTTTCAGTATTTTTTTACTGCTGTATCTGGGAAGGAACAAAGTGAAGTAGCAGGTACTGGCAAAGGGACAGACCTCATCTGGATTTTCTTTCTGAGGATCTGCAATGCAAAATCTAAAACATTCCACTTCATAGCCAGTGATTCGATCAGATCCTGACAAAAAAGCTGAAGGAATACAAAAAAGAAAAACAAGAACAAGTTAGCAAATTAAAAGACAAAACAAAAGAATGTCAATTGGAAATCATGAAAATAATGTTAATTAAAATCATGAACGAAAATTAGTGTAAACATACTGTTATTTTCCTAAGCTAAGTATTTTGCTTTGTTGAATTTGCATCTGAATACAGTTTAAAGTCTCTTACCTATTCATAGTCATTACAAGCTCTCTTCTACTTTATAATATAGACTTTGTGGATGAGAAAGGCCAGGCTAGGTCTGACCTTCTACCTTTAAAAAAAATGACCTAGCTTCCGCAACCCTTTGAGAAAGGTAAACTGCTTACATCAACACAAGTGTGCTCACACAAACTGAGGCCTCTGACCAACAACACAACCACAAAAGTATGGGATAAAGTAACTGCAAGCTTCAGGGTGGTCCGATGCACTCAGGCAAACCAGGGGATGTAAGGAGGGTCAGAGCTGTCCCTGTGCAACTCCTTGTGTTACTTCTTTGTGGTTTTCCCTAGAAAATATGGCAGCAGCAGGGGCGAACATGTTGAAAGGCTACAGTTTGGAACTATACTATAGTATCTTTTATGTGCAACCATCTAGAATGTGTGTGGTGGGGAAAAGAAAAGGGCTATGAAACGTTCAAAATGCCTGATATATTACCAAGAAACATTTTCTTTTTTTCTTCTGGTAGCTTGTGAAACACAGTCCAAAAATTCCTGATGGTTCGATCTAACTTCTTATACCCTCCGTACACCACATTCTGTCAAAGACACAAAAATAAAACAGGCCAGTTAATCCTCAATATTTCCATTTATATTTAAAGCAACACTTTATCTGATAAATTTTATAATCCTGTTCATAGATATTCAAGTCTCCTTAACTTCTGGAATCTGCTTGTTCATTTGTTTTTCAAAGATTCATATGACAATCCCTGAGTTATGGCTTGATATTTATTCCCCTTTATTCTTGTAGCTGATGTAGATTAGAAACAGAACATCGACACAAATCAAAAAAAGAGAAAGTCCTTTGAGCTTCTGTCCATCTGTTCATGACCTCTGCACTCAATGAAAGAACAAGTCAAAAGTTGTTTATGCTTAGCAGATAGAGCAGAAGGACACTGTGTTTGTATACAATACCTTTTCCAGCAGATGCCAGTCAAATGTTGTGCATCCCTGGAGAAGAACCTGCAGCTCTTCAGGGAAAAACATCTTCCAATTTCTAGCTGGGCAGCCTCTTAAGAACCCTTGCATAAAGTCCTCAAATGGCTTCTGTACTGATTTATTGAACATGTAATTCACATACAAATCAACATATTCCTTCCTGTAACAGATACCAAACAAGCATTGGTGGTGCTTTTCTAAAAGGAGAATTACAGTGAACTTTATACTTTATTCCTTTATTCCATATGACCTGCTGTGCTGTACAGACTCAGTCTTCACTGAGACCAGGCGCCACTGGCAATTAGTAATTCACTGAATAAGCTGGGAGCATCTTCACAAATAAAAGAAAATGCTGGCCAGAATGGATTAATTTTGGTAACACTCCTTGTACTTCATGTGAACACTCCAATGAAATCCTATCAGACACGTGATTATTATAAAAGATGGAACCTAGCAGACCTAACTCCCACTGAATGCCCAAGAATTTCCCTGAAATTGAAATAAATATTTGCACAGCTGCTAATCAATAGTTTCACTCTTCTCTCTACTTGTGATGGGGATTTGCATAGTGGCATTGTACTTGTACAATCAACTCAATGTAAATGCTGTACTTCAAGCTTCCTAAATAGCCCTTTCATGGATTCCTATGGGTCCTCAGGTCATCTGCATAATTCAGGACACAAAATTTCTCTCTGTCCTCTGTGCCGAAGTTAATATTGACACAAAGCCTTATTGATAGGTTGCTCCTTCTCCTTTATGTACAAGATACATTCCATATATGTAACTAAGCAGGAAACATTTTGCTCTAAAAAAACTCTTACAGAGGTGTACCTATAGCCGGGTTTCCCGGATAAATCATCTGTATTTCCCTGAAAATACTGTTCAAGGTTACTTTTTAAGTTTGTTAGGAGTTTTCCTGTTAATGCCAGATATCTATATTTGCAGATCTGTATATCCCCTTCTCATCCACTGCTTGCAGAAACTGCCAATGTCTGGCACATGTGCAGCAAGTACAGCAGGAACTGGAAGTGTGCAACCTATTGGACCAAGACCAATGGCACAACATTTTGTGCCAATATTGAGGTCAATATTTTCTAACAGTATATGGGGATGGACATAGACATGTTGTTTCATACAGTTGCAACAAGACAACAGGATAAGAAATACAAAGATAAAACTGACCTGTTATCCTCAGTGACAAGAATGTTGGCACCATTTTCTTTAAGTTCAACGACATCCGCGGAGTCTTCTCCTCCCATTGCCTATGCAAATAAATTAAAACATTGGCAGTTATATCTATATGTGACAGATAGATAGATATACATGCTACATCTCTCATTCTTCCTGGAGGGTCTGACACAGCACTCTTGCTAGTTTGAGTTTACAGACAAGTTGTGTCATTTGCACTGGTACACTGTCTCGCCCGAGTACCTATGTGGGATGTCTTACCGTGAAGTCCAAGTCCCAGCTATCACATTTGTCATTCAAAATTGTCCAGAGACTCCTGTCAAAACACAAAAGAGATTAAAGAGAGAAGAAACATGACCATTCAGTGCACTTTGAAATTCTGCTGAAAACCATCCTTTGAAAAGCAGTATTTAAATGAATACACACAACATCTACACTCACACAGAACAGTCATATATGGCCCTAAAATCTCGTCATGCTGCTGCCATGAGCTGAGCACAAATGCCTCCATTAAGAAAAGTTTCCAGGCAAGTCCATCCCCATGCCTTGTGTGGACAACTTTACACAAAGTTCAGTGACAAGTGGGCTTGGGACCACAGCCTCACTTCCAGACATTATCTAGTGAG
Source organism: Melanocharis versteri (assembly GCA_013397845.1). Classification (NCBI taxonomy): domain Eukaryota; kingdom Metazoa; phylum Chordata; class Aves; order Passeriformes; family Melanocharitidae; genus Melanocharis; species Melanocharis versteri. Next base: position 1,802 of record VZTG01003627.1, on the reverse strand, counting down.
GAATTAAGTGTAGACCAGTGGGATGATCTGGGAGAATTGTTTTGGGGTGCAGCACCTCTCCGAGTATTGCAGAAGCAACCTTATGTTCCAATTCACTGAGGAACCTCAGTGAGTTTAGCACCTCAGAAATTCAGCACCTCAACACGGTCATCGGCTGATGGGATGGGGTTCTCAATTTCTTGGTTGTTTACAGCAGTTGCCTGGAAAGCTAGGCTTCAGGGGCCTAGAAGCAGTATGTTGGTAGCAGCAGCACCTCTCCCTGCTATGTCTGCCTGGTATCTCCTCTCTCAGTGCATGGAAACTCTGCATGAGGGTTCTCAGAACAGGCACAACTGCAGCATTTAGTAATACTGTACTTGTGCAAAACATTATTGTGGAAACTGATAATTAGTAAATCAGAGAAAAAACCCCAACATTAATAATAGGGTCCTTAGTTCTTTCAAGTCCAAACTACAGCCCAAAGTGTTTTGAATTATATATTCACAGTGTGGGCTTAAGCTCTTGTGAAGCAGAGATCTGACACCTTCTAAGCCAGGAGGCTTGGCTTTTTGTTTTGGCAATGCCAGCCTCTGTGAGCAGCATCCATGCCCTGGACAAGGACCTCCTTGGAAATCTGTGGCTTCTAGCAGCTTCACAATGGCAAATGTAGATGCCACAGGTGCCCCGAATACAGCCTCTGGGATCTCGCTGTGCACGGTCAAGGCAAGGGACCCAGCCGAAGCTCGGGCCATGCCTGGCTCATACCGGCCCACGGTTGGCAGCAGATCCTTAAGGTCCTCCAGGGTGGGGGCCAGATCCAGTAGCTTTTTGTAGAGAGCCCTCGGGAAGGGGAAGGGCACCGTGCGTTGGTTGAACAGGGCCATTCCACACAGTGTCCCGATCAAGAGGAAGGTGTCCTCATCCTCACAGCTCGAGGCCTGGTTAGGAACAAGCACACCAGGAAGCCATGACTGCCTTTTCCCGTGGATAGGCCCCCCACCCCTGCAGGGCTGCCTTACCTGTCTGGGGAACCACACGAGGCCGGAGTCAAAGCGGCAGAAGGCGCCGGTGCTGGGCTGGCAGAGGGTCCTGGCTGCGATGCTGAAGAGCTCCTGGGATACTGCACCTTGGTCCATCACCAGCTCACCCACAAACCTCACCTGCAAGGACCGAGACACCCATAGATAGAGACACCCACGCTGCCCACAAAATCAGATTTGTTACCTGGTGTGCAACAAGCCAATGATTACACATCCAAGAGAGAGGTGCCGATTATTTATCTCAGGGTTGTGCCAACCCGGGTACTCGGTGGTGTTCTACAAATCAAGCACACCCCACCAGACTTTTTGAGCCATTGTTTATACACAGAAATTCAGAGTTAGTAACTTTCCAAGTCTGTTACGCTTGGTTAGTAATTTCCAAACAAGTTACATAACCCCAGCTAACTTCCAAACACCCTCAGGGGAAGGGTCTTCACCTGAGCAGGGTGTGGGCATGATTTTTAGTATTAGAATGAACAGAGTTCAGCTACAGGATACGTAGACCTTGAGTATTTTGCCAGGCTAGCGATGCGTATACAGACATACATCAACATCTTGATTTCCTGCGCCCTTAAGGCTTTTCAGTTCCCGGATGATCCTGGCTAGGGAATGCCGGCTGCCGCCTGTTCCACTGACTAGGTCTCCTTTCTTCCCGACTAAGCTCGAAAGTGTGCAAAGACCTTACACCGAAAACCACCCCGATTTAAGACAACCCTGATCTGTTCCACGTTGCGGAACACGCGCAGGGCGCCGAGGTCCCGCGGGGCGGGGAGCGGGGCGGGC
>VZTG01003626.1:131807-179628 GCA_013397845.1 Melanocharis versteri | reverse complement strand
TCCTTTTCTCCGTGACACAAAAAAAAGGAGGAGTTGTACAAAGCAACCGGCAATGGGAACAAAAGGGAGAGGAAGAGAGGGGAGTGTGTGCAGAGCCACGGTGATCACAGCCAAGATGAGAGGATCCTGCTACCTGGAGCCTCCTCTCAGAGTGCTCACAGGCCAGGGAGCTTTGATCCCCTCCTTCCCTCTCCTCACTAATCGCCTTCATGGCAACACTGAACTTCTGAAACTCAACAGCTACTAAAATATCAAGTATTTAGGGCTGGGAAAACCTTGTGGAGTGCGAGGTTTCACGAGATGTTTTGGCTTCTCTCGAGTTCTGAGCTGCAGTTGGAGTTCGGGAATTTTCTTCCTCTGGTTTTACATCTGCTGGGTTTGCTGCTTGTTCCAGGGGGATTGATTCAGTCCTGGAAAAAAATTGACATCTTCCCCGTGTGCAGCTTAGGGTTAGAAGAGCCAGGAAACCCCAGGCAGGGAATAGACCAGCAGGTTACCCCAGGCAGGGCTGGAAGAGTCAGGTTATCCAGGCAGGGATAGATGGGCACATGGAATTTCCCTGCAGCACAGTGGGCAGTGCCCAGCCCCCCGGCATAGTGTGGCCTGCCTCGTGTTTATCCCTGTGCTCATGCCCAGCAGAGGTGTTTGACTGGCTCCCACCAGTCTCAATTCCACCTGCAGTGATGGAGCTGTGATCCCTGTAGTGCCAAATCCTGGATGCCTGGGCTGCTTCACCAGGTTCATCCCTGGCAACACTGGGATGAGTTCCAGGTGTGTGGTAAAACAAAATCACTTATAAACGTTCACTCAAAGCATGAGCAAAAGCCAGGCTGACCCTCCTCTAAAGCTCCCTTTTCCTCACCCTGCCCCCATTTCTTGCAGCCCTCCTCCCCCCACCCATCCCCAAAATATCCCAACCCTTGTCTGGCCCTGTTTAAGAGTCAGCTTCAATAGTACCTTTGTTAAGGGTAAAATCTCATTAAACGTGAGGTAAGAGGAAATGAAAAAGTGTAAAATATCCAGATTTATTACCTGTTGTCTTCTGAGCATTTGAGAACCAGGAGCTGGGGGCAAGGGGCCACGTGGGATCAGAGCTGTGAGCCACGAGCCTTCCCCACCACCCGTGCTGCCTCTGGCTCCCGGGGCACTGCCTGCTCCTGGCACCGGCTTATCAAAGGAAAATAATGAGTTTTGTGCTCTTTGAGATAAAGAGGGTGAAGTGCTCTTACTGTATCAGACTTGCCCTAAGCTCCACTGCCCTGTGCACGTGCAGGTGGGGATGTTTATTTACTGAACTCAGAAACGTTTCTCAGCTCAAAGGGAAGGTTTTTCAGGAGTGGCGACTCCTGCTTTTCTTCCTGTTCCAAAGGTGAAGGGAAAAGCAAACCCAGTAAATTACAGTGTCGGGTTTATTAACTCTGCTAATGAGGGAGCAGCCTGCGTGGTCGGGGGTGAGAGAGCGAGGCCCTCTGCTCTGGGGCATCGCACTCGGGGTGCCCCCGAGCTGCTCCCTCCCTTTCAGGGTGGAGAGAGCTGCCAGGGCAAAAAAAGGGCAATTAGAGAAACTATAAAACCTGATAAAACTGCTCTGCTCCCGGGGCAGGCACAGTGAGCCTCGAGCACGGGATGGAGCCTGCGAGTGGTGCAGCTGTGGGGCTGTGCCCATGGCAGGGTGATGCTCCAGGGTGCCGCGTGCCCAGTGCTGCCCCAGCACGAGTTCTGGGGTGCGATGTGAACACCCACAGGTCCTGGGGTGTGATTTGTTCATACACAGGTCCTGGGCTGTGATGTGTTTGCAGGGCCCGCGCTGCCTCCCTCCTTCCCCGTGTGCACTCAGGGATGTGCTGTTTGCTTTGTCCTTTAACTGAATTAGTGGCTGGGGAGTAATGAGATAATCTGTCCTCTCTCCCTGCAGCAAGGAGAGGGGAGCCGATGTCACTGGTGAAAAATGTGGGGCCACCCACTGGGCCCGGCTGGGCGGGGGGGTTGTGCTGAGGCTGCCACCGGGTACAAACAAGTGGCATTTCTGCGCTTGTTGTTGGGTGGTTTCCATGGAAAACCCTCGGCAGCTTCGCAGTGACCCACCAGCACCACCACTGCCCCCGGCACTGTGCCCCTTGCCCGCTCCCCCAGCCCTGCTGCCAAGGCCACCATTAAACCATGTCCCTGAGTGCCACATCGACACATCTGCTAAATCCAGGGGATGAAAGCACGCGTGGGGTGCGTGCTTTGACAGTGCCAGCGTGCAGGTGTTGTGCCGGAGAGCCACGAGAAAATCCTCATCCCGCTGCTGCCTCGGCAAGCATGTGCTCGAGCTCTCTGCTGGAGCAGGGACCCTTCCCCGGGATGATGCCTGCCCTACCTGGCCTGTTTGCTGTGGGACCCCTCGGGCACGTCCTGGTGAGTGACACCGAGCAGGGCAAAGCTGCAGGGCTCGGCCACGGCCACGGGGCTGGGCGTGGTGGCAGATGCCAGGAGCAGGTTCGCATTGTCCCCGCAGAGGGGCTGTAACTGGTGACATTAGCGAGTGGCGGGGCTCCGGGTGCCTGCTGGTTCTCCCTGCATCCACTCTGTATTCTAACCCTAATTGTCTGCAGCAACCTGTTATTACGGCGCCTTTAACATGATAGACACAAATAGGACGCACTAATCCACTACTCTTTGGTTTAAGAGTCATTACAAAGTGCTTAATTAAGTAAGCCTCACTTAATCACAAAATGTTTGCATGCTAAACGAGTTCTTGTGAAGCACGACACTTGACATATTCTGTACAAAAATAATTACAAGCGGGAGGCCCGGTACATTGAGCCTCCGAACATTTCATTTCAGGCCTTGCCCATTCATCACCAGGCTGGAATTAAAAGGCTTTCAGCGCAGAACTCCCACATTCCTGCCGGCTGAGTCACCGTGAGCTGCCGTGCCTGGGTGGCTGCCACGAAGCCGCTGCCCCGCCGGCTCCCCGAGCATGTGCTGGGGCCGTGGCACGGCTGCTGCTGCCACCATGGTGCGACAGCATCAAGGTGGAGGCTGGCACCGGGCTGGGAGTGGCACCATGGGACAAGAATCCTGGGAAAGGCCAGCAGAGCATCCGTGGAAGCAGCTCAATGGTGGGCATTTTGTTGGTGTTGAGGTGTCCAAGCACTGTGTTCCCTTGGGGTGCAGCATCTGGAACAGGCAGGGGGAAATTCGGTGCCTCGCTGCCCCAGAGCTCTCCTAGAGGCAAAGTCACCCTCTACCCAGAGGGATGGTGGCTTTCCCAAATCCCTACCCTCAGCTGCCTAAAAGCTGCCTGAATGGGATTGTGTCAGGAGCAGCCTGCAGACCTTTGTTGGGTGTGCTGGTGCCCAATAAAACCCCTGTCCCTACTGAGATAATTGGGATCCTTACCCCAGCCTGCCTTTTGAAGGAAACCCTTTAATTAGCATTCTCCAGGCTCAGGAATGCCCTCAGCACTCTGTTTTCTCACGTGCTGCTGCTCAGGTCGGGGTATTTCGAGCTCCAAACTGCAACATGCGAAGTGCACAGGAGCATCTGTCCATCCTCTGTCCATCCATCCATCCATCCATCCATCCATCCATCCATCCATCCATCCTCCATCCATCCTCCAGTGCCCAGGGCCTGGTCACAGCCAGCAGCACCTCTGTGCCCACAGGTGCCCTACTCTTCACAGCTGTGTTTGGGTGGTCACTGCGCCACGAGAGCCAGGAGAAGAAACATTTGTAACCTGGAGAGATCCTGCTGAGCATAGGGACAGTGGTGGCAGCTGGAGGGTCACAGGTCCTGGTGTCCCCAGCATCCCCAGGCATGCCAGGGCCAGGCTGTTCCCTGGGCTGGGATGGGGAGAGCTGCCAATGTGGGGCTGTCATCCGTCTTTCTCCAGGAGCAGGTGTTCAGTGTTTATCAGGGCTAACCAAACAATTTATATTAATTAGGAGGGCATTTGCGACCGGCCCCTCACTGTGGTGTCATATCAGGGTTTTATCGCTGCGACTCCTCCGTGGTTCCATCCTACCCCCAGCACCTCGGTGCTCTGCGGGGTGGGCCTGATTGCAGCAGAATTTCCTGTTGGAGGAAAACTGGAAAAAAGGTTCAACAAGGCTGTAGCATCCTGTGTGACATTTTCATATCAAATCGTTTCAATTTTTAATTCTGAACCAGCCTGTATTTCAATAGTTCCATTATTTATCGCATTATGTTTTGTGTTTTGCATTGTTACTGTTGTCTTCTATATTAATTTTGCATGATGAATTATTTTGCTTGAAGTCAAAATCAAAATGAAATCCAAGCGATTTTGTCAGAATTCAAAGGTTTTAGTTAAGCTGCAGCGAGGCTTTCCAGCCCCTTCCTCCACACACAAGTTAAAAATCTCTGCTTCTGCTCTCCTTCCAAAGAATTGCTTGAAACCTGGAATTCGCGCAGCAGCTGTGCCGGGCGCTGTTGATTTCCAGCTCCCAGGGATGCTTTTCCTTCCTGTGTGGTGAGTGAAGGAGAGGGCTGGGGGGAGCGAGGGGTTTGGGGGCTGCGGCCGGCGCGGGGGTCCCGGGAGGAGCCGGGCCCCGGCCAACCTGAGCCTGCCTGGGGCTTGGCCGCCGGCACCGACCCAGCGACAGGAACACACATGGTAAAACTTAGCGAGCAACATTCCCAAACTTGGTCATCTTTGCTCCCACACAGGCGCAGGGTGCCAAGGCACGCCGGGGCCGCTGCCCGGGGCCGGGGCTGGGGCGGGCAGTGGGTGCTCTGGTGAGTCCCAGGGAGAGAAAGATGCCTTGTAGGGACGGATGTTCGCTCCTGGGAGGAAACAAAGTGATCTGTAAACTCCATCTTGAGTTGGACTGAGACTTTGGCCCAGAAAGGGAGGGATGATTGGTTTTTGTCCAAAACCTCGAAGCGTCTCGGATTGCCATTTTCAAACCGGGATTTTTCGTCGGAAAGTGGCTTTTATCAGTTAAGCCAAATTTGGGGTTATGCCTTTGTTTTTTGGAGGGAAAGCTTGAGGAAAACGGGTTCCACTACTTAGCATGAAACACAATATTTCAGTTGAGTTTCAGGCTTGTCCCCATACAGCCTTTTGATCATTCATTGCCCTGAAGCTCTATATGCTTATTTTTGGGTTGATTTTCTGCCACTGAAGCAAGAGCAAATTGGTGATCAGCCCGGTGTGAGCTGCTGGATGCTCTTGGGAAGGGAACAGGGACGCATTCCTGCCCCGTGCCCATCCTGGCGCTGGGAGCAGAGAATTGCAGGACTTTCAGGGTTTCTCCTCCCTTCCCTCCCACTGCCCACATTCCCCTCTCTGATTTTTGTTTTCTTTCGCCTTTTCCCAGGTGACTCCTTCTCTTTGCATCTCTTTTGTCCCCGCTGGGTGTGGCGGGGAGCAGGGAGAAGGGCTGTGGTGCTCCGGCCTCACCCGGCTGGCAGAGGGGCTGGGTTGGTGCGGCCACAACATCCTCTGCTCCCTGACCGTGTGAGCATCCCTGTGCTGCACCGGCGGCCAAGGGACACCCACCCTCGCCCCGAGGGGACCAGCGTCCCACCCCACGTGGGGCCAAGGGCAGCTGCTGCCCAGGGGCACTGGGCTGTGCCCCGTTGCTGGCCGGGCGTGTTGGCCCATGGTGGCTCCGGGCCGGATTAGCCGGGTTAAACCGCTAATGCAGCCGCTGCGTGGAAGGCTGCTTTCAGTAAGTGGCTCCCTGTAGCTTATTTGACTCCAGGCCCAACTCTAATGTCTCAGTGGGCCTGTTACATTAAGCAGGCCCAAGTGGTAGGAGATTTAAAGCATCAAAATGAAGTGCTTTATCACTCCGTACTGTGTTCTTGGCTGCTTTCGTTGGCCTCACTTCACAGGCGCCGCAGCCTGCGAGCCGAGCCCTCTCGGCAGGCCCATTACAAATTCCACTTGTTGACGGTTGCCTTGTTGCAGGATTTAATGGTAGAATAATATTTACACAGTAAACTCCTCTGGAGGTGTTATAAACACCATAAAAAGGATTTTAGAAGCTTAATGAGCGTTAGTGAAGTCGAGACAGGATAATGTGGCAACTGTGCACTGTAATCTGATTTGGCACCTTCTGCACAGCAGGAGTTAGTGGGTGGAAGAGCTTTTTACTTTTTTTTTTTGTTTTAGTGTGTAATATTGTTTGTTTAGCATGGTGAATGGGGGCTGTGGAGCCAGGCGCCCACAGACCGGCTGACACGAGTGCCCACCAGCGTGGGGAGCACAGGAGCTCCCGGTACGTCCGGCCAGGACATCGCGGTCACTTCGTGTCAGACATGAAACGATCGATGTTTGGGCCAGTTCAATGCTCAGTGGCACAGCCCTGAACATGGTCATAATGGTCACAGCAATAATTCCAGGACAACAAACTGACAGGGAGTAGATTTAGGTAAGAGANAGAGGGATGCAGGAGGGGCAGCCCTGGGAGCAGCAGGCACAGGCTCTTCCCAGCAGCCTCCTGCAGCCCTGTGTTTTCCTGTATCTTCTTGATGTTATAATTCGTGTTTCTCCTCTTAGCTGAGCTGCAAATACCCCGTTATGTGTGTGCATTCACACCTGGGCAGGCACTCAGGTGCACACGGGTACGGGCTGTTCTGGGAGCAATTGTGACTCAGCCCCGGGGTTGGTGATTCACATGAAGATATTTTGAGGGTTTGTCTTGGGGAGGCAGCGAGGGAGCAGCTCCTCTGTGTGAGGCTCCGTGGGCACCTCCCAGGGGAGGGAGGATGGAGAACGGTTGCTATCCCCAGGGACACCGAACTGCCCATCTGTGCCCAGGGCTGCCTTCTGTGAAAGGAACATTGCTAGTGGGAACAGTCCTATTTCTGCAAGATTATTTTCCATATTAATTTTTGAATGTTTTTTATATATTTTATTTTGCTGTTACATAAACATATACAAGACTATTTAAAAAAAAAATCTGTTTAATACATACTGTCAAAATTTGTAATTTTTTTCAACTTCAGAACCTACCCCAAAGGTGAGGGGCAGTGTTTCAGCCGTGAAGTGACCAGCTGCCTCCCCCACAGCCCCTCTCCCATTCCTGGACCTGCTCCCACAGCTCAGAGTCCCCCATGCACCTGCTCAGAGTCAGACCCATTTCCTCCCACCCCAGACACTCTGTGGGGGCTGGTGAACTTCAAGGACTTGGATTTTGACACTCGAGGAACTACCCCCGGCCTTTCCAATTTCCGAGGGACGTGAGCAGCCATGGATCTCAAGACTGACTTGCCAGCAGCAAAAAGCTGCCTTTTGTAAATAAGCCAATATTTTCTTTCTTTCAAGGGGAAGCTGACAAAGATCAATACCAGCCTGCAAAAGACATTGCCCTCTTAAGAATTAGCCCTTTGCAGAATCATTAATCCAGGAAGCTGTTACAGGGTGACAAGAGCACAGAGGCTCTGCCAGCTCCTGGAGGGATGGCAGCAACATCCCCTTATGCACAGAAAAACAAACCAAATGAGCTCGCTGAGAAAATCGCGGCCGTGGGCTCGTTCTGCCCAAGGAACCCATTGGTCTTTAACTAAGGAAGGCTGGCTGCGCTCTTAATCAGTGTCATTAAAGTTTCCTGGTGCTTTGCTGTCATTTGAATTCGACGAGGCCTGCGCAGGGCTGGACTGGTGGCATGATGTGGCTGCCCCATCCCTGGAAGTGCCCAAGGCCAGGCTGGACGGGGCTTGGAGCAGCCTGGGATAGTGGAAGGTGTTCCTGCCCGTGGCAGGGGGTGGAAATACAATGGTCCTTAAAGTTCCTTCCAACCCAAACCGCTCTGATTCTGTGTCCCCTGTGCCACCAGAGCGTGTCCCTGTCTGAGCCCTGCCAGCTTCTCTTGTGGCAGCAGCCAGGCCACAGGTGCCCAGGGTCGGCACCTGCCGAGGCTGCTGGGCGGGGCAGGGGGAGCCTCAGGTGTTTGGAGGGAGCAGGGCTGACCACGCCTGGCTCATTAAATCAGGTGTGGAGCCCAATGAGCCGATAGGGCCGGGAATCAGCTCATTAAATCAGGCACGGATCCCAATGAGCCGATAGGGCCGGGAATCAGCTCATGCAGGTGAAGCTCATCAGGGGCTAAATTAACCGGCGCCCTGACCAGCCTACAAATCCAAGGAGGGACTCACGCAGCTGGGAAGGGGTTATCAGTGAGGGTGTGGGGAGCAGGATGGGTGGGGAGGGTGAGATCCACTCTATAAATACCTCCTGCCATCAGCAGCATTATTTCTCTGCTGCTGCGTGCAAGCTCTTTGCCTTCCCCAGCTCTCTGCAGCTCTGTTCTTTCCCCCTGGTTTGCACCAGGACCACAGAAATGCAGCTGGCCCTGAGCCAGCTCAGTGGAGCTCAGGCCAGGTCTCTGGAATTGAGGAAGCTCATGTGCCCTCCATAAAACAGGTATCCAGTCCCTCGTGGATCAACAGGACAGTTTGCTCCCTTGAAACGAAGCGCTGTTGGGCCACGACCCGGCACAGTGACACGGTGGTGGCACTGCCATGGGGGCTGGGCTGCAGCACCAGGGGAAGGTGCCTGTGGGCAAACCCCAACCTGCACAGGGCACGAGAACCAGCACCTGCACGGGGTGAGCTGCCAGCGTGAGGGGTGAGATAATTTCACCTATTATCTGATTTAAACGAGAAGAAAAATCAGCCGAAATCCGAGACCCTGGCGTGTTTGGTGAACAGCTAGAGATGGAAAAATAATTCCAAGCAAGGCATTTGTCACAACATTGCAGGGTCACCCGCTAAGCAAGGGACGCTGAAGAGGGAAACAGTTCTTAGGGGTAATTACAATTTGTAAGAAGTTTTGCACTGGCTCTGTAATTGTCGGGGGGTGGCCGTTGGCACCGCAGTGCTGGGAAAGCGCCACAATAGAGCTGTAATTTGCAGGGCTGGAACCGTGAAGCCAGAAGTGGTTTGGGAATTATTGCTAATCTTTATGGATTCAGCCATTCATGTGCTGGCTGAGGCGGTTTGGGTTACAAGAACCACGAGCAGGGGTCTCACGCTGCTCCAGCATCTCCTGCCTGAGCCCCTGCAGCTCTGGGGGAACTGGAGAAAATGTTGTTTCACTTCTGCCTCAGTGAAGAGCTCTCAGCTCCTCGAGACTCCCGTGGGAGAAGTTATAACGAGGAAGAAAGTTGCCTTATCACCTTTCCTTAATGAAAGAGTCTCCAAGAGAGCTGGAGAGGGACTTTGGATGAGGGCCAGGAGTGACAGGACAAGGGGGAATGGCTTCCCACTGCCAGAGGGCAGGGTTAGATGGGATATTGGGAAGAAACTTTTCCCTGTGAGGGTGGTGAGGCCCTGGCACAGGTTGCCCAGAGAAGGTGTTCCTACTCCTGGTTCACACATGGCTGAGTGAGGGCAGCACGGGAAGGGAATTTCTGCCATGAAAGCCCCTCTTTGCTCTTGGTCCCTCCTCCCCTGCCAGCGTGGAGCAGCACAGCTCTGTCCCATCAGGCAGCTGCCTGTGTTCGGCAGAGTTAAATAAAAAAAAAAAAAAAAAATCACACTTTTTTCATTTGTGCTGATTTGCATATTAATAGTTTGCATATTAAACAACTACTTCAGAGGGTGGGCGGGCTAATGAATGCAGCAGTCTCCTCTATTTTAACTCAATTTGCCTCATCCATATTCCAATGACTTTGGGGATTGGTATTCAGTTTTCATTGAAATTATCCAAGCCAGACCTAATTTGTGCTGCCCTTCCATTAATCCAATTAATTAGCACCATTGATGTGTGCTGCCTTTGTGAGGCGCTTTGTGCGGCGCCGCTGCCGCTAATGACAGCCTGGGATCAGAGCGAGTAACGAGCAAACCAAAGGAGCGTTTGACCCTTCCTGGACCCTCACACAATGCAGCACTTTGGAGTCTGGAGGCCCTAATTTAGGTTCGATAGTCCAAATTATAGACAATAATTCAATATTCTTTGTGGGGAGCAGAGCAAGTGTCACCCTGCCATTTGTTTAGCTTATAATTTTTTTTTTTCCTGCCTCTTTATTTATGTATTTTTTCCCCCTTTTCATTATTTTCCAACCTGGCCTCCCTGCTCCACCTCCAGCATTGATTTCTGACCTTGTTCCGCTGAGAGGGCTGAGGATCTCTTTACTCTGAAGGAATTCATTAACCTTTCCCCTGCCCAGAACTGGAGAGAAAATCTTTATATTTTTAAGTAAGGCAAATAAACACTGGCAGTGACTATCGGAGTCCCCTCGCTGGCTGCTCCCCAAGAACTCCTGTGCCAGCTTGGGAATTGCTTCTGGGTTCCATTTTTTGGGTGATTTTTGGTTAGAAATGTGGCTTAAATACTGACTGAGCTTCTCCAGACCCTACTCAATGACCCTTGTGGGTCCCTCCCAGCTCAGCATATTCCGTGATTCTGTGATGAGCTGCTGCACTGGAAACCACCCCACTTCTTCCCCTTGCCGTGGGCCGGCCTCGATGTCCCCGCAGTGGCCAAGACCAATTAAAATTGGTGCAATTAAACACGGCAGGAGGGCAGCAAGAAGCCATTTCCATGGCCACAGCTGCCGGGCCAGGATACATCCTCAGAGTACCAAAGCCCCGGGGAAAGGGGATGCGCAGGAGCTGCAGATGTGTCCAGATGCTGAGGAAGCAGCCACTGCACCTGGCATGCCTGGTCTCCCCCACCCCTCCTCCCCTGGCTCACCGGAGGAGGAGAAGCTATTAAAGGAAGCGTTTAGCTGTGGTTATCCACAGGTAGGTCACTAAACTCATTAAGGTAATTAATTACACGCGGCACATTCGCTGTGTCCACAAGTGTTTGAACTGTAAGGAGACAGGAATTGTCAGCGCCGGGGGAGGACGGAGAGTCAATTTGCACAGGGATATGGAGATTTGGGCGCTCAGCTTCCTTTTAACTGGAACTAAAGCTGAAGGCTTTTTCAGGAAAATTCTCAGGGAGGCAAGAAAACCCTGCTCCAGGAAGGCTGGCGTATAATTTCGTAGAAGCATTGTTTGGGGTGAAACAAATCATTGGAGACTTTTAAAATCTCACAACAGGTAACTTAAAAATTGCTACAGGAATAAAGGTTGAACCTGGTTTTAACTCTACTTTGTTTTCCTCACTGCTACCAAAATTCCATTTTGGGAGAAGAGGCGTGGTTTTGTGCTGTGCAGGAATGAGGTTTTCCAGAAGTTTTCTGGAGGTTTTCTGCCCCAGCCTGGTCACACCTCCCTGCGGGCCGGCTGGGGTCCCGCTGCTGTGGCTCTGGTGGATCGAAATGCTGCCAGGGGTGTTTGCTCTTCCCTGGGCTGGGACCGTGGCACAGGGGACAGTGGCACAGGGGACATTGTGGCCGTGCCAGTACCCACCAAGCCAGAGGAGTGGGTTTGGCCTCGCCGGGTGGGGACTCTCCTCCTGTGGCTCTCCATGCTGTTCCCAATCACTCCTCAGCATTATAAATCATTCTATTGCAATAGCAGCTTTTACAGTCAGTTGCCTGCAAGATTTTCCTGATTAACCTTAAAATCTGCTATAAATCTTATTCCCTTCCTTTCTCATGGAGCTTCAGGGACACAAACAGGCTCCGCTGGGGCTGAGGTGCTGCACTGCGCAGTGCCAGCTAACACAGGCCATGGGGGGCTAAAAAAACCCATTGAAACCTCCCTCCTCTCAGGGTCCTGTGCTCCCTGAGGAGGAGGAGGAGGAGGGAGACAGAGCCACAGGCAGCTGTTTCCTGCAGCTCCAGCTTTGCCAGGCTGCGGGGTCTTCCCAAACTTTCAATAACCCCTCTGGATGATCTTTGGTGGTGGCAAGAAGAGCGAGTGGAGCACCCAAAGGCAGGTGGCATTGAATGGGTGTTTATTTCTTTGTCTGAGGTGGGGGCCCTCGTACCAACCTGCGCGATCCCGCTGCCTGTCTGGCACTGCCACAGCAAGATCCCGTTTAGTGGCATCACTCAGGACTTGTCACATTACGGTATGTCACAACATGTCAGGCTCTGACAGGCTGGATACCTGCTATTAACTCGAAACTAGCTGCAAATACAAAATAGAGGTGGTGAATGAAGGCTGTGCCAGGAGCAGGGCGGGTGCCCGTGCTGGCACTCGGGGTACGGCTCTGCCAGCCCGGCTTTGCAGAGTAGCCCATGGCTCTGGCATGCTCAGCTTGGAGGTGGCAACACGGCCTCCAAAACGCTGCCAGAAAGCTGGATTTGGAAAAAATTCCTCCTGACACCAAAGTGTCAGTTTAGTCCTGACAGAGCATCCTGGCACCGGCCGGAGCTGTCAGCACCACCAGGAGCAGCAGCACCTGCAGCCTGTCCCTGCTGTAGCTGTGGCTGCTCCTGATGCTCCTGGGAAAGGTGGAGAAGCAGGACGAGGCTGGAGGCTGAGGTGTGCACTGGGGAGGGATTCCTTCCTGCTGCTGCATCTGGCCTGTGGAAGTCCCTGAAGCCAGTTTAATTAATTGGCTGCCTGTGAGTGCAGCACAACAAACAGTCGATTGAGTTTCCTTTTGCCCCTGTTGTGATATAATTCACCTTTGAATCAGAAGTTTAATTAGAGGATCATCCTCCCTCATCACGCCTTTCCTCCCAGGAGCTGGACGAGCCCTGTCTTGAAGCCTGTCTGGCCTCCAGGACCTCACCTGGGACGTCTGGGAGGTGTGGAATCACATGGACCGAGTGAGGGAGGGTCCTGCTGCAGGGATGGGACTGCAGGAGTGGAAACAGCTGGAACCTGGTGACTGAGGCGGAGGGAGGGTCCTGCTGGGACCCTCCTGCAGAGCTGTGGGGAGCACACAGGCACTGTGCTGTGGTCCCCAGTGATAATCCCTGGCTATTTCTGCTCCCGGTACCCACAGGCATTCTGTGAGATGCACTCCTGGTTTGGGAGCGGGGGCAGCAGCACTGTGGGGCTCACTGGGGGAGAGGAGAGTTGAGTCCAGCTCTGCTGGAGGCCAAGGCAGCTCATGAGCCGCTGTTGGAATCCTGGCACCTCCACCTGGTGCTGGCTGCTGCCCTGCACGTCTGGAGCTGTTGCAGCCACGTCTTTCAACAGATCCCAGGTGGATGACAGCTCTCCATTCCTCCTTGTCCTCGGATGTCCCTGTCTGGCCGGCTGATGGATCCTCACCATCCAGCTGAGTCAGGGGCATGCAAGCAGAACCTGGCACCCCCTGACACCCCAGAGGGGCCAATCCTTCACGCCCTCGCTCCCTGTGCCACTGCAGAACCCCCTCGCCTTCCCTAGTCCCTCATGCTGTAACAAGCCAAAAACCAGGCTGGTTTTTATTTGCTTTATTATTAAGCTGATGAGGTTATTTAGCCCGTTTTATGCCCCATTAAATTCTGTGTTTGAGATTCTGTGGAGCGCTTTGCAAACACGCGCTCCGCGCCCGCCAGCGCTGCCGCCGGGGTTTGCCTTGGAGCACCCGCGCCCGTGTTTACTCCCTGGGTATTCTCTGCTTCCCCAGGCTGGTGTGGCTGAGAGAGATGAATGCTCTGTCTGTTATTGTCACCTCTTCTCACTTTTTCTTTTTTTTTTTTTCCATGCTCTCATCACTACTTTGAGCGCTTCTTATTTTCCTTGCCTCTGCGAGAAGCCATAAAATTCCCCAGCCCGTGTGTGGTGTGGTGTGCACTTACAAATTACCACTGAAAAATGAATTGCCTTGACAAAATCTAATGTTTTGTGACACAGCACAAATATGCATTTCATTCTTGAAGAGAAGGAAAAGGAGCTCATTGGAAATATTAAATTAAGCAGTGTAACAGCTGAGAATAATTTGGTTTTCTGCTCTGTTGCTTGTGATTTGGTACGGAGTTTGAGGTGGCAGGGCAGTGCCTGTTTAGAGTGTAAAGCACACAGATGCCTCAGATTTTATTCCTTGCTTCGGATCAACTTGTTTTCTCTGGTGCTGGCGGCTGGTGCAGCTCGGAACACAGATTTTTGAGGAAGGTCCCGGGGCAGGGAGCTGAGGGGGAACTCTGTGGCCAGAGTGTGGAAACGTTTTCCATGGCACTGCAGTCGGTCACAGGAGACCAACACGAGGCTGAAGCTCTCGCTGCTTCTCTGGAGGTTTAGAATAAAAATCCATCCCCGAGAAGAACAAAGCAGAGCAGGGCTGGGGTTGGGAATTCCTGCGAGCAGCCCTGGATCCCCGCTGCAGCCAGGCGTAAATAAGGCTTTATTCTCCTCAGTCGCCCAGCCCTTTAATTACCTGCAGGGTTCTGCACGGTGACTCATTCCCAAACCGGGGTGGCTCCTTGCAGAGCAGCCAGATGTGGAACTCCCTGGTGCGTCACTCTCCCTTCGTCTCGCAGATCCGACCGTTCCTTCTCCCTCTGCCACCTCCAAGGCTGCCGTGGGGAGTCCCTGCAGAGCACAGGGCCCTGCTGGAGCTGCAGGACCAGGAGCAGAGCCCAGCAGGGTGTCAGGGGGGTGAGGGCAGCAGAAATGTGCTGGTGGCATCGTGGCTGGCAGCTGGGCAGCGAGGAGCTGCTCACTCAGACCTTTCTCTCCCAGGCGCACGGCCCCGAGGTGGGTGTTGGACCAACGTGTGCCTCAGGGTGGATTTCTCATCGCGGTTGCGGGGGTTTGTTCTTCAGTGTTAATTATTTGTTTATCTTAAAGAGGCGTCTGGAAAGGGACCAGGCCTCCAGAGGGAGAGACACCATGAAAGCACTCGGAAAGCAGGAGCCCCTGTCCCAGCCAGGCCGTGGAGCTGTGGCCGTGCCACAACAGGGGATGCTCGTGGGGACGGGGGGTGCTGCAGTCCCAGCCTGTCCCCCGCTGGTGGCCAAGCCAAGGCCAGCTGCCAGCTGGGCCTTGGGGACCAGCCCGGCCCCAAGGGCTCTGTGATCGGCTCTGCTTCCCTCCAGCAGGAGCCAAGCACAACCTGCCACTCATGCCAAGGTATCTTTGGCACAGCGATGTGGGTAGAAAACCCACAGGAGTGTCAAAGCCATGAACAGTCTCCAAAGTGAGAGCAGTGTTTGACGGGGGAGAATATGCTTTGGAAAATTGACTTGATCCTTGTTTGGAAGCAGCACTGAGAAGCACACGGAGCCCTCCTCAGACACACACATGCTGCCTTGAGGATCTCTGCACAAAGCAAAGCGCTGGAAACATGTTGTCATCCACCTCCTCCCTCTCATTCCTGGCAATTGAGTAAATATCCAAGGAGCTGCTTATATCCAAGTGCAGGAAAGCAGCCACCCAGCCCGGCACCACAGCAGGGACCCCTGCGGCGCTCGGTCCCGCTGGAGTCAGGGGGTTCCATCTCCTGCTTCCCGCCAAGGGCACGTTGGCAGTGCCCCCCTAGTCTGCTGGGGAGGGGCTGGAGTGCAGGAGGGTTCCATGGGCACGCTCCACACTTATCTGGATCATTCACCACTTGCCAGGAGTGCTGGTTTCTCCTCTCCCATAGCCAACACCGAGAGCCAAGGACTAGACATGGCACAGCTCATGTTGTTTCAGCATCCCTCTTCTTCTTAAAAAAAAAGTAATTAAAAAAAAATAATAAAAAAAAAAAGAAAATCTGGACAACTTCCCAGATTGTACATCTGTCCGTATAATTTACACCACGAGGATGAGGAAGTGAGGAGGGCTGTAAACTCTTTCCATCTGTGCAATGTGTGTGATGATTTTTCCATTCCTTCCTCGCCTCCCCCACCGAAGCCCCAGGCTGGAGCGGCTTTGCCAGCAGCGGGCAGCCCGGAGTGCCAGGGCCGGCTCCGTGCCGTGGGTCTGGCTGCCAGACCTGGGCCCCCCTCGCCCCTGCCCTGGCTCCTCCTGCGCCATGGGAGCACCCAGCCACCTGCCAGGAAATGGCACTCACTGAACATTTTCCCTTAGAACTATTTTGACTGAAAAGGGTGGGTTTTTTTGACGATTGGGTTCACAGAATCATGGAATCGTTGAGGCTGGAAAAGACTTCCAAGAGCAGCAAGCCCAACCTTCAACTGAGTACCCCCATGCCTACTAAACCATATCCCAAAGTGCCTGTCCACTCACTTTCTGAATATTTCCAGGGATGGTAACTCCATCACTTCCCTGGGCAGCCTGCTCCAATGCTTGACCACTCTTGCAGTAAAGGAATCTTTTCTAATAGCAAACTGACTTCCCTTTGAAAAACTCCAGCTCCTGGTTGGACCTCAGATGGGTCATCATCAGGAAGCCTCACCAGTCCGCTGGGGCTGGGAAATCACTGTGGTGACTCCTGAGTCTGCTTTTCCAAGTGATTGCTGGTACAAAGGCTTTTGTTCTTCGGGCTGGATTTCTTGGGGGAAATCCCTGTTTTCCTGGCAGGGGAATGTGGCTCATGGGCCTCGGTGCTGCTCAGCTGCAGCTCTGCAGCTCCATCAGCAAGAGATGAATGAAGGAGCGGGATGGTGCCACCTCCCAGCACCCACTCACTCCCTGGCACACCAACAGCAGCTGAATTTCTTTCACGTTCCTGGTGAATGACTCCTGGGTGTGCGGGTGGGCACCGAGGGTTTCTCTGGAACCGGCACCACAGCCCTGCTGAGCACAGCCCTGAGTCCCAGCCTGAGCTGGGGCACCCCGGGACCACCAGCACTCACAGAACCCCCCTGGCACCACTGACTCGCTCAGGCCACTCGTGCCAGGGGCATGACGAGGGGGTGGCAGCCTGCCTTGGGTGGCCCTGTCCCTGCGCCTCGTCCCCGTCCCACTGCCCGGCACAGGCGATGCCGGGGCTGCAAGGACAGCTGCAAAAACAACCCCCAGGGATGCCATCTGTGCCTGTCCCTGGGCGCTGCACCCCTCCTTTTCCAGGAGGAGCAGAAAGAGGGCTCTGTTCCTGGTTCCAGGAAAGGGCTGGTGCCTTCCATCTCGGGAGGACGGCTCCCTGGCACCGCGTCCCTGGGCTGCAGCCCCGCGCAGGGAGCAGACAAACAATATTTATCCTTCCAGGTGCTCTCCAGCGAGCCCTCCCTAACCCCTTCCCCGCCGGTGGCTCCTGATCCGCACGCAGGGATTGCCCCACACCTCTCGCTGGCGGCAGAGCAGCACCGACGTGGTTAACAAACATTAATAAACTTTCTGGGTAGGCACCAGGCAGGCGCTTCCTCCAGCTTGACATTCAATTCCGATTGGTGTGACTCATTAGCTATTTATTTATTTAAAGCCACGGAGCTATTTGCAATATTTTTAAGCAGCAAACACAGTGTGTGGGCAGGGAGCTGTTCTGCCTAAATGTTCGGCTCGGTGACACTGATGATAACTTATCAGAATAAATAAGGAATCTTCCAATCATGGGCTTTTCACCGAGGGAGTGTTTAGTGCGAGCTGCAGCAGAAAGTCATAATGTTTCCTTCTCAGAAACTTTTTACCAGTCTGCGTGTTACATCCAGGTTATATCCCTGTGTGGGCAGCTGCCTGCGTGCTCTCAAGCCCCAATTAAAAATGGAATACATCATCCCTCTGCTCCTCTCCCCAAACCCTCACAGCTCCACCAGGTCCCTCCTGGAGCAGCTGCTTCGGGGAGGCTGGGTTGGGAATAGGCACCGGAAAGGTTTGGGCAGCGCTGGGTTGGTGAGGGGGGTGCAGGGAGCTCACACGGTCGTGCTTCGAGAACAAACTTTTGGCTAATTATAATTTGGACACTTCCCTCTGTTTTCCTGCCAGCAGCAATCTCCCGAGCTCCCATCCCAACCCAGTGGGCCTGGGGGTGTGCAGAGGCTCAGATCAGGAACCTGAAAAAAGCAAACACTTCACATCCCCCTATGTTTTCAAGTTATCTCATTTTTATATAACCCAGCTTGGTACGAATCCAGGAAAAAATTTTGTTGCCATTATTTCCAGGGAAAATGGGGCTTTTCTGCCATTTTGAAGTTTAAAATTTCACTTCCTTAAAACAGGAGCCTCTTGAAATCCTGAGAGGTGATGACCTCCTCCACGCACCAAAGCCCCAGCAGCAGTTTAGTTTGTGGAATCTTCCAAAGCATTCTTTCAGGACACCAAGGACTGGAAATGTCCTTGTCCTTGTCCCTGTGCCATGAGCACTGCCGTGAGGGCAGGGTCCCTCCCGCAGAGCCCGGGCAGGAGCAACCCCTGTGCAGGCTGCCTTCAAAACCGGCTGGATTATTTTGGAGGCACTTCTGGGGGGTTTAACACACCCTGATTGCTGCATTTTTTGCATTCTTCTCCTTTTCTTCTCTCACACATTTCCCTCACTGCTGAACAGAGCCGCTGGAGCTGCGTGTGCAGCTGGGGCTGCACCAAGGCAGGGCTGAGTGCAGGGCCTGTGGGGCAGTGCTGGAGCTGGGAAAACGCAGATGCAGGGGGTTGTCATGAGCTTTCCCACTACCCCCTTAATTCCAGTGAGGCCCTGGCACATCCCAGAGGAGCTGTGGCTGCCACATCCCTGGCAGTGCCCAAGGCCAGGTTGGACAGGGCTTGGAGTGGCCTGGGATAGTGGAAGGTGTCCCTGCCCATGGCAGGAGGTGGCACTGGACAAGTTTTAAGGTCCCTTCCAACCCAGTCCAGTCTGATATTCTCTGATTCTCTGATAACAATTTCAAAAACTCCCTCCTGCCACAGTGCTTGGTACAAAACCCAACTGCTTTTCTCTTCGAACTCTGATTAACAAAAAGAAGGGGTTGGATGCCTGGCAGAGCGACTCCCTTTGTGAGCTCCTGCCTGCTGCACCACTCACATCACGTTACACTGTGCTTTCAAACACACCATGACACGACTGATGTGACGTGTGACGGGCAGGGGATCCGCCAGGAAACGTGAGGAACCCGATTTTTCAAGGAGCATTTCTACAGAAACAGCCACAGTGCCCTTTTAACCTGTATTTGTGGATTGCTAAATAAGGCCTGCCCACACTTTTGCAAGTCCTGGAATCAGCCGGTTGCAGTACCTGGAGGGGGATGAGCCACAGAGGCAGAGGAGGAGGGGAAGTTCTGGAGCAGGTGGAGGTGGGTCACTGTCCCTGCAGTGCCCACAGTGGGCACCAAGGCTCAAACCCCCCATGGCTTTTTAACAGAATCCCAGGATCACTCAGGTTGGAAAAGCCCTCCAAGACCATCGAGTCCAAGCTGTGCCCGATCCCCACCTTGTCCCCAGCCCAGAGCACTGAGTGCCACGTCCAGGCCTTCCTTGGACACCTCCAGGGGTGGGGACTCCAAACCTTCCTGGGCAGCCCCTTCCAAGGCCTGACCACCCTTTCCATGAGGAAATTCCTCCTGATGTCCAACCTGACCCTCCCCTGGCACAGTTTGATGCAGTTTCCTCTCCTCCTGTCCCTGTTCCCTGGGAGCAGAGTCCACCCCCCCATCTGCCCCCTCCTGTCAGGGAGTTGTGCAGAGCCAGAAGGTCCCCCCAACCCTCCTTTTCTCCAGGCTGAGCCCCCCCAGATCCCTCAGCCACTCCTCATACGACTCACATCTGGGCTTTTGGGTTGAGCATAAACTACTGGAAAAGCAGTTCCTGGTGGGATTCTGGGATTCTGGTGCTGGCTCAGACACCTCTTGCTGTGACCTGCCAACACAGTGTCCCCCAGCAGCCACCAGCCAAGGTCCCACCGTGGCTGGGGACAGGAGAATCCCCTTGCTGGGGCTTCTGCAGCTCTTTGCACCACTTACTTTCGCCCCCCCTCTTCCTCTTGATTAGCAGCTAAAAATCACGGCAGTGTCTGGTAGGACAAAGCCTGTGACAGCAAAGGGAATATTAGGGTCAAGCTTTATTAAGAAAGAAGCTATTGAAATGACATCCTCCAACATATTGCTATTAGGGCCTTGAAGAGCCTTTGCCTCATTAATGTAAAAGGGAGGTGGCAATCTTCCTGATCAACAGTGGCAATTTATTCTAAAGTGTCCATTTTCTGGATGTCAGAGGAAGACTTTTATTTATAATCTTATTTTCAATTTCCACAAAGAACACTTCACTCACGCTCTGGGCAGGTTTTTTTTTTTTTGCAGACAATAACGATTATAAAACGGTGCTCTGCCCCCCCTCCCCAAAATCCCCCTTGTAGTAGTGTTGACATATGGAAATGAATCAAAATGTAATAGGCATAATTACCAGCATTGTGTGCAGGCTGCAATTAGTGTCTCTTCAAAGCAGACTTGTAATCAAAAGACACCAATAGACAAGGGGAAGGACCGGGCAGCCACTCCTGGGATGAGCTGGGGCTGGGAGGAAGTTTCCCAGCCCTGGGAGCGCAGCGGGTCCCTGTCCAGGGTGAGAGTGCCTTTCCCGGTGGGAGGGTGATGGGCCAGTGGCCCCAGGAGCCACCAGCCAGCCCTGGCATCCCTCAGGTGTTGGGGCAGGCTGTGGTGTCCAGGGAAGCTGTGGCAGCCCCATCCCTGGCCAGGCTGGATGGGGTTTGGAACATCCTGGTGTAGTGGAAGGCATCCCTGCCCACGGCAGGAGGTGGAACAAGATGAGCTTTAAGGTCCCTTCCAGCCCAAACACTTCCCTGATTTTCAAAATTTGTTTGAGGAGTCAAAAGAAAATATGAAAATAGTATTCAGAGAGAAGCAGTCGCTTTTTGCACCAGCAGTTTCTCTGTTCACCTCGGAACTGGCTGGTAAGAACTTTTGATTTCACCAAGGGCCAAAAATTATTTCTTTTTCGTGTGTTTTGTGAACTGGAGAATGTTTCATGCACTCAGCTCTGAACATGAGACACGATCAGAATGTGAGGAAACCCCATTACCTGTATCCCTCCAAACCCCCTTTAAGGTGTTGGGTCCGAGCACAGCAGGTTGACAGTTTTGCAATTCAATTTTTACCTGTCAGAAATGTATCAATCTGAAACTATTTTTGCAGGAACATTTCTATGTTAATAAGTTTTTGCTTTGAAATAGCGCCTCCCCCACCTTTTAATAAGGTTAAAGCATTATCTGGGGCCTCATTGAAAGGGGCTGCTGGGGTTTCATTTCCAAATTCATCTTGTTCCTTAATAGTTTCTCAAAATCAAAGTCAGAATGAAATATTTTACAGCCATTATTCAGCTGACTGCTTTTATTGACCCAAACACACTCTTTCTTTTCCCAGGGAGGTGTTGAGAGGAATCGTTCAGATCTGGAGCACAAGAAAAGTCTGGGATTTCCTTTGGAGTTCCCTGGTTCTGCCAGGAGCCCTCCCACAGCAGCCGCTCCTCGGGGCTGTGGCAGAGTCCTGTGGGGTGTGCCGGTGGTGACAGTGACACCGCCAGGGGCCAGGACCTCAGTCCGGGCGGACACTCCGGGAATTGTCGCTCCAGCTGGAGCTCTGACAGGATGCCGGGGCAGGACCAGCACCTGCAAAGGGTCTGTGCCTGCCAGGCGCTGCCCAGGAGGAGGGCGGGTGGCACCCAGTGCCTTCCAGCACCCTGCCGGGGGGTGTAGGGGACAATTTTGGGGTGCAGGGTGACACCAGCCCTGCCTGGCCCCGCTGCCACTCTCGGGGTGCTCAGTGCAGAGCTCACTCACCAGCACCAGCTCCCTGGGGAGGAGGAGGAGGGGACATTTGGGCCAGGAGCTGCTTTGCCGGTGCTGTGGCCTCTCCAGGAGAGCCTCTGCCTCCAGGGAATGCTGCTCCGAGAGGAGCGGCTTCTCCCAAGTCAGCGGAGGGATGCTGTGGTGTCAGCCGGGGAAGGATCCGGCCTTTCACCAGCGGGTCTGTGTAGGAGGACTTATATTTGTTTGCAGGAGCCAGATGGTTAAAGAAAGGAGTGACATAATTTCAGGAGCTGGAGCCACGGAGAGAGGGGGAGAGAAAGTCACGGTGGGGAGGAGTGAGACCCCAGGGGCCCCCCAGCTATGGGGTGTGCTGGCACTTCAGCTCTGCTTCCTGCAGGGATCCAGCCCGGGGTGCTTTGGGACATTGCTCCTGCGTTTAGACATCTTTCCTCCTTCCCTTTGGACACACAGGGAAGCCGAACTGTGAGTGGTACTAATGCTGGAGAAGTTATGAGGGCAGAAGTGGTGGGCACGACCTTGTCATCATCGTGAAGTTCATGATCTTAAGTAGCTCTCCATTCATTAATGGAGGAGCCATTTATTAACCTGCTCAATTCAGTTGTGCCGGCATAAATCTGAAAGGACCCCGTGGAGTGTGGATTTATACCGGCGTAACCGAGGGAGAGCCTGGCTGGCGTCTGTCGGTGGCGGTGGAGGTGGCAGGACAGGACGGCTCTCAGGACAGGCTGTCCCTCACTGTTCTGGGGGCAGGGGACGAAACTTCGGATCTCAGTAGCAAAATTAAGGTTAAAACAGCAGCTCAAATTCTACAGTTCCAGGAACAGGAACGATTCCTGTGTAGTGTGTGAGTTCCAGGGCCAGAGCTCGGCTCATCCTTTGCCGAGGGTGAGACAGAAGGGATTTGAGGACATTGGCATTGCTCATCCCCGTCTTGGTGGGGAGAGCTGGTCCCTTCGAATCCCCCTTGCCTGGCTGGAGCCACCTGGCACCCGCAGCCGTGTGGTCAGCACTGGGAACCCCGCTGGAACAGCCAGCTCTGGGTGCAGGGCTGGGAGCAGCCCTGGAGCTGGGAAAAATGAACCACCAGTTACACAAACTCCCCTGCTTCCCCCCAGACAAAGTCTTGGATCTCCTTCTTCCTGCATGGAAGTGCATTTCAACCAGCAGAACATACCTGTCACGTTTTATTGTCTCGTTCCCTGTGTTTGATACAGGCTGCCGAGCAAAGGCGCATGATGCCGAGGATGCTGCAGAGGAGGGAAAAATTTCCTCTGAAATTTTAACTGTTCCTTTCGGGCTTTGAGGGAGCTGGAGAGGAGACATGAATCTGAATTTAGAATTACGTTTCAAGCCTTCATGTAGCCTTTTAAAATACCAGAAGGAGCAAGGGTCTGCTATCCTACCATCGGAACCGGGCACAACCTCCTCTTTAAGCGCGCACAAACCCCACCCCGTGACTCGTGGCTTCCTGCTGCCTGCCCTTATCTTCCCTTATCTGCTGCTGTGCGGAGGCTGCTCCGTCTCCGCGGGCCGTGGCTCCTTTCAGAGCCTCGGCAGCAGCGCTCGCTATTCCCGTCACGCGCGGGGCTCCCGGCCCCGCTCTTATCGGCAGCGGCACACGGAGCGCCGGGGGATGCCCCGCTGCCGCCGCGCCTCTGCCCCTGCCATCCCCGGCACCGCGACCTGCGGCGGCTGCTTTACCCCCTTCCCGAGAAAGAGGCATCTCAGCGGGCTGCAGCTCAAAAGACCTCGGCAAATCCTGCGGGGAAACGGCTTTGGAGGTGTTGTACGGACGCAGCCGGAGACTTCGCGCGGGGTGTTTATGTGCGGGTTCGGGGGAGGATGAGGTGCTCCGCGGGAGGAGGGAACTCCAGCAGAAACTCCAGCACTCCCTGAGTGCCGGGATCCCACAGCTCTGCTCAGCCACCTGTGGGTGCCTGGATTTCTATGCCACCTGTGGGTGCCCGGACTTTTGTGCCACCTGGTGCCATTCTGCAGCCCTGTGGAACGCATCAGGGCGCCGATATCATGGTGAAATAACCCTGTATTGGTCTAACTAGCAGGGCTGTGAGTTCAGTGTCCTGCAGAAACGCACCTGAGGAGTGGAGCTGGGCTGTGGGTGACACCAGAGGACAAACACAATTTGGGGCAGGTGTCCCCTCCCGCGCCGAGGTCATGATCCACCGCAGAAAAAGAGATGTGCTCGCCTGTGACAGCCAATGACACCACATGTAAGAAGCGTTTCTTGGGGGATCAGTGGGGTTTCTGAGCACGGAAACGCTCCTCCCCCAGCACGCCTACGCACTCCTGCGCCTGCAGCAGAGCCCGCACACACGGGTGCACACGCGTGCACGCACACACACACATATGGACACGCACAGACCCCCCTCCCCGCTCCCTGTCCTGCCTCTCCCAGGCCGTGCCGGGGGTGTGTGGGGAAGGAAGGAGTGGGCACTCGCGCCCTGCCAGGCGCCCACGCACGCCCACGGCCCATATGGCTCCTGCGCACAGGCTGTGGCTGAACTCGCCTGGGAAGCGCTTTGTTCCTCAGACCCTCGTGGGGAATGGATCTCTGCCCGCGCTTGGGTTTAGCAGTTTTCCCTCCTGCCGTTGACTTCCACGGCTCTGCTGGAAACTGTCATTGAGAGGAGGCTGTGAAGAGTTGCTGTGGCCTCTGCCCTGGCGCTGAGGGATCACAGATCCTCCCTGCTCCCCGATCTGAGGAAATCCCCAATAATCCATGCCCCCTTTGGCACTTCACACTGCCTTGTAGGTAAAATACTCCAAGACCCTCAGAAATCCCTTTCTACAGTCGGCACAGACTGACATGAGAAGTTCTTCCCTCCCTCCTCGGTTCCTTGGCCTGGCACTGGACATCCTCACACTGGGCAGTAGGGGCTGGTCAGCACAGCATCCACTCCAGAGAAGGTCCCAGCCTAACCCCATCTCCTGCAGCCCCGGATTCTGGTTGGTTTTAGGATTCGGTTCCCCAGCCAGCCCATGCCCCACCACCAGGCTTTTATCTTTCTTCTCCCTCCTCTCACATTTTTACTTCCGAGTAAAAGACAGTGTTTCCTTTTTCTGGGTAATTGTGAAATGAGTCTCCCCCAAGCCAGTGGCAAACACGGCATTTCTGAGTTTTTCCCAAGTCTCCTCCAGTCTGATTTGCATCAAACTTTACCTTTTTTTGTTGTTTTTTTTCCCCTGTCCATCTGTGTATTTATTCCAAGGTCAAAAGGGATTTTCAGACCCAGCAATCTGCCCGAAATCTCAGTCTGTGCATCTCTACAGACCCAAAGGCTTTGGGGGGAGGCCGGGAGCTGTGACAGGGGATGGATCCCCCAGGGATGGCAGGTCTGGGGTCCTAGTGCCCACCCTGCCCTGCACAACCACAGAACTCCCACAGACATTACACTGGGGCAATGTGGGAAGAAATCTAATCTCGTCTTAATTTTCTTAACTAGTATAAATTTCTAAAGAAAAGACATTTGGAAGCGAAATATCAAAATGTGACATTTGGAAAATGTTAAAAAGAACATTGTTGCATTATTGAGATACTTTGTTTCAATTTTCTTCAGAATTAAACTTTGTCAAAATCGCATGTCGCCGCGAGAGGTCCGTTCCCATAAAACGGCCATTTCAGAAGAGATGGCTTCTGGGCTCATAGTTTTTGACCATCAGTAGTGAAATGGCCTCAAAAGGGAGGTTGGGAGCCAGGTGTGCACCCAGTTGTCCTGGTCGTGGGCAGGTGGGTCCAGGCTTCAGCCCCGGCAGCCCCTGGCTCTGCCAGCCACATCCTCAGCAGCCCCAGTGTGGAAGAACGTGCTGCTTTGGGAAAAAAGAATAGCTTTTCCAGAAAGATGGATCAGGAATTTGGGCTCCAGGATGCAGCACAAATCCCATCAACCTCCGAGGGCGTTGCAGTTCCATTCAGTGCTCCCAGGGACGGTGAGTTTTCCTGGCTTTGCTCAACATCGCTTACTAAAGCCGGTGTAAGTCTGTAGATTTTACCTCCTCCATTCCGGATTAGAACAGTTTAAGCCGTGCTTAAACCCATGGCTGAGTTAACCAGCATAGAACGAGATGAATTGGGCTCTGTTTAAAGTAATGTCTGTGTCCCACAGCCTGTGCTGGCCTGGCAGCCACTGCTGCCTTCCTGGGAGGGAGCACCAGGACCAGACCCAGCCCAGACTTCACCAAATTTAGACATTTTGACTGGAGAGCCTGAGCTCCGCTTGGGCAGCCCCATGGCAGTGAGCCCTGTGCACTGGTGTGCAGTGCTGGCAGGAATTATCCATGATTCCTGGAAGATGCTTCCATCCCAATAAGTAAATTCGCTGGTTCTTGTATTTGCCTTCATTTCAGCACATGTGGGTCCCAGGGCCAAGCCTCGCCCAGTTCTGGGTCTCCACCCAATCCCAGCATTTGCAGGGATCACCCCACAGTTCTGCAGCTCACCCCCTTCCATGTGCATTGGGATCATGGCAACGTCGAGGCACATGCTTAGGATACGCTACCAAATCCTTCCCCTCGTCCCACTGTTGGGTTATTTGTGGAGGTTAATTCATTATTTTGTAGTTGTTGCTGCCTCTCTGCAGCAGGAATGGAAGCAGAGCTGGCAGTGGAGCCGCTCGCACCCAAAGGCAGCTTTGTGCAGTCAGCAAAAAGGCGGCGGAAAATGACTGTTCAATGAAATCACGTATTTTGGGTAAACGTTGCCTGCTGAAAGAGTCGGTCTCTGCATTAAACTGGGTGGCAGGAGGAGTTGCTGTGAAATCATCGCGGGGATTAGATGGAAAAGAGCATTTCGTGTTTAAGTGCTGATTAAAAAGCAATATGTTACCGAAAAGCTTCGCACCAAGTGGGTGACTCCTGTCCCTGCTGCTTGGTGACTCCCGGGGATTATCGTGACATGCCCGATGAGTTCTCAGCACAGGCACTTCACCATTTTCCAGCCCCTGGGTCTCTTGGTGGGTTTTTTGCTGCATTTCAGCGAGGCCCTTTAGGGTGAAATTAATTCAGTTTAGCAGCCAACAGGCTCCAAATCGATTCATTCTGCAGCCGGGATGGTTTATGGGCAGGACGGATGGGCTGCAGCACACAGCTCTGCATCTGCAGACACTGACAGGAAACCTCAGGGGGAAAGGGATCCACAAAACTGTCCCTTTTATGTTTGGGAATAATAGTTATTTGGCTGCTCAAAAGGCTGCCAAAGCCTTGCAGGAAAACCCTGATCCCAGCCGTGCCAAGATCCCAGAAAGGCAGAGAAGAAAAAGGACGTGGGCGGGTGTGGCGTGGGTGGGTGGCAGCACCATGGGCTGGGATTTAGGGTGAGAGGGAGGGGACAGTGAGAGGGAGGGGACAGAGGGGTTGCACCTGGTGCGTGCGGTGGCAGAGGTGCAGAAGCCACAGCCAGGGCAGAGACACCTTGCTCAGAGCCATCGCTGCCGTCCACCCCCACCTGGCCAGTGGCTTTTCACAAGCAGTGGGAGAGCTGTGGGACCCTCCTGGCTGCCTCGGGATGGAGAGCCCGTGGGGGCTGGGAGCAGTGCCCACCGTGGGGCCAGCCCCGTCCCTCCTGGCTGCCCGGCACGGAGGGAGCTGTGCAGCCTGGGCAGGCTCCAGAGGGTCTCAGCGAGCTCATTCACGCCCAAAATCTGGGCTCGGGACAGCACTGCGACCACCACCTCCCAGCCCCCCCTGTCCTGCCCCTGGGTGCTGCAGCGGCTCCGCGTCCTCGCAGGCTGCGCTGGCTCCTGCGGACAGACACACGGACGGTCTGCACGTCACCTGCGCTCCCGGCAGGGTTTGGATCCCGGCTCTCCGTTCCCCACCCTGCTTCTCAAATGCTAATGTAGCTTTTGATGTACACGTCTTCATCCTTCAGCAGAAGCGGGATCCAGCTTTGGACAAGCGCAGCACCGTGCCGACGGCGGCTTTGCAACAGGAGCTGCCGTCCTGTTCCTTGACTCGATCCCAGCGTTTTGTCATTTTTGAGGAAATAACAAACTTGAAAGTATTCGGCTTTGGTGCAGCAATTGCAGCTTAATTGCACGTCTCCTTCTGCCCACACAAATGCTGAAAAGTGACTTGGCAAACTTTAAAGGCAATCCAGGACTGAAATGGGGAGGCTTGACAAGCCAGCATTCATCAGCTCTGACTAACGCGTCTGTACTCTCAAACCTGCTGCTGTTCCTGCGTTGGCCTGACATCTTGCTGCCCTCAAAGAATTTCTTTTGAGTCTCAATCAGCGGCTGCCGGGTGGCTGTGTCTGAAAGGTCCCCCCCGCGTTTCAGCTGCCAGGTTACCCACAAACCATTCCTGGGGCGGGCGCTGCGTTGGCCGTGCCCTGGCAGGAGCTGGGGTGGTTTTGCTGCACAGAGAAGATGGAGTGGGCAGATGTCCTGGCATGTCACCGGTGTTTGTGCTGGTGGCGTTCCAGAGGACATGGCTGGCAGCACAGCTCTGGCCCCACTCCCCGCAGGCTGGAGGCAGCTGCCTCCCCAGGACACCCCGGGGCAGGTTGGGGTGCTGGGTGGCTGCAGGTTCGGGGAGTCTGCAGTGTCTGAAGGAAGCCTGAGCTGCAGCAAGCCCACAGCTCCCGTGAGGGAATGGCGGGGGGGCAAAGGGGAAGAGGGAAGGGAAGGCGGGGTCGTGGTCCCGCAGGATTTCCAGTACCACAGGCGATGGGAGAGATGCTCCGATCATGCCACCAGAGGCAGCAGGGCCCCAGGACAGGGCTGTGCCTGAGGGCAGTGGCAAAGCCGGGATTGCTTTGCCTCCCCAGCCCCCTGGTGCCCCTGGGGAAGCTGCTTGGCACCGCCGACACTTTTCCCTGCTCAGCTGCCAGGTCTGCTGGAGGAGACAAGACGAGGAGCGAGCCGGGATCAGCGGCTGGTGGGAAAGCATGGGAACGGGGTCAAGAACCCCCAGAGGAGCAGAGAGAAGGAGTCACACAACCACAAGAGACCTTGTGGTTGTTTGCTCCGGTTCAGGAGCATTTCCTGGGTCTGCTGCTTCATCCAGCCCTCCTTCCTCGGGTGCTGGGCAGGCTCTGGTCTGGGTGAGCCAAGGCCGGGTGGGAGATGGGACAGAGAGGAGCCAGTGGGGCTGGTCCAAGGGACAGCACTGAGCCCTGAGCCTCCAGTGGACGTGGGCAGTGAGGGAATCACTGCCCCAGCTCACTGCCCCGGGATGTGTGGGGTCGGCACAAAGTTCAGGCACACCTAAATTCATTATTTCTTGAACTGCCCCTCATGGCTGAGCGGGGTTTAGCGTGCACAGCACGTTGCCTACACTTGGCATGGGAAGCATTGAGTCTACAGGCTTCCGCAAGGAAAATATTTAAGATTTCTCAGCAAATGGTGCATGCAGCTTTTCAGGAGGATGTTTTGCTCTTTTCCCCATGATCAGACTCATCCGGCGTGTTCGAACGACGGCCTCATTTATACACAGCATCGGAAGGAGTGTGGGGAGGGGATGTTCTCTCCCTTCAGAAACGGCACAATTCACCAAAGGACAGGAATTATGTAAAGCAACAGGATTTGCTCCCAGCCCAAAGTCTGTAAACAGTGTGGGTTATGCTGCATGGAGCTTCTGAAAAGATAACTGGGAGGGGAGGCCCCTCGGTTCGTTTTGTGAATGAGCGACTCAGTGGTGGCTGTGGGGTTTATTCCGCTCCACAGTGTGCGCGCAGCACTCGCCGCGTGCTCGGGAATGAGCAGCCGAGGAAATAGATCTTTGCTGGAGGCAATTGCTTTCCCAGCAGTGAGAGAAAACATCATGCATGGCAGGCTTAGAGGATATTATTTTAATACCTTTCTTCTCGCTGCAGAGCAAGGTGGCTGCGTGCTGGGGCAGACACGCCAGGTCACCCCCTGCTCTCCACGCTCTGGTCACCGTCAGGCTGGGCTGTCATTGTGGGGGCAGAATCCTCAATCCCCACGCTGTCACTGTGCTGCAGAGCCTGGCTGAGCCAAGCCCTTGTCTCACCTGATGAGGCCATTTGAAGTCCCTGTTGGCTCCTGCCCTGTACCCTCAGCCTGTGCTCCGGGGTCTGCCTGGTCCCTCTGTCCTCGCTTCTGCACTCCTCCAGCCACCTCCTCGCATGAAGCAGCTTCTTGCCACGCTGTCCAGAAGTGGAAATCCAACTTTCTGATAGAGCATTGCACTTTAGTGTGCCTTCTGCATGAGAGGCAAAACAGCATCTTCCAGGAGAAACCTGTTGGGATGATCTAAACCTGTTGGGGACAGGATGGATTTAGGAGCATTGGAGAACAGAAGAGATGCGATGCAGTGAAAGAAGTGGGGACCTGCGGTGTAGGAACTGCACAGGGGACTATGCACCAACTGCCCCTCCTTTATGGGGTTCAGCATCTCTCTTCCTTCTGCCAGGAGCAGGGAGGATGCCCCGGAGATCCCCACTTTGCCCCTGCACACCAAACCCCAGGGAGAGGTGCATGGGAGAGGTTTCCTGGGAGAGGTGTCTGTGCCACAGGACCCCCAACACAGGCAAAACCCCTGTGACCCTCCCCAAAACAGCTGCAGCTGCAATGCCTCAGTGCTGGTCACCTGCCCAGGTGTGGGGCTGCTGGCAAGGCCACGGGGGCAGACAGGGCTGGCAGCTGGCTCTGCCCACAGAGCCGTGCCTGGCTTCTCCAAGCCTCCCTGTTTATTTGTTCTACAACAGCTTGAAACCAAATAGGGTTAATAGCCCTCCCTGTGTCCTAGTGAGATGAAACTACCATTGGGAGACCCAGGACAATTTTTATATAGGATTAGAAAACAAAAATCAATATTTAATTATCTGTAAGCTTTTTGTGTCACTGCATCCTTAGCTTGCTAACGGTGAGTGCCGGCTGCCAGCAGAAAGTGAGTCATTAAAGGCGCAGTATCTTTTACTGGCCCGTTATGGGAGCACAGTAAATAGAGCACATTATCACTCCTCACACACCTGCACGGTTATTTATCTTTACAATCTCTATTTACCTATATTTATGGCGGGTTTCTCCCGTATATTATATGGCCAGGTTAACTTTAATGGGCTTCATTAAAACAGGCACTTAACAAAACTTTGGAACATCCTCGTTTGGACAGACGGCAGGAAACCGGAACGGGGAAGGAGGAGGAAAAGCACTTTGTGTCACCAAGTCCCCAGTGCTCGGGAGCTGAAGGGTGGCTGATGGAAACGCTGGTGGTTTCGGGGCTGTGTCACCACCTGGGGCTCTCTGGGACCCACAGCCACAGCGAAGCAAGGGCTTGGGGAGGGTCAGGACTGGGAGGAGGAGGAGGAGGATGGAGCCTTCACTGGGTGCTGGGTGCTCAGCCCCAGGGTGTCCCCCGTGCGTGGGGAGCTGTGAGCCCGTGGGCTGAGGGGCTGCTCAGGGTCTCCTCCCTCAATCCCTGTGGCACCTTTCCCACGTATCTGAGTCACAGCCCCAGGGGACAGACGGACACATGCCCCTGCACTGCTCCTGCTCTCCTGCTCTCCTGCTCGGGGTCCATCCTGTGGCTCTGTCCCTGCTGATCCTCCACCTCGATCACCCTGTGCCCATCCACCTGTACTCGCCGTGCCACGGCCCGCTCTGAGCCGCTCAAAACGTAATAAATAAACACCCTGGGAAATGAAACCTTCTCCCGTGGCGAGGGGAACGGGCAATTAGCGGATCTTTTTTGCTGCAGTAGTTAATTTTTTACAAGCCTCCCTTATTTTCCCTGTTTCCCCTGGTTAATAATGACTCGCAGCCGCTTACACCATAAATAAGTTCCACAAATTTCGCAGATGCACCGGGCTGTTTAAGCAGGGAAATTGAGCAGCATATGTCTGAATGGTTAATTGACTTAATTGCTGTTAGTTGGGCTATTAGCACACTTGATCCACCCCAATGACCGCAATACTTTCTTAATGGTGTTCATTTTATTTGGATGCCAAGCTCCAGTTACCATTACAGGGAAATTTCCAATTGCTGATTACCTCATAAATATATAATTGTAGTCATAGGCTAAATAAAGCCAACAGGCATTAATAATGAACAGCGTTTGACTAAGAGCCTTTAAAGGATGATGGAAGTTTCTTAAGGACCTCAGCTATTCTTGAAATGTAAATAATCTTTCATGTTTCTATTTTTAATGGTGCTGCATCCTTTTTCCAGTCGGCATCAAGCACCAGGAGAGGTGCTTGGTGCATCCCACATCCAGGTAATGTCCAGAGAAAACAACACAGCCGGGAGCCTCCCGAGCTCTCCCTGTTCCAAGATCAGTTCCCGAGGGATGCTGAGGTTATTCCTTTCAGGCAGCCACAGGCGTGTGAGTGACCACGGGCTCCAGCCTCTCACCCAGGCTTGCTGAAAACAGCTTATCCCCCTCCCTGTCCGCAGGGAAATGCAAAATCAAAGCACCACCGGGCCAGGTCCTGCCCTGTGCGTGGGGCTCGCTGGGCGGGGGGGCACAGGCGAGGGGTGCTGTGTCTGCCACGGGCGAGGCTGCCGAAACCAGGCGAGTGTGTCACCGACTTCAGCACCTGCCACGCGGGAGAGGACGGCTGTCACCTCCCTGCCCAGCCCCCTGCAGAAGGCAAGGATGGCCCTGAGAGCAGCGCCCGTGGCAGGGGTGGGTGACCAGGACCCCACTCAGGACCAGCCTGGCTGCGGTCTTGGGTTCAGCCGCCCCAAAATCAGTTTAGTCTGCCACCAGACAAGCAAATAACCAAAAAACCACCCCTACCAGTGCAGATCTGCCCCCAAGGGTGGCACTAAGGGCAGGTATGATTTATCCACAAGAAGAACAGTGAGGGAGAAAGGGCCTTTTCCAACTCCAGCATTGTTGCTGGCTCTAGAGACAATTTAATTATTCCAGGCTATTCTTAACTGACCTAGTCAAATGAACCTGCCTAGCTCTGTCCACAATAATTACCCACGATTTGCTAATTCGTGTGGAGAAGAAATTACTCCTCGATAGTCTGTTAATCTTTGATTCCCAACCATGAGCTCATTTACTCCAGGCTTGTTCCCTACTGGCACCA
Source organism: Melanocharis versteri (assembly GCA_013397845.1). Lineage (NCBI taxonomy): Eukaryota > Metazoa > Chordata > Aves > Passeriformes > Melanocharitidae > Melanocharis > Melanocharis versteri. Next base: position 147,220 of record VZTG01003626.1, on the reverse strand, counting down.
AACGGAGAGCATTGCATTCGTTATTTTCAGCTATTAGGGAACTAGTTATAATTAATGTTGGCTTTGACCAGAGCCTGGTTTTAGGCAGATGCCTCGGGGTGCTGAAATGGGTTGGGGCTGTGTCACAGCCACGTTTCTGAGATTTGGGGCCATCCTGCACATCCTTGTGGCAGGGTCCCTCGTGATGTCAAGCAGGGCTGGGACAAGTGGGACCAACCCTCGGGTCATGGACACGGGGAAGAAGGGACCTGCCACCCTTGGATGTGCAGGGTGACGATGGTCCCTGCGTCTGTGGGCAGCATCCCACCCTCTCCCATGTTGCCAGAGAGGTGGGAATGTGTCACCTGGGCTCTGTGTGTCCCGTGGGACAGGGAGGGCCTGTGACCGTGGGCTGCCCCATGGAGGGTGGCAGGGGGGGGCTCTGCCACCTTCCCTCTGAGGAGCTGTTTCCCATTTCCAGCCCTTCTGCCCATTTCTGTGGTCACTGCTGTGCGATGGGAAGCCGGTGAGTCACTGGGTGTGTGCAGGGATGGATGCTGGGAAGAAAGGGAAAAAAATCAGGAGAGGAGAAGAATTTTGAGGAACAGGAGAGTGAAACACCCTTTGCAGCCTCCCGCCTGAGCTGCTCTGCCTCCAGTGCCAGGGTCCCTCTGCAGCCCGGGGCAACCCCCCAGCGCCTTCCCTGGGGTCCCTGGGGAGGAACAGGGGCTGGAAGCAGTTGGGTTTCACCCATTCCTGCAGGTCACAATTCCCCTACCCTGCCTTGCTCTCCTGGGACCTTTCCCATCAAGGTCTCCTTCTGCGAACCTACCAGGGACTGGTGCCTGTGTCACCAGGAGCTGGCAGGGACCCCCTGCCTGCCCGCCCCTCATCAGAGGGGGGTGAACTCCTCTCCATCTCCCCTCCACCCTCCTCTGCACCCTCAGCCGGCCACTGACACCCCTGGCAGGACTGATGGCACCGGGGGGGTCAGGCGGCCCTCCAGACCTGCAGAAAATGAGAAGCAGATGTTGCTTCAGCAGAGGAAAGGTCTCGGGATATGAAATAGTTTCACCTGGTGCCTTCATCTTCTGGAAAATCACACGTGACAATTCCTTTTGAAAATGATCAAAGCCAGGCACGGCGTTTCCTCTCTCCTTGCCGATCTACTCCGCTCTGTTTTATCAGATGGAGTTTAAAGCATGTTTTATTTTAAAACAGACTTTAAAAATATTCTGGCCTTTCGGCTTGACCATTCAAACCATCTGCTTTCCTACGTCTCAGATGTTGGCCCAGAGAAGAGGAGTGGTGTTAACAATAAGCAAAAGTACCTAATAATCAGTTTAATACAATGCTGCACAATACTTATGGAGTTGGCATTCCCAGAGTTATTACCAGAAGCCAAATCTTAATCCTTTTTAAGTTGGGGGGAAAATGGATCAAAAATTAGAATGATATCAAGCATAAAATAATCTTCTGTCTGTATTGCACTGATAAAAAAAAAAATAGAATATATAATTACCATGTACAAACTGCTTATGTTTGTGATTATATGTTGCTGCCATCTCCAGGTCCTCCCGGTAAATGACTTAATTGGGTTGTCCTGATGTATGGATGGAGAGCGGGAACGCGTGCTGGATCTCACAGGGATGTGTGCTGGATCCCTGCGCCGGCAATGCCTGAGACAGGGACAGAGCCCTGCTCCTCCTGGAGATGCTGCAGAGGGTGACAGGGGCCGCCGGGCCCCCACGAGGCTGGGTGCTCCCACCTGAGTGGCTGCTCCCCGTGTTCCTTTTTTCCTCCTCCTTTACTATTATCCCATATCTCACCACGGATTTTTTTTCTTTTCTCCTTGCTGTTTATGAGTAGAGTGAGAAGAAAGTCTGGCAGAAGAACGGCCCGGAGGCTCTGGGACACCAGCGGGGTGGATGCGGCACGGGATTCAGAATTTTGGAATTTAGAAAGTGCCTCGTGCCTGAAGGGCTATTGAATCAACAAGGGAACAGGGAAGGAAGCACAAAGGATCCAGTGCCCTGTCTAGACACTAAATGTACTTGAAAATCAAGTCATGGGATTACCTCCACAGAGGAGCAGACTGGGCAGGCATAAAACCAGGGTTCAGGGCTGAAAGGAAATTTTGAGAAATAAAAAACAAGCTCAGAACGCTGGCACAGGGAAAAGGCTGGGAGTTCCCGTGGCTGTGAGCAGCACCCAGACGGGCAAGGCACCGCCTTGGGAGGGAAAACGGGAGGCAAAATTTCAGGGGATTAAAGGAGCATCTTCCATTGGCACACACACACACAGGAAAGATAACAGGGAACAGCCCAACCTCAGCAAGGAAATGTATCCACGTGTGGGATAAATGACACCAGAAAGCTCCCCAGGCAAAGGGGACACCCAAAGATTCCCTGAATAGCGGCTCCAATCTGCACCTCTGTGCAGAACAGGGAGCTGTGTGTGACAATGAATCTCTGCCCACGGATAGCCCAGGAAAAGGCACGGCGTGTGTAACACACCAGGATCAGGAGATTTTTGATGTGTAAAAAAGCCTTATTCACTTTCTGCCTTTTCTGCCACATTTCAAACCACAATACCCCTCACAGCCTCACGCTCCTCTTTACTGCCTGCTGTCTTTATTACAGCTGAGGAAAGAGATTTTTTGTTTTCTGTTGGGTTTTGTGTTGGTTTTTTTTTTTTTTATATTTGCTAAATTTAGCCATTTTTCTGGTGAGGACGTTCAGCAGCACAGAAAGCAATGCTCCCAGATAAGTTCATCATTCTCAAAAGCCTCTGGTGTCATTTAGCGAGGAATTTTTGCTCCAAAAAATGTTTCAATGCAAATGATGGCCATTACCACAATTAAATTTTTGGTTTTTTGCCCCCAGATGCGAAGATAATTTCATAACTGACTCAGGAAGGTGGGCAGCCCCTGGCAGGGGGTGGAACAAGATGGTCTTTAAGCTCCCTTCCAACCCAAACCATTCCATGATTCTGTGGTTCTCTGGTTCTTTGACTCTGCTCTTAACATGCTGTTCCAGAGACTCTGACTGGTTTCAAGTTCTTGGGCAGAGAATTTTTCTTAATCGCCTCTAAACCTGCAAATCAATACGTGAGGTTTGCTAAACAATCCAGCCAAATCAAAGGTGTATTTTGAACCTGAAAAAGTACTCTCTGCACTTTTTACCATTTACCCAGTGCTAATATTTACCTGGAATTAATTCTGCTCCTTTCCCAACCCGGAGCCTCCCTGCTGGGGGGAAGACTGGTGAGCTGCCCTCGTTGCTTCTATGGGGCAAAAATATTTTGGATGAACATAATTTGTTGTCTGATTTCCCGGGATCCGAAATCTATTTGAAGTAAAAGGTCAGAAGGGTTTCCAGTCGTGCAAACAAGCTGCCAAATATAGACGGCCAGAAAGATGTAAATTCAGTGACTTGGACAATTAACATTTAAGCTAAATTAGAACTAGAAGTGGTGAGGATGCACGAGCAAGGGTTGTGCCCCTCACGTCTCTCCAGGCTGGCACAGCACGGCCAACCCCAATCCTTCAGCCCCACCTGCTCTCAGGTGGTTTATCACCAATAAACTCCCAGCAGTTTATGACCAATAAATCAATAATCTGAGTAACACCTTTGCGATGGGTTTTGGCTACCGCATCACAGACTTGTCTGAAATGCAGGGGGGATCAGTTTGGGGCACTGCTTCCCATGACGTGATTCCTTCTGCCATGCCAGGCTCAGCTGGCACAGGGATCCCAGCGTCCCTTCATCCATCCCATCTTCCCTTCATCCATCCCATCTTCCCTGTCACTATCCTTGGATCCTTTCAAGCTGGGAGGGAGCTGGTGGGTTCAAGGCCATCCTCCTTCCCTCTTCCAGACCAGCTCAGTCTCTTGTGGTGCCCTCACCTCCACCCGGCCTCCTCTGCCAGCAGGGATGGGGAAATCCCATCTGCCTTCCCTCCTCTTGGCTTTTCCTGTATTACACTGTGGGACCACCGTGTTCCCACTGCAGCTTTCCCCACTGTGGCTGTATCTGGGAATCTTTCATTTCCTCCCATTTTTGCCGAGCACGTTTGAGCTGACGCCACTCTTCTGAGCTGTTCCTTGCAGCACATTTGGGGTTCACAGGCAGTTCCCCGAGTTTTGGGGTTTACCGTCACCTTCCAGACCGCTGCCATCTTCTGAACAGAGCCCCACAGCTGGCAAAGGAGGAATGTGCTCCCCGGAGCTGCTCGATTGCCTTTGTGTGGGAGAAATTCCGCACAGTGCAAACATCTCCTCTCCGGTGCTCAGCAAGGTGGGGCCGAAGGAGACAGGGGGGACCCTGTGATGAGGGGGGTGTCTGAAGGACTTTGTGAATGGACTGGGAAAGTCATGGGCTCGGGATCACATTGCGCCCGCTGAAAGAGCCCCGTAAATGGAGTCATTCTTGGTGGCAGTAACTGATCCGCCTCCCGGCTGAGAGTCATGGAGATTAGGCATTAATTGAACTCGGGCTCCGAGGGGGGAGAGCGCGGGGTTAGGGTGGGGAGGCGAAGGAAACGTTAGAATGGGAGCACAGAGAGAGGCTGTTAATAAAGACACAAGGGCAGCTGTGCACCGAACGTGGGGGGATATAGGATTTCAAGAGCCGGGCTCCTCTTTCCACTGAGAGCTACCTTTCATGGGATGTAACCTTAGGAATCAGCCCCGGAGCCAGCGCCACTCCGGCAGCGCTGCCCTGGGGACAGGGACAGGGACAGGGACAGCCCTGCCTGGCCAGAGGGTCTCTGTCAGCACCGCCCTGGGGACGGGGACAGGGGCAGGGGCAGCACTGCCCAGTGAGGGGGTCTCTGGAAGCGTTGCCCCGGGATCTGCACGGCTGGAAAGGGAATTGCATCCATTGCTTCCCACCCACCCGGGACCTTGAGATTAATGGATCGGGAGAGGGGTGATGAGCGGAGCGCTTCGGGAATGGGGAGGGTCACGGGGAGCCGTGCCCAGCACGGCTGGGGCTGGGTTTAATCTGGAAGTCACGGCGAGACAATGAGTTTTCCTCGTCAGAGCTTTTCAGTTCATTATTCTGCCTCTCTCTTTTCTGCAAATAAGTAAATGCACTTAACAGGTTGCTGCAGGTCACCTAAGCTCCCTGTCGTGTGTGCACTCTTATCCCCTGGTAATTGCAAAGTGCTGCTACCGATCTGAAATGTCAAAGAAGTGATTTAAATAGGAATTTACATTTTCCGCAAACGAGGGCGGCACACACAGGCAGGGACTGCAGCCAGCGCTGCCAAAGGGGGGGACTGGGCTGCAGTTCCCACCCCCACGTGTGTTGGGATGTCCAGGAATTCACAGAGGAAGACAAGGAGACTTGGAAATGATCCTCCACTGGCTGCAGGTTGGGGCATCGCGGGGAAATCACAAAGGCTCCTCTGACCCTTTAACCTCCCTTTGCGCAGGTACAAGGGAATGACCACAGTTTGCTGGTAGGAGTGGAGGGACTCAGAACCACAGAATCCTAGAGCAATTTGGGTTGGAAGGGTCCTTAAAGATCATCTCATTCCAGCCCCCCCACTTACGCAAGACTCGCACAAGGCTTTTCCAAGGGTGGGGCTTCTCCCCAGCTCTGTGCTGGCCGGAGGTGTCGCAGGGTGGAATGAGCTCGATGGACCCATGTGTGCATCTCCACCCGCTCCCAGAGCTGCTGAATTCCCCACAAACACATAGCCCAGCTCTGATCCCGAGTGTTTCTGTGTGTTTGGCAGACAGAAGGACACCCTGGGAAAAACCTGGAAGCAAACCTCCCATTGGAAGTGGTGATCCTCTGCCAATTGCCAGCCTGAGGAGAAACAGCCAGAGATCTGGGCAGTCCTTGCAGGCATCATCCAGAGCTGGGATGGTGCTGCCCTTCCTGCAGCCAGGTGTGGGTTCCCGTTTGTTTTCTCTCCCTGAATTTCAGGATCACACAGAAAATTGCGAGTGGAATTCCCGCTCGTGGCCAACCCACGCTTTGGAGCTGCTGGGAGCGACTGTGGTCCAGTGCCGAGGGGCACCAGCCTGTTTAGACAACCTTCACATCCACATATCCAAACTTTGGAGATGTGGATTTTGCCACTTTGGCATCCAAAGGGCTTTCATTAACGCTTTGCTGTGGCTCTGATACGGCGGATAATGTGGGTTTCCCAGTGGAGCGTGCATTTCCTCAGGCACGTGGAGAGCTGGCACCTTTCCCTTTCCTCCTCTCTCACACTTTCCACATGAGCAGTCCCAGCAATACGCACAAACCCATTTAGCAAATGGATTTTTTTTCTTGTGAAGTGTTCAAAAATAGTCACCCTTTATTATTAAAGATGATGATGGGCGTTTCATGACTCAACAGTCTGAGGGCGAATCTGCACCCGGGATATCAATAGTGCACGTAAGCAACTGCAGCAATCGATAGTTCAAGTATATTTCTGTATTTATTACATATTCAATCAACTAACTCCCGCTCTTTTATCAATGCATTAACTGATAATAAAACTCTGTTTGCTATAGAAAATATTAGACACTGTATAGCAAAAAATTGAACCTTGGTGTGCGTGAGTATCGAGCTGCAGAGGCGCAGCAGGAGGGAGCCGTGCGATACCCTCCTGGTTTTCCCACCTTGTTTGATTAAAGGCAAAACGAAAGATGAGACATTAAAAACATCTTGTGCTAATACAGATCTGAAGCCATCAAAGCGGGAAAGATTAAAACGAGCCGGTTCCTGATTTCCAGCGGTGTTTGAAGCTCCTGCTTGGATTGTGCTGCTCCCAGGGATTCCAACGGCGGCAGCGGCCAGACGCTGGTCAGGTGTGCAAAGCTTCCCTTCCCTGTCTCTGCCACAATTTTGGACAGGTCACGTAGCCCCCTGGGTTTTCTGCAGGTGACTTGTAGCAGGAGAGAATGGTGGGATTGAGATTTAGAGGTTTAGACTGGATATTAGGAAAAATCTTTCCATTGAAAGTATTTTCCAGCCCTGGCACAGGCTGCCCAGGGCAGTGGCAGAGTCACTGTCCCTGGAGTGATTTAAAAGCTGTGTGTGTGGATGTGGCACTTGGGGACGTGGTTTAGTGGTCTTGGCAGTGCTGTGGGATGGACTCGATGATCTTAGAGGGCTTTTCCAATCAGAAGGATTCCGTGGTTCTGTGATTCAGACACGTTTTACCTGGGATGGGCATTGACTTTGACAATGCTCTGGCTGAGGATGCCTTGCTGGACCCATCTGATTCCAGGAAAGAGAACAACAGGAGCTGGAAGGTCTGGGGCTCTCAGACACCCTCGGGCAGAGATATTCCTGACTCGATGGTGTTCAGCTGAGCAGTTCCCAGCTCTTTATCCCCCTCCTTCCAGGAAAGCGTCAGGCTGCCGACACATTCAGGGGCTTCTTCCTCGCACCTCTTTAGGTACACAGGGATCCTAAACTGCCAGGAAGGAGCTTGTTACACTTTGCAGGGTGTGAATGAGCAGCCCTGGACAGATGTGAGCAAACCATGGCGCTCGGTGTTGATCCCTGGGTCATTAATGCTCACGCCCACAGAGGAATAATCAGGATGAGTCACAGCTACAGGGCTGCACCGCCTGGTGCTGTGTGTGTACAGTTGTGGATATTCTCCCAACTCACCCCTGTCTGGGTGGGGTCACGGTGGCACCTGAGGGCAGCAGTGTCCCCAGTGCATGTCACCGATGGCCCAGCACCAGCCACGCCACCGCCACGCCGTGGCCTCTGTCCAGAAGAGAAAGCAGCCAGCTTCGAGTCAAACGTGAAAGAAGAGGCTTTTTGTGTCACTTTTAATTAAGCTGGATAGCAAAGCCTCTATTCAATGTGAGGAATGCGCCCTATGAACAAACACCCCGCATTACTACCAGTTGTATTTTATTTTTATCATTGTTATTATTTATTAGTCTGGGGCCCCAGTAGCCCATTGATCTGCTCCCAAGGAGCCTGAGTGAGGCTGAGCAGCCATAGATCATCTTCGACAGAGGCTGACACGGGCGTTTTCTCTCCTAAACCATTTACCAGGAGAGTGTGAGCTGCGGCACAGTTTGGTTTGAGGAGGCTTTGCAAGGGAAGCAGGTGACAGCAGAAATCCTGGTCCTGCCGTGGTGTGAGGCCGTGTGGGAGCTGAGGACTGGCTGCTGCCGCATCCCCTGGGATTTTGGTGGCACCTGAGGGGTGACCTGGAGCAGTGGGATCCAGGCAGGTCAGGGGATGCTGCCCCAGGTACGTCCCATCCCTGGCAAGGATTTTGCCCGTGCAGAGAGGTTCGGTGGAGAACAAAGAGCTCTTTTCTCGTCCAGCCTGAGGATCCTGGTGTGGGATGTAACCAGACCGATGCAGGTGAATAACCCCCCAGTGGCCTGGGGAAGGCAGGGTGGTCCTGCTGCAGCAGGGCGGAGGCCTGGCCCCTGCTCGGGGTGAGCACGGAGCGTGGGGGGAAGCAAGGGGTGCTTTCACCCACAGCTCTGCCAACGTTAATTGCCATGATCCCTCTTAGAAAGCAAACGGCCGAAATGCAAGCAGGGAAAGGGGGATGCCAAAAAAATTGAAAACCGTTTCACGTGCAGAGAATGCAGTGTAAAGGAGTGAGGAAGGACGGATGCCAGCCGGCCTCTTTGCACCCAGCAGCTCGCTGCAGCAGTGTTTGCTCCAGGAGCTGGGGTGCCCACAGCCAGGCACGCTTTGGCTGTCAGGAAGGCCCTGCTGCCCATGGCTCCAGCCCGGCGAGACGCTCACACACGATTATCATCTTCCTCGGAAGCGTGGGGAAGCAGCAGCACAGCCCTTGGGGCGGGACCCTCATCCAGCTCCTGCCGAGCTCACACTCACCCTGCCCGTCCCCAGACCAGTGCGGTCCCCCAGAGTCCCCAAGCAGCGGGGTGTGGAGAGCAGAGCACACATCCCTCGCTGGGGCCGTGGCCGTGCTCCATGGGCAGAGCAGCGGCCAGCCCAGGCGTCTGTGTCCAGATGCCTGTTTACATGCCTGTGCTCTGGTGCTTTCCGTGGGGGAACGTCCGTGTCTTTGTCCCTGCTGACTGCCCTCCGCTTGCTCGTGCATTTGATCGTTTCAGACAAGCAGCCTTCACCTGAGGACATGTCAGGGCGCTGCTGGTTACTTGTCCAAAGGGGAAAAACATTCTTTATCTCCTTCAGTAGCTCGTGCTTTCTGAGGCATCAACACCCAGCACTGCCGGAGCCGCAGCCCCCCGGGTCCCACGAGATCCGTGTTTTGTGTCGTTCGGGAATTCTGCAGATGTTCTGTGTTGACGTGGCCATGGACTCGATTAAAAATCTACGGCGTTTTCAAAGTGAAAAAGGGGTTTAATTTCCAAGAGACGGATTTGAGTGGCAAAGGGGAAGGGCACACCACGGCCTGTGGCACTGCCAGCACCACCTTTGCCCACGTGTCGGTGGCCAGAGGGGGCCGTGGGAGCAGAGGTGACCTGCAGCGGGTGGCAGGGAGCCCTGGCCACAGCTGCTGGGGACACCCCTGTGCTGCCACCCTGCATCACCCTGCCAGGGAGTGCGGGACACCCACGGCTGGCCCCAGGCAGCCGAACCACTGAGCCGAGACAAATCCGAGTTGCTGTTCATCCCATGAAAACACGGGATTTTCACAGGGCCTTCGGCACAGCTCGCAGCCGGCCGAGGCTCCAGCGATGGAGACGGGGGTGAGGAGCTGCTTCCTGCCCCGGCTGCGAGCTCAGCACAGCCTCTGCCAGCACCACAGGAGCTGCTGGAGACCCCCTGAGACTGGGCAGAGCTGGGCTGGCAGCTCGGAGAGCCACAGGTCCGGGGTGGGCAGGGCAGTGGGAGCGGGATGCCCAGCTGGGATGGATGTAGGACGCACTAACAGCCACACTCAGGGGTCACCACAGCCCCCTGCCCTCCCCTCAGGGCTCCTGGGACAGCCCTCAATGCCCCAAACACCCCACGTGAGCAGAGTGTTGGGCGGTGTGTGTGTGTATATGTGTGTGTGTGCGTGCGTGTGTTTAATAAAATACAAACTTACATTTCCCTTTTCAAATGGAATTAACATACTTTATTGCCAGCTATGAGAATTATTCCTTAAGGGTAAGAAGTTTATAAAAAATTTAAAGTAACAAAGGCAAACTTATAAAAAATTCATCTTTTAGTAGTGATTGCTCTATAAAAAAAAGAGTAGGTTTAAGTGAGAATACAAAATTCACAGAATTAATTATGTAAACAGAAAAAAAGGCACAACAGCTGAGAACCAAACTAATTAGCAGCAGAGTGGCCCTGCCAGTGGCAGCCTGGGCCAGCACACTGGCTGCCTGAGAGTAACCCACAGTGACACTTGTGTCCTCGAGTTATTTATAACACAGCTCTGCTGAGGCTCAGAGCAGCGCAGGCTTAATTAACCCAATGGTGAATGTGGGGAACACCAGCTTTTCTCACCTGTGTGCCGTGCTGGGATCTTCGTCCCGAGGGTGCTGCAAGCTGGCGTTGGCTCAGATTTACCACAGGCTCCTCTGGAGGAGCTGCTGCAGCTCCACCAGTGCTGGGAGCCCAGGAACTCATGGAATCATGGAATCCCAGAATGGCCTGGGTTGCCTGGCCAAGAGTCCCAGAAGAAAGAAAGAAAACACCAGATCCCTACAAAAGGGATACCTGGAGGGAAACCCCAGCCCTTCCCTGAAGCTTCCAGCCCTCCAAGCCAGGACAAGGCTGTGGCGAAACCCTCTGGGCCTTCCCTCCATCCTTGGCAGAGAGCAGAGAAGGGGCAGGAGAAGGGAGACAAAGCCGGGGTGGGAGAAGGAGAACCTTGCCAGGTGGTGCAGGTTGTCACCTTGGCTCTGTCCCTCTGCTTGGGCACAGCAGTGTCCTCTGAGCACGCCCCGATGCTGACCCCAGCCTGGACAGACACAGGGGGTGCTGAGGGGGGGTCCTGTGCTGGGTCTGTCCCCACCCACCCCTCAGGGCTGTGGGAGCTGGCTCTCCCCCCCGGGGGCCCCTGGCCTGTGGCACCTGGTCACCAAAGACTCTGTCCATGCCCGGCTGTGCTGCTCCAGCTCCCGTGTCTGGATCAGTCGGGTTTAATGATTGCTTTGCTCCATCCAGAACAGCCAAATGCAAGGGACGGGAGCAGAATGAGCAAGAGCCTTTCCATTCACAGGCACATTAAAGGTGTCATTGAGATGGAAGGCGCTTGCTCATTCCAGCCTGCGCTTTGCATTATTTTTCACTGTAGGAAAATTTTCAGGAGGAGAAAAGAAACTTAAGGAACACATTTAAAAGTAAAGTTGAATAGAACAGGGCTGCTGGGAATACAAATGCTGCTTGTGTTTCCCTCTGATTCCTTCTCCTGGCTGTCCTCTGCCAGGAGGCTCTGCTGGCCCTGCCTTGGAGGAGCTGCTCTCAGCACGGCTCCCGTGGGTGTTCCCAGGTGGGGACAAGTCCCACAGCTCCCGTGGGTGCTCCCAGGTGAGGACAATGAGTCCCACAGCTCCCGTGGGTGTTCCCAGGCAGGGACAACGAGTCCCACAGCTCCCGTGGGTGTTCCCAGCTGGGGATGGTGAGTGCCACGGCTCCCATGGTCTCACATCCCCCCTCGCAGGCTCAGGAACTGCACCCTGAGGGTTCTCTGTGCTCTCAGCCACACAGGACATGCAAGGAGGACACAGCAGAGACACCCACGCCCTGGCTGGAGGTGACACTTTGGGTGTCATGGTCACTCTGAGCCTGTTTGGACACAAGGATACGGCTGTGCTGCAGGGTCCCACCAGCATCTCTGCAGTGGGATGTGGGGTGGCTCCCACCTGGGGCAAACACCAGGGGCTTGCCCTGTGCCACTTGCTGCTGTGACACCCCGTTGGGTGTGGGATGGGCGAATGCTGTCCTCTCGGAAAGTTTCCCCTTGGGAAGGGGCAGGGACAGGGATGGGGATGGGGATGGAGATGGGGATGGGGATGGGGACGGGGCCAGGGGTTGGCTCTGTCTCCCCTCCTGCAGAGCCTCTCCATTGCTGCCACCCACGTAAGAGACAGAAGCGTCACTCGGATTGGGAAGGAGCAGCTACATTTAGAAAGTGCACGAAAGGCAGCGTTTGAGTTTCACAGGAGCCCCCCGCCCACCCTTTTTCTCACCCGCTCAGCTTAATGCATCCCTGAAAAACCTCCTTTCCTCATCCGTCGCTATTTTTGCCTCTGAGCTGTGGCATGAGTAGGTGGGATCATCTCACCGTGCCCAGGTGTGCTGTCCCAGGGGCTCACTCAGGCTTTGCAGCGTGAGAAAGCCCCATTACACCACTGCTGGCCCACGGTGAAATGCCTGGAGAGATTCACCTTCCCTCCCGCAGCCCCTTCCCTGCCCCAGATCCAGTTTTCCCCTCCGTGTGATGATGTTCTGATGGGAGCCCGGGAGGATTTTGCTCCACGTTGCCCTTCCCTGGAAGTTCTCAGTGATGCAGAGCCCGGGATCCCTGGTGCTGAACATCCCAGCCCTGATTCCCTGCGTGGGGACACGGCGGCTGTAAGGAGAGACAGGACCCACAGGGATCTGCTCAGCAGTGAAAGACCCAGAGAAATGCAGATGCCAAGGGCAGGGCCTGGCAGCTCCCCCTGAACCTCCCGAGGGCAGAGCAGGGACCAGCTACTGCTGTGGAGAATTTCCTTGAGGATGCAGGGCTGAAATTACCCCCCATGGCCAGATGGGCTTGTGCCAGCCCTCGATTCGAACACCCCCCTTTCCTCTCCTCTGCTGACAAGTGCCAGGCAAATGCTCCCCGTGCCCTCTCTTGGCATCGCTGCCCCTTCCTCTGGCTGCTCTCTGAAGTGGATTTAATGAGGATTTTAAGTGATTCCTTCAGGCAGGTGCTGGCCAGGCCAGCCCGCCAGGACCAAAATCCGCCCTGGAAGCTCTCCTAATGAACCCTGAGGCCGGAGGAAGGAACACAGACGGGCGATTCTCTGTATTTGCCGGGAGGGCTCCGAGCGCTCAGCTCCGGCTGCTGCCGCGGCACCGGGGCCAGCGCCAGACGCAGCCGGAGCAGCAGGGCAGCAGGACGGGGCACGATGAATATTTCATGGTGCAACGCCAGAGCTTTGCATCAGCACCAGAGTGGAGGGCTCAGCACTCCCGGTGTTTGATCCCGCACACGGGAATGTCAGGGCACACGAGCCTGGATGGGCTCCGAGGGCGAGGAGCAGCCGCTGTGCTCCCACCGAGCTGCCCCAGCCGGACCCTGGCTGCGGGGACACGGCGGCACAGGGCCGGTGTGCATGGGGGGACAGGGATCGCTCTGCCAGCGGTTCAATTTCCCGGCTGATAATAACTCCCGAGATTTCCTCAGGGCTCTGAAAACACGTGGCTCAAGAGAAGATCTTCATCACGAAGGGAGAGCAGGAAAGGTTGGGCTGACCTTCCCACCGGCCGCCAGCACTAAAAGGTCACCGCGAGCACTCCCGCTGCCGCTGGCTGCTGGCTGCGGGGGCTGGCAGGGACAGGGACAGGGACCTGCCTGACAGTGGTGGGGGCTGGCGCCAGCCCACCCAGCACAAACCTCTCTGCGGGAATGTTTGCCCGGTTCCCCACGTCCCCAAAGTCCCCATCCCTGCAGGTGTCCAAGGAATGCCTGGACGTGGCACTCAGAGCCCTGGGCTGGGTGACAAGGAGAGGACCGGTCACAGGTTGGACTCGATGGCCTTTCCAAACTAAATGGCTCTGGGATTTTGGGATTCTGTGTCTGCACCCTGTGGCAGCCGACAGCCTCTGCCTTCCCAGGGACATGGAGCCAGGCTCTGTATCATCACCTGCTGCTGAATCAGCCCCGGCAATATCCCGGCGGTGCTTCAGAGCTGGAGAGCTCTCAGCTGGGAGGTGGTCCCTGCCACTGGCATCAGTTCAAGCCGCCTGGTGAACTAAATTGATTTTTTATAGTTGCTCTGGAGCAAGTTAAATGAATCTGTTAGTAGCTGCTCCCTGCATAAAGCTTCCCTCAGTGCTGGAAGTGCAGCCCGGCGCTCCATAAAACGGGGGGGCTGCTCCAGCCGTGCCCCCGCCCCGGAGCAGTGCTGCTGTGATTAGCTGCCTGCTGCATAATTCCACATCATTACTGCGTGCACTCGTGCACTCCGAGGAAGCCATCAGCGGAGCGAGCCGCGCTGGGCTGGCAGAGGAATCCGTGCCTCAAATGGGAACCCTGCGCAAAACACGACGTGCAGGTGTCTGCACACTCCTGGTTCGCGTCTGCCCCTCCCGTGTTAGTCCAGCGCCAGCTCCGAGTGTTAAATCCCTGGGAGGCAGCTCAGCTATCACAATCCTGCCTCAAAGACAATGATATTAAAGATTAACGGCAGTTTTGTTTTTATTTTTATAGAGGTTAGTTTGGATTTTTTTTCACCCTTGAATATTTCCCCACATTTCTGTGCAGTAAAAACCCACTCCCATGAAAACAGTGCAGGCTGCGATTCACAGGACTCCAGGACCTGGGGTTTTGGGAAAACAAAGGTCACCTCTCGCATGTGTTTGCTCCTCGGAGAGGGACTGGAGGCTGCACTCAGGCTCGAGGGGGCTCGATGGCTCCTGCATCCCTGGGGCTTCGGGCACAGCAAGAGGCGTCAAGAGACGCAGCACTGGAACAGGCACTGCCCAGTGCCAAATCCAGCCCAAATCAGCCACAAAACCCCTCGGTGGGTCTGCTCTGAGCCGCACCACAGCGATGCCACCCCGTGCCCCGTGCCCAGCCTCGGCAGCTGGCACTGCTTCCCCCGCGCTGGCGCTGGAGCTGGGGGATGCTGAGCCAGCAGAGCATCTCTCCCAAAAACGGGGCTGGGAGATGCTAAGCCAGCAGAGCGTCTCTCCCAAAAACGGGGCTGGGGGATGCTGAGCCGGCAGAGCATCCCTCCCAAAAACGGGGCTGGGGGATGCTGAACCGGCAGAGCATCTCTCCCAAAAGCAGGACCGGGATGGAGCCGCCCGGTATCGCGGCTGGCACCATCACGGGCGGTTTCTATCACTCCACACAGCTGCTGGGAGCGCCTCTTCCTTCCCAGCAGCTGCTGGGATCTGACCCTGTCCATCAGCAGTGCCAGGAAAGCCAGCGAGCTGCCGGCAGCCGCCTCGCTGACATCGGTGTTTTCAAACATGCAGGCAGCGATGTGATCGGCGCCGTCCCCAGAGGCCGCGCTCGGGGCCTCGCTGCGCGGATCTGCCGCCGGTGCTGCCAGGAAACGCTGCTGCTGCTGCTGCCGAGCACAGTTTAACTCTTGAAGCGCAGCGGAGCCGGGCTCGGGCGGGCGCTCCGCGCTGCTCTGCTGGCTCCCGGATCCCAGCATCCCGGCACTGCGAGGAGGGGCTGAAAGAAAAGGGAACTTCGGAGATGAAGGAGGCAGAGCTGGAGAGGACGAGGCCAGTGGGAGGTTTTCTGGTGGTGCCACCATCGGGCAAGGTGGGGGCCACCATCAGAATAAG
>VZTG01003626.1:96094-131801 GCA_013397845.1 Melanocharis versteri | reverse complement strand
CCCCCCCCACCCCGCATTATGCATGCGGCCAGCGGGGCTGTGACTGCGGCATCGATCGGCACCACTTCAATACCCTCATTGAGATTCCGGGCACCGGCTCAGGGACTCTATCTCAGTGTCTGGTCAATAGCTTATATTTTTAATTTGTCGATAATCAGTCAGGACCTTGGTCGGAGTGCTGCCGAGGCTCCCTGCTCAATGGAGAAGGTGAAATCACTCAAGCAGGGTCATGTTTATGGCCTGAGCTGAACCATGGGAAATGGAGATATCAGTCAGGCTTATGAAAAATAACATGCTATATTATTTTTCATAAACCTGACAAAATCATATTAATTTAAAGACAAAGATAAGGCACCCAGCTGGCAGCGCTCACTTTCTCTTCCTTTCTGAGCATGCTGAGCCCTGGGAGGTGCAAACCAGCCCAAAATGTGCAAGCCTGGCACCACCACCACCGTACGGGGCACGTGCCCAGGAGCCAGTGCCAGCCCTCGAGTGTGGCACCATCTCACTCGTGCCACTTCTCCTCCCCATCATCACCATCATCATCATCATCATCATCTGCTGACTTCAAACACCAGCTGAAGGCAGTTCCTTCAGCCTCAGGAGCAGCAGCAGGAGGGAATCAGGGATCAGGAGCAGAGGGGGAAGCTCAGCTCTGGAAGGGGGGCCTGGCGTGTTTGGAGGTGATGCCCAAGGACTGCTGCTGGGAGCTTCAAGGTTTTCACAGCAAAGACGTGATTTTTAATAGGCGAAGAAGATACCTGTGTTTGCAGGTGAGTGCTGAGCCTCAGGGCCCTTTCTAACTAATACTCGGAGTATTGAACTGGTTCGAAGGCTTCTTTTGAGAATTTGATAAGACAAAAGGTTATTGCCTGAAACTCTTGGAGTCTGNCTGGCTCCCGGATCCCAGCATCCCGGCACTGCGAAGAGGGGCTGAAAGAAAAGGGAACTTCGGAGATGAAGGAGGCAGAGCTGGAGAGGACGAGGCCAGTGGGAGGTTTTCTGGTGGTGCCACCATCGGGCAAGGTGGGGGCCACCATCAGAATAAGGCACCCTGTGTCACCAAACCAATAGGCAGGGAATTTTAAAAAATGGGGTTTGTTGACTTGGGACAAAAGATAATTAATATCGATTAAAGCAATATAAATGTCGCCAAGCATTAGCAGGACAGCCAAGATATCACCTAAGCAGCAAACAAAGGATGCCTGCACTGGGTGGGAGCCGGGAGCAGAGGGTGCAGGGGAGACACGGGGAAGCTGTGCCGAGCTCCCCACGGGGGCCAGCCGCGGCTGAGCGAGCGCTCGTGGAATTTGAGGCCACCAGCGCCCATCTGACGGTGCCGCAAAGCCCTGCTCGCTGCTGGTTGGCGATGGACGGCAAGAAATGCCCCCAGCTGCCGGGCAGGGCCACGTGGAGGGGACAGGCAGCCCCTCAGCGACAGCTTGGGAGGGCTCCTCACCCACATCCCCCATCCGCATCCCTCCTGCAGCCTCTCACTCGGGAGGTGAAGGTGCTGCCCGCTGCCTTTCTCGCGTCCCCGGCCCGAGGAACCGTCGGGCTGCGTCTCCCAGCACCCTCGTTANGTGCAAACCAGCCCAAAATGTGCAAGCCTGGCACCACCACCACCGTACGGGGCACGTGCCCAGGAGCCAGTGCCAGCCCTCGAGTGTGGCACCATCTCACTCGTGCCACTTCTCCTCCCCATCATCACCATCATCATCATCATCATCATCTGCTGACTTCAAACACCAGCTGAAGGCAGTTCCTTCAGCCTCAGGAGCAGCAGCAGGAGGGAATCAGGGATCAGGAGCAGAGGGGGAAGCTCAGCTCTGGAAGGGGGGCCTGGCGTGTTTGGAGGTGATGCCCAAGGACTGCTGCTGGGAGCTTCAAGGTTTTCACAGCAAAGACGTGATTTTTAATAGGCGAAGAAGATACCTGTGTTTGCAGGTGAGTGCTGAGCCTCAGGGCCCTTTCTAACTAATACTCGGAGTATTGAACTGGTTCGAAGGCTTCTTTTGAGAATTTGATAAGACAAAAGGTTATTGCCTGAAACTCTTGGAGTCTGTATCTCTGACCAGTGTCACTGAAGGCACGTTGTTAATGGTGCTGGCTCTGCCATAAATGTACCTGTGAGTTTTCGGAGCAAAGGGCAGGAAAGAAAACAAAGAAGCTTGAAGTTGCAGTTTCAGCCTTTAAAGAGAAAAATGTGCTCTGTAGGGTTTCCATCTGAGGTGTGTGAGCCCCAGGAACGGCGCGTGCCGGAGGTGTCAGCACGTGGCTGCAAGGAGCAGGGTGTTTATAATTTATAATCTATAATTTTTAAGCAAACCAGCTCTGGGAGCTCCAGCTTTGTGGGCAGCAGTACCTCCTGTGAGTGGGGAACTCTGCTGGGGTTTTGGCCTCTGATGGACTCACCCAGCTCTGGCTGTGACCAGTGGCCTCGTGCTGGCCGGTTCCCCCTGCCCTCCCCTCCTGTGCCTGGGCACACAGCAGGGCTCATTGCAGCAGCGTTTGAGGAGCTCCTTAAAATATGAAAGTGGAGATGCAGATTTTCGTGCCCAGTTTGTCTGCAGTCCCTCAGCTCTCATGCACTCGGTTCTACTTGAAAAGGCCAAAAAAAAGGTAGAATAAACTGTTAGAAACCCCCAAGGCAAGATGAGTTGACAAGTCAGGAAATGCATGTGCACACCTGGAGAGGCAGTGGCTAAAAAAATAAAAAAGCAGGAAAACCTGGAGCATCGATCAGGGAGAGCTGAATTGCCTTGGGAATGCTGGGAAGGGAGCCGGGAGTAAGGGAGGGAAGGGACGTGTGTGAACATGGGGGTGTTGCCTTGCAGGGGTGTTAGATCTGTAGAATTCTAGAGTGCTTTGGGTTGGGAGGGAATTAAAAGCTCATCCCATCCCACCCCCTGTCATGGGCAGGGACATCTTCCACTATCCCATGTTGCTCCAAGCCTCGTCCAACCTGGCCTTGGACACTTCCAGGGATGGGGCAGCCACAGCTTCTCGGGGCAAACTCTTCCAGTGCCTCAGCAGCGCCGGTGACTCCAGTGCTCTGTGATTTCTGGAGGTGGTGAGACATCACCAAGAGCTCGGGGCTGACCCGAGAGCCCCCTCTGTGCCCCACACACCCCCATGGCTGTGTCCCCTCCCTGCTGGCCTCGGGATCCCCAGCAGGCTGGGCTGGGTGGGGGGGGCTGCGTTCCTGGGGCTTGTATCCACCGAGGAGTCCTGCTCCCGTATCTCACACTTGTCTCCTTCGATTTCCCTGACAGCCAATTCTGGAAAGTTGGAAGGTGTGCCATTATCTGGGACTACATTATGAAAGTGTCGCGCGGGTGATGAATGGCAGCGCTCAGCGGCTCCGAGGAGCAGCGGGGAAAGAGTGACATTAGGAAAGATCTGCTTTTTATGGTTTCTTCAATAGGGAGGGCTCTTCGGAGGGCTGTATTTCAAATCAGATAATCAAACGCTCTTCCTGGCCTCCCAAACTTTGCGAGGAAGTGCTGGAGGAGTGTCCTGGTAGGGGGACAAAGGGGGTGTGACTCATTTCAGTTCCTGCCTCCCTATGACAGGGAGCTCTTGGGCAGCAGTGCCCCACTCCCCTGGCACTGCCCGCTGCCTTCAGCCTGGTGCTGCTGCCTGTCCTGCTGAGGAGGGGTCTGTGCTGGGCTTTGGAGGGTCCTGCTGGGTGGGAAATGGCTCCAGGGTGGGTTTGTTCTGCTGGAGGGACTGGAGAGAAGGAGGAGAGTGCGGGGAAAGCCGTAGGAGGAAGGTGGGAACTCACCACCCCAATACTCTGTGATTTCTCATCATGGGGTGGTGAGACATCGCTTGAGGGCTGCAGGGCTGGAGGAGAGGGGACCTGGGTGACACTCCCTGCAAGCACAGTGTGGTGCTGGCTCCAGCAGCCGGCACTGCCCCTGTGTGCTCCGTGCACTGCAGTTCCCAGCGAGGCCCCGTCTTTCTCCCGGCTCCTGCCCTGCCCCAGCCCCGTGGCCGCCCTGTGCCCATCTCCAGAGCTTCCCACGCGCCTCCTCGTGCTCTGCCACGGGAGCAGCTAATAAGGTACACGGGCACATCATTTAAAATGATATTTAATACCGCTGGAAAAACCCTAAAGACCTATTGACCACGCAATATCCCGTGTCAGTGCCTTTTACAGGGAGTACGGAGTGAACATCAATAACCCCGCAGAGGCTGTTACTGCACAGCTCACCGGTAAAACCCAGCCCAGCAGCTGCGAGTCCTGCTCGTGTTCCTCGTGTCGTGGTGAGCCCAGAGCCTGGGGGAACCCACGGCACCTTTGCCAGCATCTCCTGCTGCTGCCCAGGAGCAGACGGCTTTTGGCCCCACATCAAGTAAGGAGAGAATCATGGAACAGTTTGGGTTGGAAAGGATCTTAAAGCTCATCCCATTCCACCCCCCTGCCATGGGCAGGGACACCTTCCACTATCCCAGGCTGCTCCAAGCCTCATCCAACCCGGCCTTGGGCACTTCCAGGGATGGGGCAGCCACAGCTTCCCTGGGCAACCCATGCCAGGGCCTCCCTGCCCTCACAGGGAAGAATTTAATCTGAATATCCAGTTTAAACCCACTCTCTGCTTGTGGGAAGCCATTCCCCTTTTTTTCTGTCACTCCAGGCCCTTGTAAATAGTCTCTCTCCACCTTCCTTGTGGGCTCCCTTCAGGCACTGGAAGGCTGCAATTAGGTCACTCCAAAGATTTCTCCAGGCTGAACAATCCCAATTCTCCCAGCCTCAGAGGGCACTCAGGCTCATTCCTTTCCTTCAGACAGGTGGATGCTCTGTCCTAGATGCCACAGAACCCCCCTGTTTAATAAGACAGAACACCAGCAGCACCAGCCAGCTCAGAAAGCAAAGGCTTTCTTTTTTTTTTTTCCCTGTTGCCTTCAGGATATTAATAAAAACAGATTAATAAAATCAAAGGCAGCTCAATTAGACAGGGCATCAAGGAAAAAAATGTTTGCTGTACAGTCTTTCAATTTCCATGGCAGTTCTCACGCTGAGAAAATCTGTCTGCAGTTTCTGATGAAAAGATAGAAAGCTGATGTGTGAAACACAGGGGAGGGATGTACGAGCACGGCTGCCTTTGTGCTCCTCGTGTACAACACTCCTGTGGGGTGAAACTCCCAGGTTCCCAGCACGGGGCTGTCCCGTGTGTCCCTTTCGGGGTGGCTGCGGGATGGGGTTTGACGAGCCGGGGTTCAATAGAGGTGGTGGGCAGCGGGTTTGGAGGGTGTGAGCCAGGAGTGCCTGGCGGGGGTGGTCACTTGCTCCCAGCCCTGAGGGTGGGCAGGAGCTCGTCTCCTTGGGGAGGGGTCCCAGAGAGGCTGGGTGCTCCTGGGGTGGGCGCTGGGGCTGGCAGAGGGCTCGCTCTGCTCTCCGTGTCAGGAGCTCTCTCCCGTTTCCCGGTTCCCCCAGCACTGCATCATAAGGAAAGCATCTATTTTCCCGGTGTTGCTGGGTTACCTCCATTAACCTGGCCCCTGCTTGGAGCAGCTCAGACAGTCTGGCAGGGCTGGGGGAGGCTGGGCTGGCTGCAATCATAGCACACCCCAGCATTCCTGGCTCCGAGACTGGAGCGGGTCTGGCAGCAGGAATGATCCCGGTGTGCTGCGTCGCTGGTGGGGAGGGACCCCATCTTCGAGGGGAGTGTTTCCCACCCCGGAGACTTTTCCAGACACGTGTCCAGCTGGAATCTCACACCTGTGGCTGGATGGGCCGGGCTATTTGCATAAGGAGGCTGTAGGGACTTCCCTCACCCAGAACCCTCGTGCAGCGAGAGTGAAGGCAATTCCAGACACGTTTCCATCTGCAGGAAGACACCTCCTGATGATTTTCTGTTGGGAAAATTCCTTCTTGAAGGAGCTGCCTGCTGGGTCTGTGTGTTACTGCTCCTGGTCGGTGCCTGTTGACTCCAGAGAGGAACAGGGACGGAGCTGTTCCCTTCTCCCAGACTGAGACGTTCCCAACCAACATGTCACTTAGGTTGTGGTGCTGTTTAAATTCAGAAAAGGTTTTTAAACACTGGAAATTCTGAAGCCAGACGAAAGGCTGTTGCTGAACGAGGACACTCACCATCCCCTTGGAGTGGGGCTGGGCTGGGGGCTCTGGGGGGGCCACAGGGTGGGCACTGGCAGGGTGGGCACAGCCCATCACGAACGTGCACCACGAGGTGCCCTGATGGCTCTGTCTCAGCCCTGAAGCCCCTCCATCTCAGGGATGGAGGCAACAGCAAGAGGTCTTGGCTGCTTGGGACTTTTCAGTGGGGTTTCTTTGTTTGTTTGTTTGTTTTAAAGGCAGCAATAAATCCAGATCTAGTTTTGCAAGTGTAAACAGGATCTGGTCCCAGGGAGCTGATCTGGAGTGTGCCACTGAGCCAGAGAGAGCCTGGCACGGTCTCTGAAGCTGCAGGGTGGAGGAAAAGCTGCCTGGAGCTGAGTCCTGGGCAGCAGAGGCTGGGGGGGACCAGGGGAGGATACCTGTGACCCCAGGCAGGGTCCTCTGGGGCTGTGTCCCCCACTCCTTCAGGCCCAGGGGAAGCGTTGGGCTGCACGTGGATCTCTCCTGTCAAATGCCGAAGCACTTTGTGGAATGATGGTAATTATTACAGCACTAAAACAAAGCACCAAAAGCTGATTGCTTGGGAGAGATCACTAACTATCTTTGTCTAATTACTTGGCTCCAATTAACATTTTACCACAGACTCTCTGCAAGCACTTTTCTCAGAAGAGGAAGAAAAAAAAAAAACCAAACCAGAGTCAACAGCAACATAAAATAAAAATACAGTAGCCTTGGAAATAGTCCTTGACATCACACTGGAAAAATAGGGAGGAAAAAAAGACTTCCCACCCAGGAGCCTGGTGAGGGGAAGGCCGGCACAGGGGGATGAGGGACGGGATGTGTGGCAGAGAGGTGCTGACGGAGCTGGAGGAGCCCGAGTGCCCCCAGTGCTTGTACTGGGCTGAGGGACGGTGGCAATGGGACTCTGGGCTGGGCAGAGCCACCTGCATCCCACCAGCATCCCCAAACTGTGCTGTGCTGAGGCCTGGGGCTTCTCCTGCCTGGAACGAGCCGAGGATGAGCCCCCTCACTTCTTGGGAACGGCCAGAATCCATCCCGAAGTGGCCCTCAGGCCGGTGGTGTATCCCAGTGCTGAGGCAAAATGCCAGGTTTGGGGTTGGTTTCAGCAGCTGGAGTTGCAGGGCAGAGGGAGCACAGCCCAAAACCTTTCCAAATCCCGTTTTCCCCTTGCCCAGGGCCCAGGAAGGGCTGGGACAGGCGTCCCCTGAACACCCAGGCTCAGCAGTGCGTGTTGCTGTGCTTCCTGGCGCTCCCATATTTACATACATCCTATAATTACCATCTGCACAGCCAGAGGCATTTGCTGGGAATGGGTTGATTCCATCTGTTGGTGCAATTTTCTCTGAGGAATTTGCATTGATCACTTTTTTATGCAAAGCTTTTGTATAGATCATTTTTCCCCTATTTTTTTTTAATACAGCAAAATAATTTTAGGGAGGGCAGGGGTCTCTGATGGCAGAGTGGGCACTGGCAGAGACCTCAAGTCTTGGAACAAGTTGCTGCTGTTTTCTCCCCCTGCTCAGCATGGACTAGGGAGTTCAGGCTGCTCCAAGGTGGCATTTCTCAAATATTTATAGTTTTCTGTTATACTTGAGGTGGTAACTCATCCTTAATGCGTTGACCTTCAGTTAGGAGGAAGAGGGTGTGGTAATTAGTCAGTCAAGTGATTCCTCCAGATCAGAGCTCAGGCTCAGACCCGGTGGGACCAGATGGGACTTTTTGCATATTTTTGACAGCTGTAATGAGCAGGGCAGCGGGTATGGATCAACTGGCTGGGAAATTCCCACAGCCTCTGGAGTTTCCTTAGGGGCTACAACTGCTCCAAGTGCCCCCGCGTTTATCCTGTCTCATCCCTGTGGGAGAGCTGTGGGATGCAGGGACACCCTTCCTCAGGGAATGTCACCAGCTGGCCCTGGCCTCTGCTTTGGGACTGTTGGATCACAGAATCCCAGAATAATTTAATTTGGAAAAGACCTCGAAGATCGAGCCCAACCTTTGACTGATCATCTCCTTGTCACCCAGCCCAGAGCACTGAGTGCCACGTCCAGTCCTTCCTTGGACACCTCCAGGGGTGGGGACTCCAAACCTCCCTGGGCAGCCGCTCCCAAGGCCTGGCCACCCTTTCCATGAGGAATTTCCTCCTGATGTCCAGCCTGAGCCTCCCTTGGCACAGTTTGATGCAGTTTCCTCTCCTCCTGTCCCTGTTCCCTGGAAGAAGAGCCCGACCCCTCCCTGGCTGCCCCCTCCTGTCAGGGAGTTGTGCAGAGCCAGAAGGGCCTCCCTGAACCTCCTTTTCTCCAGGCTGAGCCCCTTTCCCAGCTCCCTGAGCTGCTCCTCACAGGAGTCACTCTCCAGACCCTTCCCCAGCTCTGCTGCCTTGGTAGCTTTGGGTTCTGGGCTGGGCTGGGAAGTGTCGATGCCACAAAGGTGGGCAAAGGGGCAGCGAGACCCCGGGGGCTCCCAGTACAGCCCAGTGCCTCTGCCTGCAGGGCAGCAGCTCCCAGCAGGGAGGGGGGAAACTCCACAAAGCTCTAAACAAACCAACCCAGCTGCTCCCCTGCCCTGCGGGTCTTGATTAAAGAAGTTATTGTAAGGAGGTGGTTGGACTTGCTTACTGGGGGGGTTAACAGCCAGGTTCTGCCTCCTGAGCCAGGGAAATAAATAAATAAATCCATGAAATCCATTGTGCTGTAAACAGTTCTCAGGAAAGAGCAGAGAAAATGAAGTGAACTCTTCCAATGCATCACGGAATATTACTGTATTTCATTTACTGTGGCACCAATTAGATGAGAGCCTGTTCTATTAACGTGCACCCTTGCAGATCCATGCTAAATTAACTGCTGGATCTTCACTACAGCAGTAAAGCGATTGATTTCTCCCCTTAATCAGTTTATTTCATTAGTTCTACATTTATTTTTACATGCATTTTGCCGAGCCGCAGTGAAATGACCTATCAAGGTATGTGACATCACGGACTGATTTGAATATTAACCAAATAGCTATTACAGCGGTGCTGGTGCTTAAAGATCATATGTAAATCAAATGTCAGGGGATAAAATTGCAGCGAGGGCTGTCAGAAAACAATTTAGCAGTGGTTAAAGGGACAGCTCATGGCTGGGGAATGGTGAACTCTATAAACGGATAATCCGCTTCCTGGTTCCACAGGAGCGCAGAAGTTTTCCCCACACTGTAATTTTTTGTTGTGTTAAATTAGCTGCAGTTCAAAAATCTCTCCTTTTTGTATTCAGCATCTGGCTCCTAAGCACATTTCTAACTTTAAGGTTGAGCTGGGCGCAGAAAAATTTCCCTTTCGGACCCAGGAAGCCGAAATAGGTTAAATATAAATAGTGTTAATAGTGTTAGGCAAACACTAATAGTGAGAGGCAAAAGCGGCTTCTCCGGTCCTGTAATTATGAGGAGCATGCTCCCAAGGGGAGAGGGAAGAAGGCTGGAGCCTGGTGCCATCTCCTCTCCTGTATGGGAGCCTCTCCTTTTCTCCTGCACGGGGAGGAGCTCTGGGCTGTTGGGGTGCTCCCTGGGCAGCTCTGGGAGCAGCAGGGTGACTCCTGTGTGCTGGCATCGCAGCTGGGGGACGTGTCCCATGGGCGGCTGAGCCCCCTCGCCATGGGCGCTCCACAGGGGCTCCCAGAGGATGCTGCTGGACGCCTGGGCTCGGAGCTGGGCTCCCCAGGAATACCCTCCTCTGTGCCAGGAGAGCCCAGGCAGGTGCCTCCTTCCCCTGGCCGTCATTGGGGCAGGCAGAGCCTCGCTCAGGGGCACAGGGGGTCGGCTGTGGGCAGAGCAAGGGAAGGGGGTGCAGAGCTGCTCATCAGTAATGAGGGTCTCCTGCTCCGGGACACCACGAGGTCCCAGCTCAGGTGTCACAGCAGGGCTGGGGGCTCTTGGGCCACCAGCACCCATTGGCACCACCAAACCCTCACCAGGGCAGCAGCAGCCCCAGCTGGGAGGTCTCCAGCCACGGGCTGGTGCCGCTTGTGGGCCTGGAAGTGCGGAAACGGAGCAGTTTGGGCAGCGCGGGGGCTCCAGGGCAGAGCTGTGGCACTGTGAGCACCCAGCCCTGTGTTTGTCTTCGAAGCAGCAGTGAGGAAATGAGGCATCAATGACCAATGATCAAAGGCAGCCAAGGGAAAAACAGTGGCAGATTCCCCTGCCCAGCGAAGGGAGAGCAGCAGGTTGTGATGTGAGCTGTGCCGTAAAGCCATCCAGTGCTCCCTTCCCTGGGTTTAAATCCAGCTCCCGTGTCCCTGGGGCACCATCTCACAAAATCCGTCTGCACTGAGTAAACATTGAAATTATATAATTAGCCCCTCAGAGAAAAGAATTCTAAATTCACGGGAGCTTAAAGTTAAGAGGGAAATATTACAGCTCTTCTGCTCTTCCCTCTCATCTCTAAACATCGAGTGGTGCAGTGGGAGAGGAGATTCCGGGAGGGAGGGAAGGCCTGGGAAGTCTGGATGCACCTGAGGGTCTCCTAGAGCCCCTGTGCTGGGGGCCTGGTCCTTCGAAGGGCTGCAGGTGCCAGGGTGCAGCACAGGGTGGGTGGGCTCCAGCAGCTCCCAGGGAATGGGGGGACAAGGGACGCATTTGGCCTGGGTCTGCTGGTGTCTAATCAAACGCCAGCGCTGGCAATAACCCGGGATTATAAATGGGAATTGTACTCCATCAAAATTGATTCCAGGGTAAATTGAATATTGAGTTAAATTCCAGAGCCTGGTGAAGGCTCTGCCTCCCCAGTCCAGCACTGAAGCAAATCCATCGCGAGTCTCCTGGATATACCGCGCCGCTGTCTGACCTTGGGTTACTGCAGTAACCTTAAGTGCACAGTAATACACTTTCAGTCACTGTTCAATGCTCAAGGGAATGGTTTAAGGCCCTTGGCTGGAGTGAATATTTTTATGCAGGCTATAATTTCTTTTAAGACCTTCGCCAGCAGCCAGGCAGCCTTCAGAGCGTCCTTCCCCCGGAGCACCGCGGGGTGGGGACCCTGGGGAGGGGACCCCCAGCCTGGGCAGGTGTGCTGGGACAGCACTCCAGGTGTGGGGGGTGCTGAGCGCAGGGAGAGGCTCAGGGCGAGTGAGGGGCTGTGACCAGACCACTCTCCTGGGTGGGCAACCCTCCAGGACCTTCCCACGGCCTCCTCCAGCCGGGTGAAGGTGGACATCGGGCTGTGTGTGGTGCTCAGTGTGTCCAGGGGGGACAGGGCTGGGAACAGGCAGGAGAGGAGGGACAAGAAACAGTGCCTGAGAGGGGACACACAGCTTTTCTTCCCTGCCTCGCTCCAGGATGCCAGCAGCAGCCTGTCAGCCCCTTTTCTCCTGGGAAAGCTGCCCCACGCTGGCTTTGGCCCCAGCTTGGGAATGCGCCACCACGGAAGCCCCATTCCAATGGAGCCCCTCGGTGCTGCTGCTGGTGGGATATGTGGGCTGGGAAACACTGGTGTAGGCAGTTGTCCATCCCGTGGGGCTGTCAAGGCTGGATTCATCCCCGTGGTGAGGAGGAGGAGGAGGTTTTGGTGTCTCTCTGGTGTTTTCTGGGCTGGGCAGCCTGGCTGCCCCATCCCGGGCTGTGCAAGGCTCCATCCCTGCTCCCTGCCCGGCTCTGCACCTGGGGCCTCATTGGAACTGAGATTATGCTAAATTCAGTTAAGCTGGACAAATGCTCACTGGAGACCCAGAGAAGAAACCCCCGAACTGATTTTCATCTGTGGATCAGGCAAAATTTGATTCACAGTTCAGTTCTCCAAAGGGGAAAATTTGCACAGAATCCCTGCTTAGATTTTATTTTAAGCAAATCCTATAAAAATCCATCTGAAGGAGACGGTGACTCCATCTTTCAGATCTTGCGCACTGTATCTGGGAACACGAGTTCTGCTTTTATATAATAAAAAATGTAGAGTTTCCTCATGTTGCCATATGTTTTTGCATTTATCCGTGCACTTGCTATAACCCTCTCCGCGGTGTGTGCCTACAGAGCTCTCTGTGTCAGCATTGAAATGCAACGAGCCGGTATCATTCATGCAAAAAATGAGCCTAAAATCTCCCTGAAGAGGGGAATATAATAGAATACAATTGTATCATTTAAAAAACTTTGCATCATATTACACAGTCAAAAAGATAATGTATGCTACGAGGGAGGAAGCCGATGAAATATTGGGTTAACTCTTTAGTTGCCCTCGCTGCAGCAAATGGCATCAGCTCAGCATCCCCTTCCTGGCTCAGCACCCTCATCCTCCTCATCCTGTTGTGTCCCTGTTGATGGGCTGTGGCCATTCTCAGGTGGGATGTGTTGCTGCCTCTGCTGTGGAGCCCTTTGCTTCCAGTTTTCAATCCATTCATCCATTCCCTGCCTCCAGTTTTGGCTGGAAAACCCTGGGGAGGGTGGGGGATGAAGTATGGCCTCACAGAACTGTGTGTTTATTGGGGGGGTTACTCCTGCTGCTTGTAGGAGTCCGATGGGGACCTTGGACCTGGTGTTTTGGGGAGGGTGGCATCGCCCACCTGGTCCTACCGAGTACTCACGACAGCTCTGTGCCCGTGGGACCCCTTCACTCCCTCCAACCCAACCCTGCTTCTCCCTCGCTGGAGCAAAAAGGAATATTCTCCTCTCTTGGAATACTATCTGTTCCCAAATCATGTATAAAACATTTGCAGAAACCACTTACTCCTCATGTATTTTTTATGAGTCCGATCCGAAGTTAAAATATATAAACATAAAAATATCAAGAAGTACTTTAGGAAAAGGAAAAAAAAGTTATTTCATGAAGTATCAGGAGACCAATTTAGAACCTTGCCAGAGCTGCTGCCCTCCCTTGCAGCCCTTCCTGAGTGCTCTGCCAGCTTCTCCCACGAGCAGAGACCCTTCCCAGGGCTTATCCAGCCCCTCTGGCAGGCTCAGCCTTTCACACTCGAGAAATAAACCCCATAATTTTATTTAATCCAGGGGATAATCTTTTTTGTAACGTGCCAGGACAAAGATGGGAAGTTTTATTTCCGGAAGACCAGATGAAGGCAGTTTTGTGCTGGCAGGAGAGGCAAAGTGCAGAACCCAACAGATCCTTCAACCCGGGCTGAAGCACCCGGGGGAGTGGGGCCGAGCCAGGCCCTCCCCGCTTCCCAACCCCGCTAACGAGGAGGAATTTACAGGCAATCCCAGCGCCGGTGATTTATTTTTTCCTTGTCAAGGACGTGCATCCTTGAAGCCTCCTCTCGCTGTGGATCATTTCAGCCGCTGCCAGAGCGGTGCCGGGTGCTGCTCCGTGGGGCTGGATATCTGCATCCCAAAGGTGTTCCCACCCCAGAGCAGTGCTGGGTGCTGGTCCATGGGGCTGGAAATTTGCATCCCAAAGGTGTTCCCAGCCCCAGAATGGTGCTGGATATCTGCATCCCAAAGGTGTTCCCACCCTGGAGTGGTGGCGGGTGCTGCTCTGTGGTGCTGGATATCTGCATCCCAAAGGTGTTCCCAGCCCCAGAATGGTGCTGGATATCTGCATCCCGAGAGTGTTCCCAGCCCCAGAATGGTGCTGGATATCTGCATCCCAAGGGTGTACCCAGCCCCAGAATGGTGCTGGATATCTGCATCCCAAGGGTGTTCCCAGCCTCAGAATGGTGCTGGATATCTGCATCCCGAGGGTGTTCCCAGCCCCAGACTGGTGCTGGGTGCAGGACTGGCTGCCCCGTGGGCCTGGGTGGCAGCAGCCCAAGGGTGCAGCTTTGGGATTAATCCGCCCTGGAGGGTTCCTGCTTGTTCCAAGCCATGCTGGGGGTGGCAGAGAACTCCATCCCCCTTGGCTCCACACCCTCATTCCCACCGCACCCCTGCAGCCCGTCTTGCTGGTGCCAGCCCCTGCCCTGGTGCTGTCACAAAATCCAGCCCGGTGTCCCCCACCCTGGGCCCCTCGTGCTGCTCAACCCCCTCCAGCTCCCCCTGAACCATGTCAGTACCTCCAAACCCCTCCACAAACTCCGCTGGTCAGGGCTGCCTCGTGCTGTCAATTCCTGGAAGAATTCCTGGAAAAGTTGCAAATGTTTTTGCCATTTTTCTCCCTGATGAGCTGAGCTGGAGTTAATTGGGGGGAGTTGCCGCCTGTATCGGTCACTGCGTTGTGTTTGCGGAACACTTTGTGCTTGCTTCCCTCAAAATCATCTCTTTGCTTTCTATTTCACCCTTTCTTGTGTTTAATTGGGGAATAAAAGAGCCCAAGCCCCCCGCAGCCCCAGACTTTGCCTGAAGTCCTGGCTGGGGGTCTGAGGGAGCTCCTGGGGCCTGCACAGCCCAGACCCGAGCTGAACCTCTCCAGGGGATGTGCCCTGGAATACTGTCCAGCAAAAATCCCAGACAGGGCCATGCAAAAGGCCTTTCCCTCCCCGTGCCCTCCCTCTTGGAGTGGTTGAATCCCTCCTCAGAAAAGCAGAGTGTTATTTCGTGTCAGGGCAGCTTTCCTGGAAACCCCTGAGACAAAACCTTGCTTTGGTAGGTAAAAATTGCTACTTTTGTTAATTTTGCCTCTAAGCATTATCAGTTAAATATTGTTTCTTTAAAAATGTATTTAATTTAAACTAAAATGCTGGAAATTTCCTTTCGAGGGCACTTTTTTTTCATGCACATGAATATTAATGCCTTTCTCCGAGAGATCTACTTGAAAAAAACAAGAATAAATTAAATACCTACAGATTTTTCTAATTCCTCTTTTTGGTGACATGCCGTCATTACATCAAATTACCGAGATGTGCTCCCATTTTTTTTTTGTGTGTGTGAGAATTATGGAATATAAAGTATATGTAAATGCAGCAAAAGGCTGTGAAGAAAGAACAGGGACAGGGGAGGCATTAGGTATTCAGCCAGCGTCGTCGTGAGCCAATTAATCAAGCAGTGGCGAGGAAAGATGCAGAAACGATGAGTTCGCCCTTCATGTTGATGAGGCCGGTCCAGGGCAAATGCTGCTGCACCTGAGCTCGTAGTTAGGCATGCAGAAAGGAATCATGGGAATATCTTCACGCCTTTGTCTTTCTCGTGAAGGATGGAAAATGTCAAGCTGTTGTTTGGCTGCATGTGGGAGACTCGCTGAGAATTCACAGTCTGGCGAAGCGGCTTTAACTCTTTGTGGCCGGGCTCTGCCGGCACATCTGCACCCGGTGCCGCGGGGCTGGGGCGGGGAGGGGGCTCTCCACTCGGGAATTCTGTCCTCTGCCCCTCCCCTCAGCTCTGCCCCGGCCAGGGCGTGCAGGGGAAGCCCCCAGCCCACGCTTAGCTCTCCCAGTGCTGTTCCACCCACCCACCTCTGTCCTTCCCCATCTTCCCGCTGGATCGACGGCTCAGGACAACACTGAAGGCCCTGCCGGTCTCTCCCCTGGTGCGTTCCCCCTTCCCCTTGCCCTGGACGTGCACAGCATTTCCAGCCTTGCCCAAGCCAGCAGTGATGCCAGGTTGGTGCTGCTGGTGTCCGCAGGGGGTGCCAGCCCGAGGCCCTGACCGCTCCGTGTCACAGCCAGGTGTCCTCTCCTTGCTGTGCCTTTGGTTCTCCTGGGATGGCTCCGGGGGAGCTGGCAGAGGTGAGGGGGGTGCACAGAGCTGTGGTTGGCAGCACTGGGAAAAGAATCCCATTCCTAGATATCTGCTGTGGATGTCCCTGCAATGTGGGATCGCACGTCAGCTCGGGGAGTGTCCCAGAGCAGAGGATGTCATGGAAAAGCTCTGTGCACCCTGGGCAGTCCCAGCATGGGGGCTGCTCACACACGGGGCTCCTGGAGCCATTCCCAGCATTTCCCTGTCCTGGATCAGGGCTTTGCACCCTGCAGAGGAAGCATCACAGGGATTCAGATGGGAAGACGAGAATTCCTCAGGCCTTCATCCACCCTCTTCGCTCAGGCAGAGCGCTGTGATCCTTCTCCTGGCTCCCCTCTGATCTGGTGGCCCCTGTTCCCAAACCTGGAACAGCCTCAGCTGCTCCTTGGCTTTGCTGAGTTGGTGACAGAAATTGCATCCCGCCCATCACACGTGATGCTTTTCCCTTTTCCCTGCAAACCATTTGCTTTTCCTTTAGCATCATGATATTGTTGGCCTAATTTCAACTTCTGATCTGGAAGAAGTCTGAAATCCTTTCCTCCTGTCACACCAGTAATTCCCCAATTATGCTGAGCTCCAGGGGCCATACTCTGCACCTGGATCCAGCAGATAAATTCCCATTTCTCTCAACTAACTCCAGCATTTTCCAAGACCTTTGCCATTCGGATTCTGCTCTCTACTGCATTCAAAGATTGCAAATTTAATAATTATATTTTTCCCATCACGCAGACCAGATAGTGAATGGCACTGGATATGGGCAGAGCCATCCAGCAGTTCTCATTTCATCCAACCATCCCTGACTAGTCTCTGACTGCACTTTTTCGGCTGGTTTTACCCTCACCAAATAGTATTTTCATCTTGACTCTGATTCCTCAGCTTGCTTGTGAGAATGTCATATAAGACGGTGTCAAAAATCTTATTAAAGTCAAGATATGACATTTACTGCTTCTTTTCTATCCAGAAGGCCTATTACCCTGTCGCAGATGAAAATTAGATCGGTTTGCCACGATTTGTTCTTGACAAACCCATGTTGGCTGCTACTCACCCTGTTATCTTCTTGGTGCTTATAAATAGTTTGTTTGATCATTTGTTCCAATATTTTTCTGGGAACTGAAGTTGAACTGACTTAAACTGATGATAATTTCCCAGCCTCTCCTTCCCCTCTGCAGAGCAGGCAGAGCACAGCAGCGCTCGGTGCCTCCCGTGCCCACCAGGGACCACCAAGAGCCATGCTGGGATTCCCTCCTCCACTTTTCCATGCCCTGGCATTCGCTGTTCCAGCTGCCTGATCGGGGCTCGCCTTTTTTTAGGTACGGAAAAGCAGATTTACAGCCTCCACCTTTCCATCTCCTTCACTTCCCACTCCCCAGCATCAGCTCCTTCCCATGGTCTCTCCTAGCACACAGCAGGGAGATGCTCCGTCCTCTGCCCGTGCCTGCCTTGGGGACAGGGACCCCAGGACAGGGACCCCTCAGTCCTGCCTGCCGTCGTGGGGTGGGTGGTCAGCACAGGGGTGTGGATCCTTTGGGAATGCTCCTTGGGATCCTCAACAGCTCCACACTGCTGGGTTCAAACGGAGCAGGAGGGGATGGGTACCGAGGTGGGGGAGAACACAGGGTCTGCTGTGGGAGGCTTCTTGTTGTATGGAGAAGCCTTTCCTTGTTTTTAATTAAATATAAAGACTATCTTACAGTTATAATTAGTACCAGGTGGCCAAGGATTAAAGGGGCAGCATCAAAGGCTTGCTTGGGAGGCATAAGGGCCAGGTTTGCTCCGTCATAAATCACCAGGAATCTCTGTTCTCTGGAAACTCCTCATTGCACGAGGTGCTTCCAGTGCTGCTGGGCTCCAGTCAGAAGCTCTGAGCCTTACAAAACCCTTCTCCCTCTTTTAAAGTGGAGCAGAAGGGCAATATTTAGTAGACATTGGTCTGCTGGGATCAAAAGTTTCTCTGAGCGAGTTGGGGACATCCAGCTCGCTGGTAGTGACATCTCACCCTGGCTCTGGGCTGCATGGGGCGTTCTCCTCACCAGCCAGGCAGAGATGCAGGCAGGGATGAAGGCAGCAACCAGAAAAAGCAGCAGCAGGAGTTTGTGGTGCCTTGGGGTGGGTGATCCAGCCCGGCAGGAGGCAGCTGGGTGTCTCCCCCAGTCCCGGGCTGCGATTTCCCTCTGTTTTTAATTTTATTTCCCATCTCATTTGCTTTGCTCTGCTCAGACCCTGCAGAGCCCATCAGCGCTGCAGAGGGAGCTGACAAATCCATCCCCCGTGATGGATCGTGCAGCCTCCTCCCCAGCCAAGCCAGTTTTGCTCCTGCCTGTGCCCCCTGCCCACCCAGGCAGACCCTGGCTCCAGGAGCTGGCCCCTGGCAGCACCCACAGCTGTGCCAGCACGGGAAGGGGCTGTGTTATTCCCAGCCTGGGCTGCCATCCCTGGGGACAGCCAGACAAACACACAATAAGCTCTGACACAAATGGTGTTTATAAAATATTGCTCCTCTGGGACCCTCTTGCCGACAGTCATTGGGACGCTACCGGTTGCAATAAAATGGAACTGCTCTGGTGCTCCTCACGCAGTGCTGGGCCTGTTCCTGGCAGGGCCGGGCTCCCTGCGAGGAGGCTGAGGGAAAGGCAGCTCTGTTCCCTCCCGTGCCTGGCTGGCACAGGCAGCCTGAGAAACCCTGCGTGGCTCTGCCAGACCTTTCGGCGCATACAGAGCAGCCCTGAGCCCCGGCTGCGATGGTGGGATGGAAATGTGAGCTCTGCTCTGGGATCCGGGGGATTCTGGAGTCGGGATGAGATGCAGTAACATCATTGTTGGACTTGATCTTAAAGGTCTTTTCCAGCCTTAACGATTGTGTGATTCCTGCTGCCTGCACATGCCAACCCCATGGGGAGTTCTCACAGAGGATGGGGACGCTGTCACCGAGCTGTGCCTGGGGGAGCCATGTCCTGCTTTGCTGCAGACCCAGCCAGTGACCGGGTTTGCTGTGATCACCCACCTCTGGCATCAAACCCTGGCAGAGGGAAAGCACAGCCACAGCTGTCCAGAGGAAAGCCAGGGGAATGGGAGCCCCGTCGCCAGGAGCAGCCTGTGCTCCGATTGCAGCATAATTCATTTCACAATGTATAAGAAAAGTTGAGTTATTGGGACATGTGACATTTATTTAGTTACATATCTCCTGTGGGAGGTTTCCGGGGCCATTAATGTAGTGTATTTGCATGGCTAGTTTACATGCCTTTGCTTGTTATTGCTGTCTATATTCCATGCACCTCACACTCAATTTCAATTCAAAGTTTGGCAGTTGAGGTGTCACGACTAAAAAATGGAATGGCCTCCTTCAGAAATGAAATAATTTTGTTGTTCAGTTCCGAGCGATTTTGTAATTTCATGCTTGTGTATGATAATTTTATGCTGTCCTGCTCCACGTAACTCAGCTCTGCCAAGCCCTGACAGGTGATAAATACAATCTTTTCCACCCGGCATGCGACAGGCCGGGATGAGGAGAAGGGGGGAAAAAAAAAGGTGGCGATTTCCCATCTGAGGTCCTGGCGCAGCCGGAGCTGCCGCAGCCCCGGCCCTTCATCATTTCACGCCTGGATTCCGGCACTCGGCCCCTCGGCTGCGGCGGGGGGACCTGGGGGTCAAGGAAAGTGTCCTGGCGATGGAATGCTGCTGGAGAGGAGCCAGGAGCTGCGTGTGTACGAGGGGGAAAGTGATGACTTTGGCGTGTCCCCGCGTGAGGGCTCCAGGACGTGGCTGTGATTTAGAGCCCAGCCTCTCTCTAATGGAGTTCAATAGAAACGTAACCTTTTGGAGAAATTATTTTTACAAATCTGTTAAACATTTGAAAGACAGCAATTTCCAATAAAAGAATATGAGTCTTTAACATTTATCACCGGGCTACAGATTTTATAACTGTTACTTCATATTGTTCTTGTAAAAAATGTTTCTCCTCCTGAGAGCAGATGAGTCAAAAGACTATTAAGGAAATGCCAGAGGTACAAGGGGGATCTAATGGGTGCCAATAAAATGAAAGCAGAAGCAAACCATTTAAATTAAATTCAAGTGGTGATGAGAATCATCATTCCAGCGACAAACCTGGAAAGCTAAACACCACTCGGGAGCTCTGCAGCCTCGCTGAGCCACTGCAAATGCCCTGCCCGGCGCCGGTGGGATGCAGCCTGTGGGATCAGCAGTGGGGCCGAGCCCGGATCCATCCCAGTGCCAGGCAGGAATGGGCAGTGGTGCCAGACCCTGCTCTGTCCAGTGTCGGGATGCAGGCAGGGATGGAGGTGGCAGATGCTGAGTATCCCTGGTCAGCAAGCAGGAAAACCCCTCCCATACTTGAGACTTTTGGGGGAAGCTGCTGAACTGCAGGAGAGGAGCAGCACGAAGGGTTGAAGTTCTCAGAGAGATGTTTGGCAATTCCCTGCTGGAAGGGCTGTGACACCCTTGTGGGAAGAAACCCTTCGGCGGTGGGAAGCACAGGGACATCTCTCCTGGGATCTTGGCTTGCTCAGGTTGCATCTTCCCTTATCCCTGCTCTCGTGGTGCCGTGTCCCATCCTCACACTCCCGTTGCAGGGTCTGTCTGTGGGATTTCCGGGGTGTCAGGGGCTGGTGGAGAAAAACACTTCATGTCCAGCTGCTGACAGAGGAGGAAAGTGCAGCTGGGGCAGGGCAGTGCAGCCCCCTCCTTCCCTCCATCCCTCCCACCATCCCTCCCTGCATCCCTCCCTCCAGCCCTCCTGCCTCCTGCCTGGCCGGTGGCCAGCAGCCAGCCTGCCCAGGTGTCCGGCCACCTCCCACTGCCACCCAGCCCACGCTGGGAATGTCTCCACCTCAGTCATGAAAAACTGCCTCCAGCCCTGAGTTACCAGCGAGGGCAACTACCCTGCCCCTCCTTCTGGAATTTAAGCCATTTAAGGAAAACCCTGGAAAAAATGTCAGGGTTTTTTTGTCTTTGTTGTCTCTTTCATCTGCCCTGCCGTGGGCTGGGGGTCTGTGGAGAAGGTGCTTCGTGCCCCAGGGGATGGGGAGGCTCTGCCTGCCTCAGCTGGGAGCACCAGGCTGGATTTTGGGGCTGACCCAGCTGGCCAGGTGAACAGCCAGCACCTCTCAGCAGCTACAGTTGGAGGGGGAATAGCTCCCTTTCCAAACAAGCTTGGGGGCAGCAAAAGATAATAACCTGGTGAATTATTTCATCCCAAAGCTAACTGGGAAATATGTTTTAAAAATCTGGATATTTTATTTTATGGCTCTTAAAAAGATATTGTGAGTTTTGCGGTGTTTTGAAAATTATTTTCCTTTTAACAATGCAGATCTCTTTGTATGTGCAAAGAGATAAATCTGTACACAAAAAGAA
This sequence comes from Melanocharis versteri, assembly GCA_013397845.1. Lineage (NCBI taxonomy): Eukaryota > Metazoa > Chordata > Aves > Passeriformes > Melanocharitidae > Melanocharis > Melanocharis versteri. The sequence continues at coordinate 110,746 of VZTG01003626.1, read as the reverse complement.
GCATTTGGTGAGAATCATGGAATCATTTAGTTCGGAAAAGACCTCTAAGGTCATGGAGTCCAGCTGTTAGTGACAACAGAATTATTTCTGTTGTCTTTCCATGTTCACACCCCTTTCCCTCTGGGATAACCAGAATGGTGACTGGTTCTGCTTTGGCCAGCGGGCTGAGAGCTCTGCAACCAACCCAGAACCAAGCCCTGGCTTTGGGCTCTGCACACGGGATCCATCCTTCGGGTGCCTTTTGCAGTTCCCTGCGGAATTTGCGGCGGGGAAAGAGACTGGGTGGGAGCCTGGGTGGCCAGGCAGGGCAGTGGGGCAGCCTGGGTGACCCTGTACAGGGCTGCCATCGTCCCCTCTGCCCCGCCAGGCACCAGCTGGTGCCCCAGGAGGGTGACAGGGCGTTGTACCCCTGTGTCCCTCGGTGTCGGCACTAATGACTCGTAGGAGGGACAAGCGCCTGTCACACCCCGCGCTCCCGCCCCGGCCCTGCTGGCTGCAAATACATTTTTCTAAGGACACACATGAAAGGGATTCTGAATCAACACGGCTACAGCTCTGTTAACGCGGGTTCCCCTGAACCTGGAGGTCACCTCACATCACCGTGCTCACAGGACCACAAACAATGTATGCAGCACGAGCCACGCATCCGTGTCTGCGCAGGCCGGGCCCTCCATGGGCATCACTCCCGGCCTCCTCGGGAGCAAGCTGGGGGGATTTACGGGTTTCTTATTACTCTGAGGGTATTAAAAATAGCTGGGAAGTGCCCGAGATAGAAAGGCTGTGAAAATCTCCCTCGTGTCCCTGGCAGGAGGCTGCTCACGGCACAGCAGTTACAGATCTGTAATATGCAATTAAAGCTTTCTCGAGGGTTTCTTAATATATTTGTGCAAGCTCAGCCATTCTCAGGTGGCGTCGAGAGCCTCCTGGTGAACCCCACGGATGCTTGGTCTTCCTTGTGTTTGTATCTCTTAGCTGGGGGTTTGTTTCTGTGATGAAGTCTCAGCTGCTGGGGATGCTCCGAATCTCCTCTGAGGCTGCCCAGGAGAGCCAGCAGCCGTGTGCTGTCACAGCTGGACATCACACAGGGTGGGGGCACCTCCCGGGCAGGATCTGGGCTCTGGCTTGGGAAGGACAGAGGAGCAGCCACCAGGGACATGCTCCAGGTCATTGTGCTGATGGCAGCCCACAGCATCCCCACCGCCCTGTCAGTGACCAGGCAGCTCCCCACGCGAGGGGAGAAGTTTTGCAGCAGAGTCCCCTCTGCAGGGACACAGGAATCTTTCACACAGGCACGGCCAGCACCGGTGTGTTTGTGTGCTGGAATATTTAGGGGGAAGGAGCTGCCTGCCAAGGATGTGCCTGAGCTGGAGAGACCGCGTGTCCAGACCGGACCTGATCGGAATTGATGAGCCTCTGAAAGCCTCCTGATGCATTTCCCTGGTTCCTAAATAAGGGAGCCTCAGAGCAAAGTGCTGCTCCGAGCCATAACTAAGGTTCTCCAGACGCTCTGATCCCAGCTCCACTGAGCGCTGTCATCAAAAATCATCCTGGATGCTCCTCCTCCTCCTTCCCCAGCTCTCACCCAGGCTTGGGGAAGCCATGGGAGATGGAATTCCAAACATCCAGGGAAGCATGGTTAGGGTCAGCCCAGGGTGCTCCATTACCCAGCTGTCCTCCACGGGAGCCTCCTTTGCACCTGACAGCACTGAAAACATTTTTCCCCAATATTTTCACCCACCTGGTGCCCTGGCGAGTGTGGCAGTGACCATCACCAGTCCCTTGGTTGTAGTGGGATTAATCCAATGGGAGCTCAGGATCCACAGTCACCAAGCCCGTTTAGCCAGCTGGGAGTGAGCCTTTTCTCCCACAGCATTCCAGAATTCCAGCCATTTCTTCCAGGGCTGGGGTTGTTGGCTCTGACTGACCACAGGAGGCTGCTCTGGAGTAAGAGGGCATTTGTCACCTGGGAAATGTCTCGTCAGTCCCTTGTGTGTGTGCGGCTCTTGGAGAGTGTCCCACTGCTCCCAGCTCCCTCCTGGTGTCCCAGCCAGGAATGGCTCATGTCACACCCCTGAGCCCAGCTGAGCGAGGACAGAAGGTCCCTGAGGTGGCACTTTGGGGCGTTTCAGCCCTTGCAGCAAACCCAGATATGTGGGGGCTCAGCCCCTTCCCCAGGCTTCCCAAATTAACTCCATATGTAATGTCGCTCTGAACGGAACAATAAATTAGGGTTGATTTTTTTTTTTGTGTTGTTGCATATTTTTACACGTCGCATATTTAATGCCTCTCTGAAAATATAAATAAAACATTCGTAACCATTAGAAATCCTTAGAATCTGGGAAGCGCCTAAGAATTTATTTGTTTGCTGGAGGATCATACATATTGTATTAAAACTATATAAAGGGTTTAATAAAATGGCAAAAATAAAGCAAGAGCGAAGGCTCTCAATCTGCACTGAGAGGAGGGAAGTGATCTTTCTTTGATGCCTATTAAATGTTCCAGCAGATGAAACCCTATATTCTGCCAGGAAATGAGTTTGCCACGAGCCGATTGGGCGCTGTCGTGTGTGCTCGACTCTACCACTGTCATTCCTCTTCCTCGAGCAGCAATACATTACCCCGCCTCCATTTTTCATTCCTCACTGCCCGAAATGCAAATTTTCTCTCTGTTGTTTATATTAGGTTTTCAAATATATGGAAATCCAGATATCTGGAGGAAAATGTCAGGGCCAGGAATACTCGCGATCTGTCTTTCCCCCAGCCTGACACTTTTCTCCATCGTTTACGCGAGAGCCTGCGAGGAGGGTTTTGGGGTGAGGACCGGGGGTGCTCAGGGGGTGCAGGGATTGCTGGGTGCTGGAGGTCACTGTTTGCACGGGTTTGTCACCTCTGTAAAGCTGAACACGTGGCCTGGGGAGCAAAAGGGACGCGTTATGCAGGGACGAGTGAAGGGGAGCTGGTGATGGCTGAGCAGGAGCTGGGGAGAGGAGTGGGCTCTGCCTGGGGTCCAGCACCCGGCTGGGCACTGCCTGTGCTCCAAGGAGATGGTCAGGATGGACGTTGGGGCAGTGGTCACTGGAAAGGGCTCCCAAGCACCCTGTCCTCACACCCTGAGTGTGCTGGGCTTTGGAAGAGGGGTTGGGGTCAGCAATGTGCTCCGACATCGCTGCTGCTGCTGCTGCTGCTGCTGCCACTGCAGAAGGGAGGTGTCAGCAGGCACCAGGTGGGAACAGATCCTGCAGCTTCAGGAGGAGTTCGTGGCCAGATCGGGCTGAGCTGCTGCAGTTCCCCTCAGGTTTCTCAAGACAGAGGTGTACAAATAATCTAAACAGGGGCAGACGCGGCCTTGCAGAGCAGAGAGCACTGGGGCTGTAAGCTCAGGGGTGTTTGTGAACTGCTCATCTCGCCCCCACTGACCTACTCTAACCCTGCTACACCTTTCCCAGCTTTCTCCAGCCCTCAGGGCTTGTACCTGTGCTGGTTTATACCGGGCAGACCCAGATCTGCCTTGCCCTCAGCCCAGTTTCAAGCTGCAGCCTCTCAAAAGCTCCCGACTTCCAATCTCCCGGTGCTCAGCGCGGCTGGTGCCAGCGGCTCAGCCCGTGCTGGTGGCACTGCTGTGGTTGGGGGTTAGATGGGAGCAATCCCTGTCACCAGGCACCGTGCCATGCTCTGCCAGCCTGGAGGAAGCAGTGGAGGCGGGAGGGGAAGGGACAAACTTCCATGTGGGCACGGACTGTGACTGACGCACCGATAACGAATGCGAGTTGCATCCATTGCTCCTCTATGAGTAAGAGCTATTTTAGGCTCTGGCAGCTTGAGAGGATGATCTGAAGGCAAAAATCACTGTCTCCCAGTGCTGGAGAGAGCCTGATGTGCCTCATATGGTGTCACCACAATTCTTCCAGCAGCTCTGAGGAGGTTGCACATGCAGGAAAGCGTCACTCGAGTCAGCACAACAGTCATTCCTGGATTGTTTCTCCACGCAGGGACATGAGGAGCTGAGGGAACAAAGTGTAACAGCAAATCCCCTATTAATAGGGGTCTATGTTCCCATTTCTGAATGAGCGTGTGAGACCTGCCCACGCCAAAGGCTCCTGCACATGGTTGTCATTGCTCCTGGCACGGCGCTCATCCCGCAGCCCCACGCAGCAAAACCAGCCCCAGGCAGCCCTGATTTCGGAATTCGGCAGCCAAGGGGAGGCTCTGGGACTTGTTGGACATCTCTGAGCAGCCTCAGCCTTCCCCATCAGCCGAGCTGCAGCAGTCAAACATGTTTGCGAAGAGAATTGTGAAAGGTTGCAAACACAATCCCACTGAAAGCTGTCGGAATAATTGTACACACACAGAAATCTTTTCATCTGCTCACTCAGCTCTGCATGAGCACTCCTCCAGCACAGAGCAGCAAAGAGGTCACACAGTCTTAACACACACAAAGGCCACTGTCCTTTTACCTGGACATTTTAACACCCGGCAGAAAAACAATATTTCTGAAATCACAGGAGGAATTCCAGGATTAAGAAACAAACAAGCAAGAGAAACCACCCCCCTCTGCTGGGCACGGTTATTCGCCCCATCCCAAACACACAGAGAGGAGCAGCTGCTGCAGATCCTGCACCCAGAGCACAGGGGAGGGATGGTCCCGCCCATCCCTGTGTGTCCCTGACTGTCCCTGCCACGGCCTGGGGCTTTGCACGGGGACTTTGCTTGGGAATTCGCAGGGGGAGTTTTGCACAGGAGCTGGCTCTGCTTGGAGCCCCTCTTCTGCACCACCGTGCCTGCAGGTGTTCGGTGGCATCAGAGACACACAGGGAGATGTTCACCTCCCTGTGCGCCCAGGGCACAGCACCTGTGAAACCAGCCCGCACCCCTGCGGTTCTGTGACTCGAGAAACCAAATTGCCATGCCCAGGTTTTTCTTCCCAGAGTGTCCCTCAGAAAGAACACCTGGCAAAGGGAGATCAGATCCAAGGGAATTTTTGGGGAACGGGGCTTGCATCCTCCATCACCTCAGCTGGAGACGCTGGCATTTCCCACAGAGCAGAGTTAATATTCTCTGTGCCTGCAGCAGCAGCAGCTCCAGCCCTCTCCTCCTCAGCTCCCCCTTCCCAGGCTGAGTGTTTTGGCAGACTTCTTGTTCCAAACCACTGGACCTTGTAACGCCTCGGAATTCATAATCCAAACCTCCCTGCCTAGGAAAGGCAGGAGTTGGGACAAAGCAGCATGCACCTTCTAACCTTTAGTTACCAGTTCAAGCTGTGTGGGAGGAAAAAGGGGTTTTCTCTGTGTTCTTGTTTTCCTCCTGCCCTGGTGTGTCCCACTGAGTCCCTCAGACCCACACAGGTCTCGAGGAGCTCCAGGGCTGCAATCCCTGCTGGGAACGAGGCAGCTCTGCACCCAGGAGCATTGAAGAACATCTTCTCCTGCTGTTCCATTGCTTGTGATCCCCGCTGAAAGGCAGCTCCAGCTTTTAGAAGACCTCAGAGCTGCTCCAAGACCACACGAGAGCGATGAAGGGAACAATCAGGAGTCTGTGACAGGAGAGGATTTCCACTCTTGTCTGCCAGGACAGGTGAGCCCAGGTGAGTGCCTTGCCTGTTCTGCTGCCTCTGAGCCTCTCAGAACACAGAAACAGCTACAGCAGATCCTCCTCTCTTCTGAGCAATAAAATGATCACAGTTTAAAAAACTAAAAATTTTGAAAAAAGGAATCCCTGTGGCCGTGGTGAGGTCCTGAGCACAGAGAGCAGATCCCTCACAGCTGAACAGCAGAAGCTGTCACACGCTGTCACCGAGGGCAGAAAGCACGCTCGGCCCCAGCGTAGGCAGTTTTAGGCTGATAGCAATTTGCAATGGGTTTATTTCACCAGAATGAATTAATACAGGAAAATAATTTGCAGATTACAACAATTCCTTCAGCAATGTATGACTCACAGCCAGGCACACAGCCAGCACTGAGAGTCAAATTATTTGCAGCTCCGCGCTCTGGCAAGGTCTGGTTTGAAGCAAATCCTAATGAGATGCACGACTTCATTCTGGGCCACGTGAACACGAGAACCTGAACCTCATCCTGACGAACCACTGCCCTCGACAGCCCAAATTTTCAATGCAATGGGGGCTCACTTCCTGCAGGTGAAGTGTCTTGGTCACCAGAGCCCAGGCCGTCCCTGCAGGCGCTGCACAGCCCCCAGGACCTGGGCAAGGACGTCAGGTTTGCCCCTCAATTCATTGCAGCTGCAGGTGATGCATCAGAGTGAAGGCTCTCCACTGATGATCCGTACAAACAGGCCATCCATCATTAGCGAAGGTCAAGTTGCAGATGAATTCCATCATTTTGCAATCATGTACTTCCCCCCCTTGCCCTTGGTTGGGTCCCCAGCAGAAGGTGAAGCTCTCGGGGGGTGTTTCCAGCTGCCTGGAGCTCGGTGCTCTCACTGGAACAAGTGGTGGTGGAGCACAAGGTGTCGTGGGTGACTCTTCACCCCCCCAGAGGATGATGAAAATAAACCCCAAAGGAATGTGCCAGCTCTGCGGGTGGAACCTGAACTCCCTGGTTCTGCAAAGACCCCTTGATGCAGAGAGCACGGAAAAACTCTTTTAGTTCACAAAGAGCCTGTGGTGGATGAGGATTCCAGGTCTCCTTTTAAGGTCTCCCACAGGCAGCTCCTGCTCAATGGCTGCGGTGACCGATCCAAGCCCCCAAATTTGGCCTCAGCTAGGAGTACCTGAGTAGCACAGGTTCTCTTGGTCCAAGAGGGAGGAAACCAATTTATTTCAAGATCTCTCTAACTCACAGGTGTCTTTGAACCTGTTGTTTCCTTTTAGCCACCAGCAAGGCCCAAAAATAGGGGCCCAACTGGATCGTGAAAGTGCTGAAGCTGGAAAAACAGTGGAGCAAGGGAAGGAAACAGCCAGGCACGAACTCAGCACGGGCTGGGCTGTTGTAGGGAGAACCAGGAAATGTCAGGGTGAGTTTTTAGGTGACTCTTTGTGTTTCACCTACTTCAGCTCCGTCTTACAGGAACGAGTGTTTAGCCAAGCTGGTCTGGAAGCCCAGCTTTGGGAAGGAAGGAGTTGTCCTGGGGCTCTTCAGCTCCACAACCCAGGCGGGAGTCTCAGCACACCTTGGGCCTGTGCAGGGTGGGATCAACCTCCTCCTCCTCCTCCCCTGTGCACAGGATGTGTTCCTTTTTTCTGTCACAGGACAAACCAGAACAGAAGAGCTCCTGCCTGGCTGTGCCTCGCAGAGGCGCCGTGTCTGAGCACGCCGGGGTGATCGGAGGTGTCATGTGTGCATCATTTAAATTAACGTTACTAAAACAACAATGCTATTTTTAATATTTAAAGAGCCCCTTTGAAGAGTAGGAGAATCTGTCACCTTTCCTGGTGGATTTGAATCCTGTGTTCTGAGGGTTTTTCTTCTCTGATTAAAGCAGTTGGCTGCATGAGGAACAGCTACACATGATGTGCTGGGAGGGGGTGTGGGACTGAGGCACGTCCTGGGGAGCAGCTCCTGCTTCTGGGATGGATTTTCTGGGTTTTCTTTGTGGAGCTCTCACCCCGGTGTGCTCCTTGTGCCAGAGGCAGAGGGCAGCTGACCAGGCAGTGCTTTCCTGGGCCCCTGTCCCTGGCAGTCCCTGCTGGGATGCTGACAGGGGGTTTGGAGCATCAGGGGCCTGTGGCACCACAAGTGGAGTCGCTCTTTGGTTTTGGTTTGCTGGGGAGAAACTTCCTCCCCACTCTGTCCCCAGCCCAGAGTCTCTCTAGGCATTCAAAGCTGATGGGACCTGAGTCTAAGCCTGACCCAAAACACTCCTTATCCCCTGGAAAGAGCTTTTTTTGTGCAAGACCAACAGGGTTCATCCAAGAGAAATCCAGCTGGTGCCGAGGGTGGGCAAGTCCCTTCACCTGCCCACAGGTGTCACCTCTGCTGTCGTGGGAGCACAAGGCTTGGCCTGACCACGCTGCTGAGCTGCACCACCTGCAGTTGTTCCTGCTGAGTTTTGCCCTGCTTTCTTTTGGGCCAGGCCTGCAATTTGTCAACAGAGCTCTGATTTCTGATCTCCTCCCAGTGGTCTTATGCTCTGGACAGCCATAAATATTCTACAAACACAGCAGGTTCTCCCTTTCTCCCAAAATGAGGTCAGTGGGACACGGAGCAGCACCTGAGCCACCTTTCCCTGCAGCCCTGCACAGGGACCTCCTGCACTGCTGACATGGGACCAGGGGAGCTCCTGTGACTGAACTCATGTCCATGCGTCCAGCTGCTTTTCCAGCTCCCTGGACTCCCACCTTGATGAAGTTTGCTGAGAGCCAGGAGTGGGATCTGCCTCCTGAGCTCCTGTGGTGACCAGGAACTGGGATCCAGACTCAGCCTCTAACGTGGGCTCCCAGGGCCCTTTCTCTGCTGGAAATGCATCCTCCCGAGTGGAATGCTGGGAAGCAGAAGAGAAGGGCCCATTGTCAGCGTGGCCAGAGCAGGGAGAAGAAAATAATGTTATTGGAGGGAAAAGACAATTAGGATTCTGCAGCTCCGAAAAATACATAAGTCTGAAATAAGACTAATGAGACCTTTACTGGTGCGGTTGGGTTGCATTAATGACCCTTCGGAGGATACAATTGCCAAAAGCTTTCACTGTAATTACCACGCTAATGGTCGGCAGTGACATCACTTCAGCCCAAATGCGATGCTTGTTTTGGATGCGTTTCAGGAGCCGGGCTTCTCCGCGGCTGGAGGCAGAGGCCCATCAGCCTTATTGCCTGTGCTCTGCTGACCATCCTTCCCAGCTGCCTCCTTGGCTGCTGGCTCCCCTCCAGCCCGGCCCCGGTGTCCAGCATTCCTCTGCTTTTTAAGGTGCTTCTGGGACCGCGAGCTGAGGACGGCAATTTGTCAGCACCGCTGGGCTGGAATGGGTGGAGGGGGAAGATAGGCGAGAGCCACACATCCCCTTTTATTCCTCAGGCATCCTTAAAAGGCTTTTTCTAAACACTGATTTACACTCTCCTGGCATGGCCCGGAGCACACCTGCACCTCCTAACCTTTGGACAATCCCTGCTCCCGGCGCGCATCTCACAGCCGGTGGGGACAGGCTGATCCCGATCTTCCCCGGCGCCTCTGGGCTTACAGGAACATATTAATTAACCTCATTATCCGGGATCATTTCAGCACTCACACAGACAAGGTTTTACTGCTCCGAGGAGGGCTCTGGCTCCCAGAGGCAGCTGGAGCCGGAGGGGCCGAATATTTGCCTCTACAAGGCCCCGGGGTGGGCGATGCCCGGGCTGGGAGGGACTGGAGATGCCCAGCGGTGGGGGCTCATCCCAGCCCCTCCACTGACCCAGCCACCCCTGGGTGCTCCTGGAGGAGGGATCTGAAGGAGAGGCAGCCTCAGGAACCATTCCCCCCTCGGCGCTGCTCTGCCGGGTGCTTTTCTCCCGGGATGGGGCCGGAGGAGCCGGCGGTGCCTGCGGGGTGTGCCCAGCTCCCTCCGCTCCTCCCGGCACCAGCTGGGGACGGATTGACAGCGGCTTGTTAAACCTGACAGAGCATCACCTTTCAGGAGCGGGAGAAAGCAGGGGTTTTAATTAAAAAAAAAAAAAAAAAAGAAAGAAAAAAAAAAGGGGAAAGTCATGATTTCTGCCTTTCCTGTTCAGCTCCTCTGGAAACAGCATTCCTGCTCCAGCATTTAAAAACATCAAATTGATAGCCCTGTCAGCTGTGCCCATGGGCTACTGCTCCCTGCCCAGCCCTCCCACCGGGCTCTGCCTTTGAAGGCGAAGGCACCGCTGTGTGACTGTCCTCAGGGACATTCATTTTCTCTCCTACGGTCTCGCTGGTTGTCACCAGCAAATATCCAGCCGGGCTCCCGTCGCCCCGCTGTTCCCAGCAGCATCCTGATACAGGTACCGGGTACTGAGGCTGGCAGGTGGCTCCCTGCAGCCCCGGGAGCACAGCCGGGGGTCACAGGGAGGCCAGAGCAGAGTGTGCGGGATGCCAGGGGGGTTTTTCATGCTCTACCTGACAGGTACGTGGAGTTTCCTTATTGTGGGGCTCCTTCTGCCCCCAGAGCAGGTGAGTGGGGATGGGCAGTGCTGCAGGTAAAGGCACAAACCACCGGTCTCCAGCAGAAAGGAGCTGTGCGAGCAGTAATGAACGGAGCTGCCTCTTCCCTCCTGTGGAAGCCCAGCTGCCCAGGGCTGCTCAGTGCCCAGGTCCTTCTGATCCTGCCCACTTCCATAGCGCCTCCAACACCACCAGCAATCAGTTCTGCACGGGGAGTGGGGGCTGTTCCTGCTGTAATTGACCGTGAAAACACCTTTTCACTCTTCTAAATTCTTCCCAGATTTGGAACAGGAAAATGCCCGCTGTTTGTTGTTTGTTTTGTTGTTGTTTTTTTCCTTAGAAAACACTCTTTTTAAAAATAAGAAAAAAAACCCCCAACATAAACTTCCTTTACTGGTTTCCAAGGGAAACTGCCCCTCGGTAAAGGCTCTGAGCAGCATCTCTGGGGGTCTCACCAAGGCAGGAACCCCTGGCTGTGCCTCCCTAATCCTCAGCCTAAGGGGAGATGCACCCACACAGCGAGAGCCCAGCACTGCAGCATCGCAGCCCTGCTCTCCTTCAGCCTCCTGACCCCGCTGTGCTCCAGCCCCCGCTCTGTCCCTGGTGTGACCAACCCTGTGGCCTCGTTTGCAGCCCCCTAACGAGGCTCGGTGGTCTCCAAGCTCTGCCGGAGCAGGGCAGCATCAGCACCGACTCAAGGTCTGTTCCTGCTTGAGCGATCAACATCATTTCCATACTATAATTACATTGCCCAATCCTCTCCTGATTTTACTGCTATCTTGTAAGGCGTCCCGGTTGTGAGTAATTTAAAGCTGTATGAGATGTCAGGCTCTGTGAAACAATCACCCCTCAAAGAAATATGGGCTGAGATAATAATTGATAAGTCCCATTAGGCAGCGGGGCCCACGTTTCCCACTCGGCCTCCTCCGCCACGGCCTTGCTCGTTCCCTCAGTGCCACCTTTGCTGCTCAGCATTTTCGGGAGCCGAGGGGAGAACCTCAGGGTGGAGGAGCTGGGAGAAAGGGTGATTTCTCACTGCAGGCGTAACTGGAGCGGTTCAGCTCCAGGATTCCAATTTTTCAGCCTGATTTATAGGTGTGTTTGCACAGAAAGCACGTCAGGAGTGTTGGTTACCACCTGCATTCGCTCTGTGGGTTTGTCTCGGTGGTTTCTCCTCATCCTCATCAGCAATCAGTGGTTTAGTTTATTTCTGTCCCTAGTTTGAGTTCTTTAACACCTTGTCTCCAGATTTTTAATGGTTGTACAGTTTACAAACTCCCTTAAAACTTCTAAATTTTTAATGAAAAGAATAGAATGTAAACTTAACTTTGTGTTGTCTGCAGCCAGGAGAGGTCTCACCCGTGAGCGATGAATTATGCAGGCGTGAGGGAAGGGCTGGCTGGTTTTGATGTGCTATTTCATAATTGCACAAACTACTGCGCTCCCAAATCAGGCATACATTATTTTACACATTCAGTAGCCTTTAAAAAAGAGTGACAGCTAATTTATGATGCTTCATAACAACAACAACAACAACGACAACAACAACAACAAAAACCAAAAACCAAACCAAAAAACCAATTACAACAGGAATTTTTAAAAGTTGTCAAAACTCAGATATTGTCTCCAGCCAAGGTGAGGAGTTTGAATTGGGAAAATCTTTCTGGAAAAGAGATTTCTTTCCCCTTTGCATTTAGGAAGAGATACCACAAATTGAAAGAAGTGATCATGGAGGACTTAATTTGGGGAGGGGTTTTACCTTCAGGGCAGGTTTGCCCTGTGTGGTCAAGCAAGACCCTCAGCTGTGAGACCTGAGGCACGAAATCAACATTCAATAAACTGGGGGTGACTTTTGGGGAGAAACTGGGAGGTCTTCATGTCGACTTTGACCTATCTGGAAAAGAAGGTGCTTTCCCAGGAGGGAGCTCACTATTGGAAATCTTTTATCTCTCCTGCAGAGTGAGCTCTCAGAGATGGAAATCTGTATTTCCCAGAATGGAAATCCTGGAGAAACGTTCCAATTCATAAACACTGAAACAACCTTATTAGAATGACACAATCTGACAGCTGTTAAAACATTATAATAAACCAGAGGAAATAAAGAAATATCCTGTGATTCATTACTATCTTTGAAATGTTTAAGAGAATGAAGAAAGTCAAAATGGATCAGTTTTGATCTTGGATTATTTAATCGAAAAACTCATCAAGCTGAGGCAGTCCCGTGGGGTGTTTTGATGTGGATGTAAAAGTGCTTTTGCAGAAAACATCAGGCATTGGAGGGATTCGATGGTTTCTCTCAAGAACCCCCTGAGCTCCTGTTGGCCAATGAGGCCCGGCCACCAGCCCTGGAGCTGATGGAATTACATGGAATTACAGAATATTTGAGGTTGGAAAAGATCTTTAAGATCATTAAGTCCGACTGTAAATCCTAATTTGTTTATCCTAATGGAATTTCAAGTAGAAATTCCCACCAAAGTCCATCAGGTCAGCCCCACTGATGCCAACAACTTCTCAAGAGATGGCTTGAAATAATGCATTTATAAATGATGTGAAATTCCCCCAGCAAAGCCACCAGGTACAAACAGGGGCCATCCCTGTGCTGGTGAAGCTCCACTTGGGAACTGCAGCGGCAAAATAAAAATGCAAATCTTTATCTCAACTTCTCTTTCAGACTTGAGTGCTGGTGAAAGCAGCTTTACAAATTCCGAATCCATTGCCTCCCTGGAGAAATCCCAGCGCTGTTTTGTAAGCAAAAGTAAAAGTCTTTGCCACACAGCTGCTGTGGAAGTTTTGACAAGAAAGCGACTGCTTTTCAAACACCTGGGTGGGACGCATCGATCGGGAATCATTCCCTGTTTGCCGAGGACAGGCTTTGGCAGCATTCCCTGCTGCAATAATAGGTGGCATCTGGCATTTAACTCCCCGCTCTCACCATGAGAATTTGGGCTGCCAATGCCACTCCCACCAGGTCACCCGTGGGATGGGAGGTGCAGTGGCCACAGAGCAACCAGCCCCAGAGCCAGAGCCATGGCCAGAGAAAATGCCCACCACTCTGGGCTGAATAACAATAACAACAACAACAACAACAACAACAACAATAATAATAATAATAATAAGTAGTAGTAGTAGTAGTAGTAGTAGTATTCTATATTATATCTGTGCTATATTATCGTCTTATTATATTAAATAAAATTATTCTAACTTGCTCCTTCGGTTTCTGCCTAAGCCCTCGCTGTCACCCAGCTCCTTGCTCCAGAAGAACTGAAACTCGAGACACCAAAACAGACCGTAATTTGATATTTCAGAAATTAAAATTTGGTCATCTGGGAGCTGTGTGCCCTGAGCTGAGGGATGGAAGTGGGAAGGTTGAGCCCAGGGGTGGATCCAGCACCCCAGTGCTGAGAGAGCTTTGCTGGGAGAGCGACTCTTTACTTGGCTTTGTGTGTTCCAGGCGTGCTGCCTCACTTACAAATCATCTCTCCTACCCCTTTCTCCCTCTACCTCGCGTTGTAAATTTGCTGCTATTAATTAATTTATAATTAAGTTCCATACAGCAACCGCTCGCTCCGAGAGAGATGATTTCAGATAATCTCCATTTGTCAAAATATGTCTGTCTGTGCTCGAAGCCACAAGGAAAACACGGGGAGCTCCAGGAGGTGGGATGGGGAGCAGAGACAGAGGGGCAGCTCAGCCAAAGAGGGACAGAGAGGGAAGGCAAAGCTCTGGATCTGGCAGTGCCCAACGTCCTCCTTCTCCCCTGAATCCAGTGCTCCTGATGGACAGAGCACAGGGCTGCCATGGCCTCCAAAGCCTGGTGGAGATGGAGCTTGAGCACAGCTGAATTAAACACTAACTAATCCCTGCAGGAAGTGTGGAAAGTCATATTTAATCCGTGCCAGCCCATAACCCGTTTGTGGTCTAATTGCTGCCCACTAAACAAGCAATAGATATCCAATTATGGGAGCGTGTTCCCATTGTCCCCTATCCTGCCGTAGCTCAGAGGCTCAGGGAAGCATTTAACTGGTAATAAACAAGGTGCAGGGTTTAATTTGAAAGGTTATTGCGATTTCATATGAGTGAATGGTGAGGAGCCTTGGCAGGGGGAGTTGCAGGAGCCCTTATCACATGTGTGGCAGCCTGGGGCAGGCGAGGTGAGTCCTGGCTGGGTCGCTGCAATGCCGAATGGAAGGAATATGGGAGCTGAGAAAGAGACCCAGGAAGTCAGGAAAAAACCCTGGCTGTTATTGTGGACAGCTCATGGAAAACTCCTGTGCAATGAGTGGGAACCGAGGAGAAAGCAACAGGTCAGGGACTGCAGGGAATGCAGGAGAAAATAGCGCTGGAAATATCCCAACACCCTGGAGCTGAGCCTGGCCTGGCACAGTGTGTGCTGTCCTGATCCTCACGGAGAACAGGCAGAGCAGAACTGGGACTGGGGATCAGCAGGGATCAGGGGCTGGAAGAACATCTCCATAGGGAGATCCTGGCTGGGCTGAGGCAGTGGAGGACAGCAGCACCGAGATGGGGGTCCTTCCTTCCTTCCTTCCTTCCTTCCTTCCTTCATTCCTTCCTTCCTTTCCTCTCTCCTTCCT
>VZTG01003626.1:63548-96070 GCA_013397845.1 Melanocharis versteri | reverse complement strand
CCTTTCCTCCCTCCCTCCCTTCCAGGGCACAGGGGGGTGGAGGGACCCCCTCATCCCCATGACACCATGTAAAGCACCTGGAGAGCAGAGAGATTCCTGCCACCATGCCGGCACTGTCACTTCCAGGGAGCAGCGGGAGCAAGGAAAAACAAACAAGCCTAACGAAGTGCTTTGGCAATTATACAGACAAACAAATCACTTTCCCAAATTGCTTCTTTGGGGAATTACAGCTCCTGGAAATGAAACACAAACAGATTATTAAAAAAGAGCTTCCCGTTGGGAGAGAAGCAGTATTTACCAGAGAAGATGTGCCTAGCTGGACCTCTAATTGCTGTTCATTAGCTCATATTGATTTAATTAGTTGCTGCACTCAGGTCTAAATTGCCTGCTGGACTCAGCGGGGATTTAGGAGCCAGGGCACATCCCTGACCTGCTGGGCAGCGGTGAAGTGGGGTCCCCTCTGCCACGGCGGGGACACAGCAGAGGAGTGGGGTCCCCTCTGCCACGGCAGGGATCCCCTCTGCCACAGTGGGGACACAGTGGCAGGGCAGGGGTCCCTTCTGCCATGGCAGGGGCACAGCAGGGACATGGCAGAGGACTGGGGTCCCCCCTGCCATGGCAGTGGTGGGCAGGGACAGCAGCACATCCTTGTGGGTTGCTCCTTCCATGGAACCTGCGGTGTCATAGAGGCGCTAATTAACGGAAGCAATTAGAGGGGGTGTCTTCATAACATAGAATTAAAGTGTCTGTGTGAAGGCGTGGTGAGATCCATCACTGGATGGCTGTGGGAGTGGGAGGTGGTGGGAAAGCAGGGGCTCAGTGTGAGGCTGGGGGGTCACAGGCAGTTTTGGGGGCACAGCCCCCTCCTCTGCTCTGGGACATGCTGAGAATGCACAGCCCAGCCCTGGGCTCGCAGCCCCAGACACTCCCCAAACCAGAACCTCAGGTCTATTGACTTCCCTGATTAGGAACCTTTGGGGAGTGGCTGCTTGGCAGATCCCTGCTTTCTAATTGCAGGTGATTAATGGGGAGCTGCAGTTCTGCTCAGAAATATCTGTAATTTCCTCTTTAAGGAAATCCTGTCTGGGCAGGACACTGGGACCCAGCACGGAGTTCAGGACTGGTGCTCCTGCTGCAGAACGCATTCCCTGGATGGAGGTGCAGCAGCAGGCACAGGCTGGAATCCAAGGAATCCTGCCATAAGCTCTTTCCAACACATACAGGCAATGTTGCCTTATCCCAGCCATCATTCCTGCAAGTTTTATTCCTACAGCAAGAGCCAGGGATGCACAGAACCGTGGGAGCTGAAGGAAGAGGCCCAAGGGCAGAGGGGGAGGATGCACTGTGAGCCATTCTCCTGCCTTGCAGTGGGATTGAAGGGAGAATTGGATCAGAGGACCTGGAGGTGCAGCGGCTGTTAAAAATGATCCTTTGTGCATCAAATCAGTATTCCAGGGGCTGCTCCAGATTCAATACATCAAAGGTTGAAGGATCATACAACCCTATTAGCTCCCAACTTTAATTTCCCTTCGGGGCTGGTGTGTTACAATGCAACTACAGCAGCAATTACAACTTTTCCTTCACTGACAACTTGTTTAGATCAATAACGTCCTCAGCATCTTGAATTGAGATGGGCTCCATCAGCTGGACAAGGGAAACAGCGAGAGCCCACAGTTCTCCCCTGTGACCCCGTGGCCAGGACTGCTCCCCTGCCCAGTCTGGATTCCTGTGCCACGGCAGGCTCAGGCATCCAAAATTTTGCAAAGTTTGCTCCTCTCTCCCTCTCCTCACCCAGCTGAAGATCCCCAGGCTTTTTCTGCTTTCTCTCCATCAGCTCCATCCCTTACTGGCGCCACGACCTTCCAGCTGCTCCTGTGGGGCTGGGGATGGGGACCAGGATTCCACAGAGCATCTGTGATGCCATACCAGGGAGCTGTGTCACCTCTCACGGTGCTGCCATGCTCAGGGCATTGTCACAGACCTCGCGGGGACGTGGCTCAGTGCTGGACACACACAGCCCCTGGTCAGGGCCCTGCCTCCCCTCCAACAGCTCTGGGATGAGTTTTGGTTTCTCCTCTCTCACACCTAACATTTCCACGCCATCCTCAGAGAAGAGAGGGGAATTTGAAGCCCTCCTCCCCGTACTTTGACACAGCTGTGACACGCCCTGAGACACTCACCAGGGCAAGGAGCAGAGGTTTGGCTCTGATCAACACCTGTAACACCAAACCTCCTGACACAGTGCCTTCGCTGGGACACGGAGCCCACGTGCCAGCCCAGGATTGCAGTTCCTGGCCGCTGGAATATTGCCTGAGCTGCTGTTCCCCCGCGCCGTGGCACGGAGCCAGGGAGCACGGAGGAGGAGTAATAAATCTCCCCACTGAATGAGAGCTGACTTGGGAATTGGAAAGGAGAAAATCCCAGCAGGAGTGAGTGTGGTCTCGGGCTCTGAGACAGATGGGCTGGCGGAGCCATAAAGAAAGGGGTGTTGAGCTCGTGGGCGGACTGGGAGGCCGTAATTGCGGCCCTTCAGTGAGGGAGAGCACAGTGCCTTCCAGCCATCCCCAGCTGATCCCTGGGAGGGCTGGACACCTCTCTCTGGGCAGGTGGGGATGGTGATTTAACACGGGTGTGTAGGAGTTAATGCAGCAGATGAGCTGAAACCATTGGAAATGCTGGCACAAACTGGGGCTGGCATACCAGCGAGGGCAAGGATTGCTCTGGGCTCTGGGTGGGAGCTGGCAGGCTGCACATCAAGTTTATAAACCAGCAGACAATGAACCATTTTGCAGAGCATTAGAGGCCGGGGAGATGGCCTTGAAAGCCCCAGAGTGTGATGGATTGGCTCCATGTCCCTCGCCCTGGTACAGGCTATTCCTCCCAGCAAACGTGCCGGAGTGGAGCTCAGGGATACCTCATCAAAAACACAGGCAGAAGTTTAATATCTCACAGGCAAACAGTACAGACCTCCCTTCACTGAAGCCAATGGCCTTGTTTGGGAAAAAAATGGGATTTAACCTTAAAACAGCTGGCCGAGCTGAAAATTGTAGGCCCCTGTGAGGGGGAGGCCTGTGGGCCTACATGCCTGTGGGCATATACCTGCACACTTCTGGACGAGACTAATACAGGATAAAATCAGTCACACCGCTGGCTTTTTCACAGGGAAATTGATATCTGCAGGCTCAGAGGATAACATATAGAAAATTCACCAGTTTTCCCTGAGGTGGAGAGGATGAAAGGCTGTGGGAGAGGATGTTTAGGGGCAGCAGCTGGTGTCCTCCAAGGTGAATGGGTGGGGAATTCCAGGTTTGGACTCTCCAAAGGCAGAGGCTCCCACTGGGCTTTGGGAGGTGCGTGGTCAGGTCAGAGCGTGGCTGTGTGAGGAAGAGGCAGGGCCCTGCTCTGAGCAGCAGAGGCATTAAATGACTTGATCAAGGCCAGGGGAGATGCACACAGGCCGGGGACCGAGGCTCCCGTGACAACACAGCCCTGCCTCCGGCACAAATCCCACACCCCTCGCCCTTCCTGCCGCCTGCTCCTGCTGCTCCAGTGCCCAGGTCACCGCTGTGTGCCAGAGCCCGGAGTGGGGACAGGCCTGTCCCGGGCAGACCCAGCCCTGCTGGCGCTGATCTCTCCCGTGGAAATCACCACCCCAAGGCTTGGCAGCACTTGGTGTTCTCTCAGGAGGCCACGAGGGCTTTGAGGGATGTAAAGTGTTTGTCAGAGAGAGGCTGGTGCTTCTCTGACTGTGGGAATGGTTTGCCAGCGCGTACAGAAACAGAGCTGGAGAAGCCGAGGGAGCGTCAGTGTAAGCTGGGGGGAATTTGAACTTTTCCACGGCTGACCCTGAGCCTCAGAGCTGCTGGGATTCCCACCGAGGGATGAACACACTGAGATTTGTGTACAGAACACCCTGAGAAAGCCCGAGATCATTCCTTGCTTTGGAATCTTTCTTGGGATGGGACAAACTGTGCTCTGGTCAGTTCAGATCTGGCAAGGACAGGAGGCTCCCTCCAGCCAGGGCAGCACAGGCAGATGGATGTGGGATGCTCTGAGCCTTGGAGCCTGAACACACCTGGACCTTGGCCAGGGATCTGCCTGCCACGGAAGTCCGAGGCTGGTGTCCAACAGCTTTTCCTTTTCCAGACCGCTTGGCACGGCCGTGCAGGGACACTGGCTGACCCCGAGAGCCCCTCAGCCTGACCTGTCAGGACTGCTTGGGCTGAGAGCTTGGGCTGAGAGCTTGGGCTGAGAGCAGCACTGAGCTCTGCTCTGCCAATCCTCGTCCGATCCAAGCGCAATTCCTGCATCAGCTTTTGGATGCTTCACCCCCCTGGTTTTTATCACACTGCCTGCCTGATCGCAGGCAGTGATGTGCGCGGTTTGCTGGGCTTTGGGAGCTTGAGGAGGGTTCTGGTTTTGTGTCACCATCCTGGGGACACAGGGAGCTGCAGCCCTGGAGTAGTGCCTGCACCAGCAGGAAAACACCTGAGTGATCAACTTTGTCGCTAAAGAGATAAAGTTTTACTACAGAGAATGACTCAGTATTACAGCATCTATAAAAGCCTGGGAGGTGTTTGTGAGGGGTCGGCTAATCCTGCTTCCACCTGGACCTGTAAATCCAATAAAAGGCTGCTGCTTCCAACCGGGTCACTGTGGCCTCATTACAAAAGTCCTCAGGTGCCAGTTCTCATGAATAAACAATTGTTTTGCGGATGAAACAAATCAACATGTTAAACACCCTTTACAGCTTAAAAAGTTCCAACCGTTATGCAAATGGACCTGTTAAATGAAGAATATTCCTAGGTAAAATAATTATGCAGAGCAGTTTCCCCTCTGCATAAGGTGCCAAAAATTATCTCAGTGATGCCAATTATCTGCTTGTTAGCACTGACATTATCATAGTCATTACACAGAGCCGGTGCAGTTTATGTAAGATCTACACTGTGTTCTATTGTCATTTTTCCCTCTATTTACAACTCTGTATAATAAATGTCATTTTTCAAATGTTAAGGTATTTGGTATTTAATCTATCATTAAGGCTCTGAATATGTCTAGCCCCTAATAGGAAGGCTGGTTGTAACACCCTGTGGTACTAAAAATAAAAATAAAAGTGGGAAAAAAGGGAAAAAAATTCTGCTCACCTCGGGTGGGGAAGATGTGGGAGTGAAGGAGTTTGAAAGAGGGGACTTGGAGCAGGAGGGTCCTCAGAATAGGATCTTCCCCAGCCCCTGGTTCACAGCAGGAGCATGGAGGAGCTTCGAAATGCCACCAAGGTGTGTCCCTGAGTGTTTTGAGAGGAATAAATTTGCCCATCTCCTTGACTCTGTAAGGGCTTTTCAAATATGCTAAAACCATCTCTTAATTATTCTGAAATTACTGATAACTGCCTCTGCAACAGGTTATGAACCATCCCCTCATTATATTATGGCCACAACATTCCTATGAATCATTAATTAATTATCCTCGGCTCTCCAGCATGAAAAATTGATGTCTAGAGAAAACAAATAGAAAAAGGAGAAACTGAACACAGGCACAGACAGGCGAGAGAAAAGGAGTCCAAACGCTCAGAGAATAGGCAGGGGACTGGGAGGGAGAGGAGGCTGAAGGCAGCGAGCAGACAGGGAGGGCTGGAAGTGCCACAGCAGGATTCCCCCAGCTCCTCTGGAACCCTGCAGCAATTATAGTACCTGTTACTAAAAAAAAAAAATAAATAAAAATAATTACACTCTAATTACTTTGACACAAGAAATGAAGCAGATTGTTATCCGAGTGAGATAAACACCAACTTCAAAGCAGTTTTGCTCGGGAAGTCATTTACATGCGAGGAACACACGGAGTCTTGCCTGCAGGGACTCCGGGTTTCGCTCCCGCTTTGCTCCCAGCCCGTGCGGAGGAGCTGGGCGGGTGTCCCCGTGATCACCCGTGGGAATCGGCTCCTGCTGACCCCTCGGACCTGCCCCTGCTGGTCATCCCTGCCCCGATTCCCCTCGGGATGTGCCCTGCCAGCTGTGGCTGCTCACAGGTGCTGCAGGTGTGCTGCGGGTCCCTCCGGTTCCCATGGGGACAGCACGGCACCCATGAGCAGGGCGGGCTGCCCGGATCTCCTCCTTCCCTGGAAAGGTCTGGCAGGGTGCAGGACACTCCCGAAATTCCAAGGATTGCAGGCACTGGTTGGTTAAAGCAGAGACAAGGAACGGTGTCGGTCACACAGCCCTGTGCTGCCCCGGCGCTGTGAGGGGACCCACCTCGGGGCAGCAGGGACACACGGAGTCCTCCCAGGGTGCCCCCACCAGCATTTGGGGGTGACTTCGCTCTGACACCCCAAAAACAGGCTCCCCAGGGAAGTGGTGGAGTCACAATCCCTGGAGACGTTCAAACAACGAGTGAAGTTGGCCCTCCGCCATACGGGCATGGGGTACTGGAGGTCTTTTCCAACCTTAATGGTTCTGTGACTCTATAAAAACGTATCTGTCCCCCGGTGGGCTGGAACAGGAGCTCTGCCCCAGGGAGAAGCAGCTTCTTTCCCTCTCCAGACGCTTTGGAGAGGCGGGATGGATCCTGTCTCTCAGTGGCACCCTCGCTCTTCCATCCTGCGGCCACGGGGTGGGTGATGATGACGATGACGATGATGATGATGATGATGATGGTGGTGGTGGTGGTGGTGATGAGGATGAGGATGCCCCGATGTCCAGGAGCTCACCCGCTCACCGGCACCGCACTCTCCGGGACACTGCGGCTCCGGGGAGGGGGATCAGCTCGGAGCTCCGCCCGCCCGCAGCCGCTTCCCCGGAGCCCTCGCAGGGCCCTTGTTTTTATTACCTTTCCTTTGGTCTCTGAGAGAGAAATCACACGTCCCTTCAGAAGTGTCCCCTTGTAAAGGAGGGAGTGCTCAGAAACGCGCAAACCTCTGAAGTCTAAATGCCTTGAGATTGTTCTGCCATTGCAGCTTTGATACAAAGAAAAGTCTGATGGAAATGTCAAAATATTTGATATTTTACAGCAAAAAGAAAACAGTTCTCCTAATGGAAACTCTGCTTCCTTGTGCCTCGGCGCCACTTGTTTGATCATTGAAGGGCAAGAAAATAAATGTTTCCTTGTAGCTGTGGATTTCAAATTCCGATGTAAAATCCAAGCAAATATACCCTGATCTGGAGAGCTGCGAGGAGGGAGTTTAACTCTGCCTTGGCTGTGGTCAACCACGATCCCAACGCTCCCAACACCGTGTGTGGCACAGCAGCACTGCCAGGGGCGAGGGGCACGGACGGGCACCTCGGTGCCACCGGTTGGTGGCCCTGGATGGTGACAGTGCCAGAGACCACAGTTTTAAGTATGGAATCCAAACTCAAAGGATGCTTTGGGTGCAGAAAGCGGGATGCTCGGATGGACAGACGGACGCACAGTCAGTCCCTCGTGTCCCTGCCAGCCAGGGCTGGGTGGGCACACGGCCCCGACAGGAGCCTGCTGCTGCTCATGGGCCGGGATTTTATTAAACAAACAAACTGGAGCGATTCCTCCAGATTTACAAGCACTTCCTCTGCTCTCCCTCCCATGACCTGCTGCAGATTTACAGCTCTGCATTAACCTCGTGAGCACTCGTAAAGCTGGCTGAGATAATGTTGGCCAGGAGGGTTTTATGGGCAAGTCATAATTACAAAATGCAGAAGGAGTCCGGGAATCTGTTTATTAGTTCTTAATACTTGGTCAACAGCTGCACTGTGCACCTCATCCTTGCCTTGTGGAGCACCTGCCTGCACCTCTCCTCCTCACATCAATTGTTCTCCCAGGTTTTCCCTTTTTTCCTTTCCCTCTAAAAGAATTCGGCACCTGTTCCAGCAGAATATGGTGTGTTTTAACCAGTTTACAGCGAGGTCAGGTCCTGTGGGTGGGCAGCGCCCGGCAATCACAGGCAGCAGTGCCTGAGGATGCTGCCAGTGAATCCTCCCCATCCCGGGGCATCCCCGGGGCATTCCCGAGCATGTCCCAGGGCAGGGGGCCCTGCTCGGGTGGGAGCTGCATTTGCAAGGAGTTCTCAGTTCGGGAACAGGACATTTCCTGCCCCCTCTCCGTGCAGAACAGGTCACCGGCACATCCCAAATCCCCCTTTGCTGCGACTTCCTCGGATTTGAAACTCAAACAAGGCGCATGAATAATGTAACGCGCTCCTTCTTCTCTTCTTGCCTTCAAATCCTCAGAGGGTGAGTGAAGCTTCTTGTCTGCCTCATTAGTGGCTGTTGAGCCATTTGATTTCTGTAACAATGAGTGCGCTCGCCAGGATTTTCATACCCATTTGCGTCATGGAGTCAACACGGAATTTTTTTTGAATTCACATAAAAAATTAATGGCGTAATCTGCATCCGTCTCTGTGGCAGGGGAGGCTCCTGTCCCTGCTCCTCCCTACAAACGGATAAGGACCGGGACAGCGCTGCTGCCCCGAGCGTGGCCGGGCAGAGCCCAGCGAAGGGACAAGGACACGGGGCTGCCACGAGGGAGCAGCACAGTGTGGGCTCCTCCAGGGTCCTGTGGGATGGGACCGACCACGGCCGCGGTGGGATGGGGATGTGGCCCACCACGGAGCAGGGAAATGGGAGCTTTCAGCCACTCAGGGCACGAGGAGCTGACCTTGGTTATGGTGTATCTGGGTGCTGCAAATAAAATAACAGATATAGATAAGAGGATCTGCCTCACTGGGTTCTGCTTTTCCGGGGTTACTGAGGAAATTTAATTAGAATTAATCTAAGGTGTGAATTAGCTAAACCTCATTAAATGTCCTCCCGCAGTGAAAACTTTATTTAGCATTAAAGTGAGCAGAGGCTGAGCTAAACCTGAGCACCGGGATTTCAATCCCGACTTAATGTCCACAGAGGAGTTTAATGTGGATTAATCAGGCCCTGTCCCATTTTTATGGCCGTTTAATTCGGATTCTTGTGTGAGCACCCCCACTTTGGCAGCAGGTGCCAGCCAGGTGGGGCAGGGCAGGTGGTGCCATCAAATATTCTGTAATCAATACACCCACCCCAGAACCCGCTGGTCAAGGTACAAATGAGTATTGTCAGGAATACAAATTCCTTTCAGGCCAAACCTTGGCCGTGTTGGTGCTGTCCTCGAAGGGAAGGAACATTCCTGCAGAGTCGCTGCCTCTGCTGTGGTCTGAGAGGGATTTGCCTGACACACTCTCGGTGGCTCTCAGAGCATCCAGGCTCCCTGCGCCAGGGCAGGACAGGGATCAGCACTGCCTGAGGTGGGAGCAAAGGGATTATCCGTGGGAGATGGATGGGGAGAGACTGATAACAAGCCTGCAATGCAATCAGTGCCTCTGATGGTATCACAGGTGGAGAGGCAGAGGCTGTGCAGCTGCTGGGATGCTCAGAGCACGCAGTGGTGCAGCTTCTGCAGCCACTTGTCTTTGTCTGCTTAGCTGTTATTTTATTTTATTTTATTTTACTTTTTAAAAAAATTTACTCGAATTTATTTTATTCTGTTTCTCTCTATTTTAACAGACGATCACATTGACCTCAGGTCTCATTTCTGTTCTTCATCGTTTGCTGTGAGAGACGAGGAAGGAGTTTTTAATGACACAGGTGGGGACTCCTCTCCTGGCTCTGCTCCCTCCAGCTGCCCTCTCCAGCAGCCGTGAGCTCTCTCCACATCTCATTTCCATCCTCGCGTGCCATCAACTCCTCCGATGCTGCCCACACTCTGCTGCCACCCTGCCCACCCCAGGGATCCCGGCCATCCACTCAGGGCACAGCGGGAAATTAAATGTGTGTTACTTTCCCTCAGTTCTCAAACCCGGAGCTGGAGACCCAGCTGCACTCCAGGTCAATCCACCCAGCTCTGCTGCTTCCCAGGGGAGTGGGGCTGTGCTTCACCCCTGTCCTTGCCCTCCAGTGTGTCCCAGTGTGTCCCAGTGGGATGGTTTGGCTTGTACTGGCACAGCACTGGGACGGGCAGAAGCTGGGCTGGGCTCCAGCAATTGCAGCCCAGCCTGGCACAGGCAGGAGCACAGCTGGGATTTTGGGAAGCACTTTATGGGGACCTTCACAGAATTGTGGTTGCAACAGAGAATTGCACTTGCAGCAAGTCACTGACAAAAAAAATCAAGGGTACCTGCATGGGACTGACTGGGAACATCTTGTGCCAGCCCAGGACGCTGAAAAATACTCAGGGACAACTCAGGAAAATCCAACGCCTCTGAGCAGGATCCACAGCCCCACGGGTGAGATGGGAGTTACGGAAACAGCAGAGTGGGATGGGCACGGCTGGAGGAGGCAGTGCCGTGGCAGTGCCCAGCCACGGCTCTGGTGGCGAGCGTGTCCACAGGAGGGGCTCTGTGCTTTGTAGAGAGGTGACAGCAGGTGGCAGGTGACACGGAGCAAACCCCTGCTTAGCAAACCTCCCACAGCAACCCCACGTAGCAAAGCCCACGTGGCAAAGCCCCTCTGCCCTCGCTGGGCACTGCCAGCCCTGCTCCCCACCGGGCACAGCTGGGCCTGGCAGGTTCCCCACAGCAGAGCCCTCGCTGTGATGCCAAAAACACAAACCCAGCATTTCCCTCCACCTGCCCAGCCACAGGTTCGGCTCCACCTGTGAATAGGATAACTTACAAAATCCTACAAACCACGACTGAATTCCCCACAACAAAGATGCCTTTGGTCTGGCACAGTTGGGTGATTGGTGCAGTTTCTTTTCCGCTGCAAAACGCTTTTGACAGTGTCTCAGAGTCTGTCACTGGGGGTCACTGGGGATCAGCCCTGTTTTCTGTATGTTTTACCAACCCATATTTCCCATTTATGACACATAAAGCTTTGGATATCACCAGAGGAAATACTATAGTAAACCTCTAATAAATTATAACAGGCATAAGCAAACTCCAGTAATTTATGGAGGGTTTTGACTTTAATAATGTTTTGTCTTAGATTTGGCCCTAATTATAAATCATTTGCAAGGACAGTTTAAAATATAAGCAAATCTTATATGGCATTCTTATTATCTACTTAATATCTCAGCCCCAAAGATTTACTGGATTGCATTCTGGGAATTAAGCAAACTAGGAAACTAAGTAAGAAAGAAACACAGGAAAATTATAGTTTTGTCATAAAACTTTGATTGATCAATGATTATTGTAAAACTCTGGTAACTATGCAGATGCCAACATAAATCTGTAACAGAACAGGATTTATTAGGGAAAATACTATATTTTCCACTATTTTGACTATAGTGTTAATATGGGCCTGGCAGATTTACTGTGGTTTTAGCTTAATTAACTCTATTTGACTGTATATACCCTTATAATGCATGTATCCCAAGGTGCAGCTGCTGCAGATCCAGTTTTTCCCTTCAGCTGTAGTTTAAGGAATATTTAAGCCTTGTCAGCGCTCTGAGGCTCAGTCAGGCTCAGCAGCACCGGGCACATCCTTGTGTTTATCCTCTCTGAGAAAGCAGCGATGCCACGGCATCGCTCTGATGGGCAGGTGCACCGTGCTCCCTGGGAATACCTTTCTCCTTGGAGTTTGCTGCAGGCGCCCGTCCCTGCCACTCCAGGTAACCAAAGCTGCTAAAATCAGTGAAAAAAAAAATCCATGTATCCACCAATTACTGCCGTGTGGTGGGAAGGGATCTGTATCTATTGCTGGCGTGAAAAAGCTCCTGAAGACAAAGCTGTGGCAGTGGGGGACATGTGGGACTGGGTGCCAAAGGGAGCTGGGGACCCCAAACCAGGACGTTGCAAAATGTTTCCATCAGAGATGTAGAACCTGCCTTTTCCTTAGGATTTTCCCCTCTGCAAGCCCGCAGCCCCCTCCCTGTGCCGGCCCCGGCGCTGTGAAATCGGGGTTTCTTCCATCCCTGCCGCTTCTCCGGGTGCCGGGGCCTGTTTTGCCTCACCATGAAATTACCAGACTGCCCTTAAATACACTCCTGCAAATGAGGACACCGGAAAAAATGCAATAATTGTGACAGTAACTCACTAGGCCAAGCCTGACATGTCTCTAATTGCCTGCTAAAATTGTCTCTGTCTCCTAAAGTGCAAATTATCACCCGAAATGACAAGAATAATGAATGAGTAACTCTGATGTAATGCAACAATTAGCCCTTAAAGACACTGTCTAATATGCTAATTCTGAACACCCACTCCTTGTTATTAAGTGGCTGATAATTATTTAATTATCTATCTGCCAGGATGATTTACTTGGTTTATTTAGCTGCAGATGCAGGGCAGGAGCTCTCAGGTTTGGGGTCAGGAGGCGGCAGCCCCAGCGCCGGCCGGAGCTCGGGCTCATCCTCCCGCCCGCCTGTCTGCTCTAATCAGCGGTGTCAGCCCCGGCAACAGCAAACAACCGGGCTGTGCCGGTGTGCCGAGAGTCCCTGCTGCTCGCAGGTCAGGGAGGTGTCAGCCCAGCTCTTCAGTGAGAAATTGCTATTTCTGCTTTTATTCCGCGCTGTCAGAGCCGTCCTGCTGACGGCTGAGCCGCGGCGGCCGCCCCGCGCGTTGTTTTCCGGCGATTTTGTGATGATCTTTTTGAAGGTGAGGAAGCCTCTCTGCGCTGGAGGTGTCTGCCAGCCCTACAGAGCCTTTGCTGCTGCACGGCAAGGCACGGGAAGGCCATGGGAGCAGCCAGCATCTTCCTGCAGTGCTCCCACATCCCTGAGAAAAATCCGTCAGGGAGAGCAGGCTGAGCTGGGAGATCCTGCTCACACCACCCTGGGACCAGCCAGAGGAACGAGATGGTCTTCAAGGTCTCTCCCAACCTAAAACATTTCGAATTCTATGGAAACTTTCTGGCCTGGTCCAAGCAGTCTGACTCAGAGCTCAGGAGGGCCCACAGGAATGTTTTGGTGACAGGGT
Source organism: Melanocharis versteri (assembly GCA_013397845.1). NCBI lineage: Eukaryota > Metazoa > Chordata > Aves > Passeriformes > Melanocharitidae > Melanocharis > Melanocharis versteri. The sequence goes on along the minus strand of VZTG01003626.1, from coordinate 83,223 downwards.
TTGGGCTGTGTGACACCTGGGAGAGAAGTAGAAGTTACTGTGGGCTGTGCCTGTGGAATGATGCTCCAGCCTTAACTAAAGGCAACCAGGGTGAGGAAAGCCAGAGATTTTCCATCAGAGACTCAATTCCGTCTTTGTTCAACAAATTCTTCTGAAAAATTCCGATTAAGCACAACATTTGTGAAAAGAACAACTTCTGTGAGGTGTAAATAAATCCTTTCTTGTCCTGAGCTCTGCCCAGGGGGGACCACGCTGTCTGTGAATTAACACTCCCCAGCAGTCAGAGGCTTCTTTAATTAGCAGATATCTCGAATCCTGCCCAGATATATGTCCCACGTCCCTGTTGGTGTATGACTAATGCCAGAGACGACACACAGCTTTGTTTATGGCCGCTCTTCTTTCTCCTGGCCTGGCCTGTCTTTGTCCTGGGTGTTTAAAGCACAGGGTTTTCTACCTGAGAGGCCTGTCCCTGGTCAGTGACATCCTGGGGACACAAGGCAGGGGAGCATTTCCCAGATTTTCTTCCGGAGCTGCCGCATCCGCGCACCCCTGGTGCTTTGGAGCGTGGATTTTTGATGGGCACTGGAAGTGTTTTCCTACAGAACAAATCCCTCTCTGGCCTCAGCAGAGGAGTGATGGACACGGGGGGAGGAGGGGGAGCACCAGGGCTGGGTCTGGCACCCCCTGGCAAAGCCCCCTGCACTCCTGCCCAGCTGCAATTAGCACAGCATTACTGACAATGCTGGATGCTCCACCCCACCGGAATGAAGAGGAATTCTGGTCCTCCGTGTCTGTGGTGAATTTAGTTGACTTTGGAGATTTTTTAATGCAGTAATAACTCCACACTCCCTCTTCCAGCACGAAGCCAGGGAGCTGTTCATTATCCGGATTCTGTCTAGAAAGGACTTTTTATCATCAGATTCCCAGGACAGGAGCAGAATTTAATCTTCTGACTGCAGCTGAGCCAAAGAGCAAAGCCACCTCAAGGTCACCTGGCCTGAGGGGCAGCTGGGAGGTGCCAAGGGTGACAAGGAAGGTGCCAGCCCTGGCACGGGACAGCCTTTGGTGCCCGCCCTGCTGTCATTAACGTAATTCTCACCCAAAAATTACACCATGTTGGGGAAAGCCAGGAGGTGTGGGCTTGTGCTGGGCTTGGAGCGAGGCAGGGCCCAGCTGGGGGGTCCAGGGAAGGGGAGAAGGGCACAGCCCCCTCCTCCTTCTGTCTCTCCCCCCCTCGCCAGGGGCTGGGCAGGGGGGCAGATGCCATGCACAGGTGCCAGCACCGTGCAGATGTGCCAGCTGCTGAGCAGGGCTGCCATATGCCATGCAGGGCTGCCACGTGCCATGCAGGGGTGCCAGCTGCTGAGCAGGGGTGGCAGCTGCTGAGCAGGGGTGGCAGCCACTGCGTCCCCAGCCTTGGCTCTGGTGCCGAGCCAGCGCTGTCAGCAGCAGGGGAGAGGTTCACAGGGATGAAGGAGGCTCCCAACAAATGCAAGGATTCCCTCCCTTGCAGCGTGAGCCCCAGGAGCCAGCAGCTGCAGCCTCCCCAAAGGGCAACGGGCTGCACGTTCCTGCTCCCTGCACACCTGCAGGGAAAAAAAATCCTAATTCCTAAAATCTCTCTGTAGAGGGGCAAGAGGGAACCTGGGCTCCACCACTGCCTTGGCCAATTCTTGATTGTTCCCCACAATAATTTTTCTTTCTCCTTTCAAGAAGACTTCTTTCCTCCTCCCCCTTTTCCTGCGAGCCCCCTGATGTGATGAGTTAAATATCAACTAAAAGGAGTCCAAAAATTCTGACACACCCCAGAGGCCCCGCACTCAGCCCAGGCTCTGCTCAAAGCGGTAACAATTAAGACCTGGACAGTTTGTTTTTTCCTTCTAAACAAAGAATTAATGATGCATGAGGACCTGGGGGGAAATTGCTCATAATTTATGACGGCACTTTTAGGTGAGGGTGGGAAGTTATGTAAAGCAAGGGAAGGGTTGGGAAGGTAAACACTGCGAGCAGCCGCCTGCGTGGCTGCACTGACAATTTCAAATCTACTCCATCCCATTAACCCACCTAAAATAACTGCGATGGTAATAACCCTTCAGACACAAACGCTTGTGCAGACAAAGGTGTTATTAAGTTAAATTACCCTAAAAGTGTCGAATTGACAGAAAGGTTCACTCAGTGGTTTGGCATCCGAGGGCCTCAGTGACGTGAGTAAACAGGCGCTCAGGCTTTGTTCCTGCTTTGCGAGGCTCAGCGCTGGGATCTGCGGCTTCTTCTGCTGGTGTTGAGCACAGTGTCTGCTGGGAGATGTGTCTGTACCTTCTGGAGAGGGCTGGAGCCCTGGGATGGTGCTCTGGGATGTTCCCAGGGAGTCTTGATGGGCGCCAAAAGTTTCTAAACCCCCCAGCCCCTATGCTGGGGTCACACAGCCCCTCACGCACGCAGAGCGGATCCTTGGGATCCCTGAGGAGGGGGTGCTGGGGATCCCAGCCTGGCTTTTGGATGTGCTTCCTTTGAGAATTCCCTCCATAACCCATGGACTGGGACTGGACAAAGCACTGCTTCTCCTGGAGCACTGACAATTCCATGGGAGTGACCCCCCCCAGCCCTGCAGGGTGACCAGGACCCCGGTGGCTGCGTCCAGGGCGAGTCCCTCTGCTCCTCTGGGGGTGCAGGGTGATGCTCTTCCCCCCAGTGCCTCCCCTGCAGCTCCTTCCCCAGCAGCCCTGGCCAGGAAAGTCTGAGCTGCGCTCCCCCCATCTCCTCAGCAGCATCTGCCTGAGGAGCCTTAATTAAAGTTCTTCCCTTGCTTTTATTATCCAACACACTCGGCTCGGCTGCGCGGCTCTGCTGAGAGCCCTCGGCTCTGGTGTCGAGCTGAGGTGGGAGCATATTTTAAGAGAGCAGCCGGAGCATTCCTGTTCCCGAGATGTCCCGTCCTCCCTGATGCAGATTCTGACTCCTGTTCCACACTCTGCAGCAAGATAAGCCGTAATTAATAATTAATACCGTTATTTAATCCCTTACATTCCTAGAGCTCGGCTTGTCCTGAGGATCCCCTGGCTCGAGCCATTCCCAGGGATGGGCGGGGAGGGCAGAGGCTCCTCGGTGTCCTTGGCAGAGGCTCTGAGGACCCTTGATGGGAGTTAGGCCGAAAAATTGGGAGTGATGCTCATGTCCCAGGCCACAGCCACATGGGACAGACAAGGAAGGGACATTCCAAGCTCCTGTCGCTACCGAAAGCTGTCGGTGTTTAACCACTGGGGCCAAAATTCATGATGGGGGCTGAAACGGGATTGACAGGAATGGGTGGAAATGTGGCTTTTTTAGGGGTGTGGAGAGGGTATTCCCATGGGCCTGTGTCACCCAGCGAGGGGTCTGTGACCCGCTCTGTGACACGTCCACCTCCACGCTGGGGCAGCCAGCGGAATGTCAGACCCCAGCAGGAACATTTCCAGCCTCAACTCCCCTCTCCACCACATTTTCCTGGAAAAACCAGACCACGGCTGTGGTTACAGGCCACGGTAAGCTTAGGGAATTTTAAAGCATTCCTACATCCCTGCAGTTTTTGGTTAAGGAGGAGCATTCCTGGCGCAGGACCCGGGGCAGGGGCTGCTGGCCCTGGAGCGTGCAGGTATTCCCATCATTCCCAGAACCACAGGGAATTCTGCTCTCTTCTCCCCCCAGGAGGAACTCCGACAGGTGAATCCACGCCATTCCCTCCCATTCTCTCTCATTTTTCTCTTTTTTCGGATGTTTTTTTCCATCCCGGAGGTACCTTTGAAATCTCCCAACGTCAACTGGAATCAGCTCTGGCTTCTGTCTGGGCTAATAAATTAGAAATGCCACATTCTCCCAAACCGCATTATTACCGTTTATAATTTTGATTGTTCATTTGCATACGAAAATGAGTCCTGTGACATGCGTGAATTTTATTTTATTCTTGGACTAATTATAAACAAGAATGCCACATTATTTACATAACTAATTATTGTTCCTTCTGTTCTCCCATTTTGAAATCACAGGCCCATTCTCTGCCGGTTAACGATGCAAATGAACAATCAGAGAACATTTCCAAACTTTCTGAATTTGTCCTATTTGCATCAAATACAAATTCCTTTGAATGGGAGATAATATGCTTTTCCATTTTAATGGACGTAAATTAGGCTGATCTTAATTTATAGTTAATTTGAATGACTAATTCCTCTCTACCTGAGTGTATTTTTTCAGAGGCCAATCGTAGATGTTTATTAACCCATAAATCTGCTTTTCGCTAGAAACAAAGGGAAATTTTGTCCCAAAAAAGTGGCTTCATGCCTTTGTTTTGCAGCAGAAACTCCCCTTTTGCTGGCTACCTGCCCACCTCAGACCTGCTGCTCACCTGGGAGCTCCTGCCTGGGAGGGGGACGAGGTGCCACCAGCACCAGGCTTCCCAACCTGGCCTTGGACACTTCCAGGGATGTGACTTCTCTGGGCAACCTGTGCCAGGGCCTGCCCGCCCTTACGGGGAAGGATTTCTTCCATATATGTGGATATTTTTCCATATACGTGGATATGTGTCCCCCCAGGGCCTCCTGGGGTGAGAGGGCAGCCCAAGGGCAGCGCCCTGTGACAGCTGAGCCGTGGGGCACCTCCTCAAAACAGCCTCTAAATAAATGTGTTCCTTCAAAAATAACTCCACGAGCACATCCCTCTGATGATGGCTGAATCGGCTCCCAAGGAGCCGTTATGTTCTATGTGGTAGAAAATATGAATTTCAAACTGGATCCTAAATACAGCTTTTATAGGACGCGGCGTCACAGCTCACAAAGAGCCGTCACAGTCCAGCGGCTGGATAATGCACAGCTGGAAAAATTGTCTCCATTCTCACACACTTCCACAAGTGATAAATCTCAGGGAGGCGCCGGCAGCAGGCCCTGCTCCGAGCTGGCAGCAGGGCAGGAGGCCAGGCCTGGTGTCCCCAGTGTCCCACAGGATGGGGACAGTGCTCCCATGGGGCTCGGGAGCTCTCTATGACAGGGAGGGGGAGAACGGGGCTGAAACCTTCCCATGGTGCCAGGACAGCACCAAGGAAAACATCCCCGGGCCTTAAAAATTCTGCAAAGGGGTCTCTGAGCTGCAGCGTGGCTTTTACTCCTCCATGGACAGGGGTGTGTTTATAATTTACGTGTTGGTTTCAGTCTTAATGCAAATAACAACAGAAAAACTGTGGGGATCTGGGAAGCAGTGCTTAAAAGTTCCTTATTCCGGCAAATTGTCAATTCCACGCGAGAACTTTCCGCAAAGGCAAACTTTTATTTTATTGAGCTTAATTTTTTTTAATCGCCTCGAGTACATCACATCAGAGCAGGCCAGTGGGGAGGAACCTCTGTGTAAGGGTGGTGGCACAGGGTGCCCAGAGAAGCTGTGGCTGCCCCATCCCTGGAAGTGTCCAAGGCCAGGTTGGACAGGGCTTGGAGCAGCCTGGGACAATGGAAGCTGTCCCTGCCCATGGCAGGGGGTGGCACCGGATGAGTTTTGAAGTCCCTTCCAACCCAAACCATCTTGGGATTCCATGGACCTGCATCCCTGGGGTGTCCCTGGGCTGAGATCTGCCAGAGCTCCCATTCCTGGACTGAGAAGAAAACCAAACGCATCAGCCCAAGTTTTTATTCAGCTTCTCTCCAGCTCTGATCTCCACACAACAAGGAAAGGGAGCTGTCCTGTCGCTCCTGTTTAATGTAACGGGAACCCGCAATAATTGTTCCTGGATTCTTCAGGCCAGATTCAGCTCCTATTAAAGTCAATAATTAGATTTTGATCACCCGTAATTGGAAGTGCTGCCCAGCCAGCTGAGCTGTCTCCGCACGCTGCGCACACGGCTGGAGCCCAGGGCCTGCTCTGCTGCGCAGGAACAACCGGCACCAGCAGCAACTCAAACATTCTCTGACTCTTCCACGCAAAAAAAATCCAAAAATCTGGGGAGCCTCTCTTCTTCCCAGTGCTCCCGAGGCCATCAGCAGCACATCCACCTGCCCAGCGGGGACACAGAGCAGCAGCAGGACGTGGGGCCATGCTGGGCTGCCCAAGGGATCGGGTGCAAATGGGGTGAGAAGGGTCTTGCACCCCGGGTATGGTCCCAGGGCTGCCAGCCCCTGCCCAAGAGCAGCTGGGTGGGTGTCACCTGTGTTGGCACTGCCCTGTCTTGGGCCACCAGGTCCTTGTCCTCGTGCCACAGATTCTGCCCACGGCCCGTCCTCGCAGAGAGGAGAGAAGGACTGGAGCTTATTTAGCTGGAAATTTCAATCAAATTAGTGACCTGGAGCTAGTTTTTGGTTTTACTAATGCAATTAAAGAATCTAATTGTATTAATCAAAATCATATTATATTGCCAATAATTAAATTCCCTTTTGACACCATTGTTTACACTTCCACTGCTTATTAATCAGTCTGGCATCGTTAGTCCCTTGTGGAACGGGGGGCGACTCCTTGGTGTCGTGGGGCAGGAGCTGCCAGGGACGGGCGGGGACAGGGACAAGGGGATGGGCAGGGGGATGATCAGGGGCAGGATCCGGGATTTCAGAGCCCCTGTCCTCGGCAGGGTTCCTGGGAAGCGGCGCTCGGAGCTCTCCGTGGCCGTGGCCAGCCCCCATCGTGGGGAGCCCAGCGGCTCGGAGCCACCGCTGGAGGTCAGCGGCAAACAGGGATTGAGCCTTTCCCGACAGCTGCTCGTCCTTCCTGGCCTGAAAAGCCTCTTTATCCTTCGCACAAAGCCCAAACTCCCTTTCTTCCCCACAGGAGCCAGCAGTGCGTGACTTTCTTCTTCAGCTGCCTTTTGCATTTCCAAGCCCGTCCTCTCCTCTCCCCTCGGACTTTTCTTTGGCCAAACAAAAGCGGCTTCCTCTGTCTCTCCTTTCACCCCTCCCCATTCCAGGGTATTTCACAGGGCTCTGCCGAATTCCTCTGCACCAACCCATTTGTAAGTGTAGCTATAAATACAAATGGAGAGGAAATTCTTCTGGATCTGGTGCTAATCAGCAGAGGAATGAGTTGGGAATGTGAAGGCAGCAGGCTGCTTGGGAATGGCTGTGAAAGAATGTAATTCATAATTCCTCGGAGGAAAAAAGGAAGAAAAGCCAAGTGAAAAGAGTGGACTTTTAGAAAGAGAAAATTCAGACAAAGAGCAGGAATAGCCTCCCTGGAAACAAAACTGACAGAAATAGTCAGGTCCTTAGCTAAATTACTGTAATACACACAAACAAGATATCTCAAAATACAAGGATCACCAGGGGCCATCACGGGACAAGTGCCAGCACTCCCAGCACCAGGGCACAGACATTGTCCCTGGGAGGGGACCTCACTTGGGAATTTGGGGAGGGGAGAGGCTTTCCCAGTAGAAGCCAGTGCCTGGGTGAGGGGTGTTTGCTCCAAGGCTGCAGCACCGTTAATTCCTAATTGGATCTGCCGTTCCCTCTGATAAGCCCTGCCAAGTTATATCACCACTGCTGGGGTGAACTCAGCTGCTCACGGAGCTGCCATTATTGTAATTATAATTACGGATTTCATGTGCTCCTTCAGAACCCCTCGTGTGCCCCTGCTCCTCCACGCTCCCCCCGTCCCACCAGTGCTCCCCAGTTAGGGGTAGGAGGCTCACTGGGGTGTGGACATGATGGGAAGGGGTGACTTGGAGCCCTCTGTCCCATCCTAGGACCTCAGTGCTTGCCCTGAGTTTACTGGGAGCTCAGTAAACTCCAAATCATTTCTCCATGGACCCCATCCTGCCTCCCTGACCCCTGCCATGGACCCCTGAGCACACAGTGTGGATGTTCCTGGGGGCTTTGTGCCCCCCAGAGCATGGGCACAGCAGGCTCTGACCCCGGCCTGCATTCCTCACATCTGCCCAGCCCCAGCTCCAGGCCCAGCTCTGGCTCCGCCTGCCTTGGATCCCACTTGTGATTAGAAATGGCAATTCCAGACTGGGAACTTTTAATAATGGTGCGCGGAGGAATGCCTGCAAGGCTAAATTGCTTAATTTGCATTGTCTTGGAATATTTTTGCATATCATAAAAATCCGTATTTTCGCTTTGCCCTTTTCCCCTTGCTCCCCTTCCTGCTGCTTCATTGGGAGCTGGGAGTGCAGAGCCTGGCGGGTCGGATCCATCACACGCTGCATGGAGCCAGGAGCTTTCCCCAACCCCATGCTGGGTTTCTGGAGGGGGTGCTGGTCCCCAAAAGCTGCCAGCTCAGTTGCTGGGTGCTTCTATCTGTGTCCAGTTGGTTTGGGACAGCAGGAGCCAGATCCTGCTCAGGGGAACAGGGTGTTTCGCTCTGCTGAAGGTCAAGCTCTGCTTGCAGAGGGGACACAGCCACTGCCAGGAGAGAGGGAGCAGCCCCCAGCCCTTCACCTGCTCCCTTCCCACGCAGGATCCCCACCACCCACCTCCCTTCCCCAGGACCTGACAGCGCTGGGAGTGCACCTGGGAACACCTGGGAGATGTCACCTCCGTCCTGGGCCACCCAGGTGTGGGATGGCTCTAGGACACGTCATTTCTCTAAAAACAGCTTCAGCTTTTCCAGACCAACCCAAACGTCTGCACCGGGCCGTGCACTCTCCCTGCCTGGCCTTCCCCTGCTCCCTGCCTGAGCCTTCCCGCATTCCCAGGCTGGAATTAGCAGCAGGAAAGGCGGCCAGGCCCGGCTCAGTGTGCAGTAATGAGCACGGGGCTGATGGATGCTGCTGCACCGTCCTTCCCCGGAACAGAGGCCACAGGGAAAACAGAGCAAAGTAGGAGGAAAATCGGCTGGAATCTAATTGTGGAGGCGGGGGAGATGCGGAGGGAGAGGCGAGGATTGATAGCTGTCTGCTCTGCTGCACCTTGGAGGAATCATTAACATCTGATTAATTAGTTAAGGGCTGCTTTGCAAGTGTAAAGCTCTGCACAAGTGCAAAGGATAAATGGGATGATCTGGAGTGGCTGGAGATGGCACTCGAGGTGATGGAGGCACTTCAGAGGAGAGGGGGGGGAGAAAGGCAGTGACAGCACCAGACATGGAGCTGGGACTGGGATAAACTGCTGCAGTCTAGGCAGCACCGGGGGGCTCAGCAGGGACCCGAGTGCTGGTACCAGCCCTGTCCTCCTCTTCCTTCTCCTTCCCCTTCCCCTTCTTCCCCTTCCCCTTCTCCTTCCCTGGGTCCTGCCCCCATGGTGCTGCCTGCCAGAATTTTGGGAGAGAGGGGACACCTCGAAAGCTTTTTGCCAACTCCGTAACCAATATCTCTCCTATTAAATAGTTAATACACTTAGATGTATTTTAATAAACTCTATTTAATGGCCATACATTAATTGTCTGATTAATTCTAATAAATCCTTATTTGAGATGCTTAATTTAGAGTGTGACTGATTGTCCTGTCACGGTTGGATTATAGAATTGTTGTCTGGAATGAGATACTTTGGGAGATACTGGACAAAGGCAGAAATCTGGGAACTTCTCCGGTAATTGAAAATCGCATCAGCACGAGGAACGCTGCCAGCAGCGGGCAGGGATGAGCACGTCCCAGGGGATGTGGGGGCAGGGATCGCGCTTCCCCTGGGTCCCTGTGTCCTTCAGCAGTGGGACCCCTGCCCTGCCTGAGCCCTGACCCCCATCACCCACATGGGGTGTGGGCAGGGGGCACTGGTGGCACTGTGGGGACACGCTGGGGACGGGAGGGGCCGTGGAGGTGTCTGCAAACAGCCTGGAGGGCAGAGGTGCCTCGTGTGACGGCCGGCAAAGGCACCGGGCCAGGTGGATTTGATAGTAATTTACTTAAAAGGGGAGGTGACATCGTTTAGGACCCTCTGGCTGTGTTATTGAATTTGCCGGCGGCTCCCCGAGGAGCTGGGGGAGCAGCAAAGGTCACCCCGTGTTTACACTCGGCGACATTTCTATGAAGAGCTGTCAAAGACCAATTTTCTCTCTGGCTCGTGGCTGCAGAGATGCCACCTGAGCTGTGCACAGAGACACACCCTGCCCCAGCCTCTGGGGGACTGGCTGAGCCAGGAATTTCCCTGGGACCCCCGGAGAACCCCCCTGGCTGAGCCTGCCTGCAGCCCTCGGGGTGCCTGGGGGGCTCTGGGGGCTGGGGGGCTGCAGCAGCTCAGGGACCCGTGGGTTCAGTGACTATAAATTCATCAGTTATCAATATGGGCCTTTTCAAGCACAATCTGAAGTGCTGGTGTTAAATGCCCAGTCCCGGGTGCTGTGGGTTGATGTTCCACTGGCTCTTTTTTAGGAAAAATTAAAAACTCGAAGCCAACCCCTTCCCAGGAGCATGGAGATCAAAAACCCTGGAAGAAGCTCCATGAGAAATTCCCAAATCCCTTTGCTTTCGTGGCTGTCTCTCCCCCAGGTCAGTCCTGGTGTTTCACACCCCTCCCAGGGCCCCAAACCCCACAGCCAGGGCAGCCCCTGCCCCACCCCAGTGGGACCAGCACCCTCCTGGCACGGCACACACAGCACACAATTCCCGAAGCATTTTCCCACCCCAAGGAAGGAGCAGGAAACCGAGCACACCCCTCGTCCTTTTTTCCCCCCCCTACAAATTCCAGATTTCACTTCAGCGCAAGCTCCAACTTTTCAGTGGATCACGGCCCGCGTGAATTTGTAATCACACAATTAGAGGTGAATTTGTAATCATACAATTATCCTCCTGCTAAATTAATATATTAAAATGTTCAAACAATTGTTCCAGTAATTAAACAGACAGATATTAGAGAAAATGAAGGCATTTTAGTCCTGCTCTCTGGAATGTGCTGACCTTTCCCCTTTCTTAGCTGCTACTCGGGTGGTGTAGAAATGATTGGATAATTGGATGGTTCATGTTCTCCTGAAGTCACCAAAGCAGAAGAAAGACAGAATTGCCCCAAAGTTTCCGTGGAGCCGTGACTGTGCTAATTAGAAAGTGCTTTTTTTTCCCCTCCACCGATGGTTAAAATTAAGAAATTATTGTCTGTAACAACTGTCACTGTCACCCCTAACCCTGGCAATGCTGGCGAGTGTGTCCCCTCTCACCTGTGCCGTGCAGGGACACTGACCCACGATGGACATTGGTGTGGCAGTGCCACAGCCCTGGCCACCAGCCCTGGGCACCGTGGCCACCATTCCAAAATCAGTGCAAATCAGGAAGTGTAAGAGAGATGGGAATTCTGAGGGGGAAAAAGCAGGTGGAAGGGAAAACAGACTGTGGAAATCTTCTCGTGTGCCTCTATAATGTGTGTTCACACACATTCTATACACCTATTTATCTATTCATCTATCTATCCATCTCTCTCCATCTAATTACCCATCTGTCTCTCTGTCTACCTCTATACCTGTTTTTTTTCAAAATACTCATTTTTTACCCCCTTTCCATCTCATTCTACTGTATTTTTTCTGCTCCTATCAAGCTTAGAGAGGGAGTTGGGACCTTTCCCAGGGATGCTGCCCACCATGGATGCTGCATTCCGTGTGTGCTCCCATCTGCAGGTGCTGCCCACCCCTGCTGCCAGTATCCCAAATTCCTTAGCAATTGCCATGGTGAGGAATCTCTGTGGGCTCCTTCCCTCACCTGGGAGGATTCCTGCTGCTTCCTGCAGCGTGGGAGCAGCCTGAGCCTCGAAGCCTCCAGTTCAAATGCGATGTGACACAACCTAATGGAGTAAATACAGGTACAACAGGCACTTCAGGTGCTCATAAACTGTGTATTGTTGCTTTTTGGATGGCGCTGATGTTATTGCAGATGCCGTGTGAAGTCTGAAATGGGATCGTGGCGACTCCGCTGCTCCCGTTCCCAGCTCCTTTCACTGAGAGGAAATGGCTCAGCTGACACTCTGCATCCTCGGCTTTAAAATGTATTTATTGTCTCTAACGCTCCATATTCGTTCAGGGACGCAATCCAATATCTCTGCCACGAGTGAGAGCAGCCAGCACGCCGAGGGAAGGCAGGAGAGGCCCCATGGAGCTGCAGAACTCGGTAATCCCCGTGTCAGGTTGGGCACAGTCATTTTTTTGCCCTGTGAGGTTCAGGACCCAGCACTCAGCCCTGCTCCATCCCCAGTAAAATTCACTGACAAGTACAGAAACAGCTTCAAGTATTGACAGAGAAATTGCTGATTTACTGTTAAAACGTTTCAAGAAGATAAACCTGTAAGAGCTCCCATTACTTCACAACTGCCCTGCAGATCCTTGTTAACTTTCTATAAATAATCCCGAGGAGCTCCCGGCCAGCAGCTGGAGTGCCAGGGACACTCACCAGGGATAAGAGGGACTGCACGCACCGAGTGGCTGCTGAGAGCGAAAGCCTCGGCTCCTGGCGGCTCTCGGGGCACGGTGGCACCGCTCTGCAGTCCCTGGGGATGGGAACGAGCACAGGAAATCCTCCCCCTCAGGCCCTGAGCCCGGCACAGCAAACCCTTCTCCTCCACACACCCCGACCCCGCAGCTCTTCGCCAGCTCCAGTCTCCCGAATGTGGCATCTCCCAGGGATGAGGCCGTGGGGACGCTTTTGGGGCCCAGCTTTGGGGGTTCTTGTGGCTTAGCCAGAGGAGAGGGATGCTCAGCATCTCTGCCAGCCAAATCAGCCCACGGAGGGACACGAAGAGTTCGGGAATCATCCCAAGGGTGCAGTCAGGACAGGCAGAGTGGTTCCGCACAGCCTCCTGCTGTCATTAGCATATGAATGGCTTCGTTACGTGCTTCCAATTCCTGTTCCCATCCTGGCACCAGAGCCGGGAATGAGAGTTTTGATTACCCATCTGATCCGCTCAGGCAGCAGCCGGCACAGCCCTGCTCCCACCGTCCTGAGCCGGAGGGGACATCGGGTGCCAGCCTGTGCCATGCCGTGTGCCACGGCGCATCCCGCCTCTCCCGCAGCCCCGGTGCCGCGGGGAGCGCGGCTGGCACCTGTCCCTGGTTACCTGCGCTGGCTGTGGGGCTGTGGGATGTCCCGGCACAGCCCCGCGGGGCCGGGCTCCGGACACCTGCACGGGTGACGTGTGTGTGCTCATGTGTGAGTTTTTGGCACGGCTGGGAAGCTGGAGGCAGCCCCTGCCTCAGACGCCGCCCGGCGCAGGGTTTGATGTGACTGAAGCCCACTAAATACACGGTGTCAGGTGTAATTGCACGGTACCGGCAGCGCCAGGAGGAAGTGGCGAACACATTGGCATGGTTACGGAACACTCGGGGGAGTCTCAAATACAGGTTTGTTGGTATCGGATCGGAGGGAAAGAAGCCAAGTCTGACTGTTGAGGAAAACAAGTGGATGTGCTGTAGACTCGTTATTCATCTCTGCTCCTGGAGCTCTTGGATCAGATAACAGGCTCCTCTCCCATTGTAACGGAGCCTGCTATCTCCTGGAGCCTTCCCTCTTCCCGGAGCCTCGCCGGGGCTGCGGGAACGGTGGGAGCAGCAAACCAGAGCCAGGAGCAGGGAGATGCCATCGCTGGGGTGAGTGGCCCTGCCTGTCCTGCCTCCTCCATCCTGCTCCACTCATCACCTCGCCTCCCGTTCGGGAAAGCAGCCACAGGTGGGTACGGGCCCATGTGCCAGGCACTGGTGTAATCCTTGGGAGGGATCCAGGCAAAACTGGGGATGGGTGCAACTCCTGGAGGCTCAGCCTGGTCTTTGGTGCTTTTTCCAAGGTTAAGCCATGACTGGGTGACCAGCAGAGCCAGGAGCAGAGCCAGAAGCAGCCACCCCACCATGAGCATCCTCCATTGAGCTCCTGATTCCCCTTTCCTGGGAAGCACCAGTGGGCAGCAGCATTTTGGAGCAAGGAGCTGTTGGACACCCGTCTCACTGGGGCTGCTGACTGGGGCTGGTGCTGGGGACACTGAGGCAGGGGGGATCTGCTTTGCCCATCCATGGAAGAGGCCCCTGCTCCAACAGGTGCTGCAGGCATTCCTGGCTGCTCACAAAGCTGCCATCTGGCTGGTACGGGGCTCCCATTAAAACGGAGCTGTGGCTTCCTAAGTGAAATATTGATGAAGAAGGCCTGAAGCGAGGAATGGAGTAGCCTGACTGTATTTCCTTCCCATTTTTAATAGCTCACCGCTTCATGCCAGGAAGACTAAAGTGTGTTATTTGGCTCTGGATAAAAATGATTCCAGTTGGTGAGGGAGCCTGTCATTTGCATCTTGAATAAATAGGTTCTAACAAGAAGAGATCTGTTTAATGGAGAGATTTGGGGAATTCAGCCTGAATCCTGCCTGACTTGAGGTGCTGAGACAATAATTGGGATGAGCAGACTAAAGCTGAGAGCTCTTCATGGGACCAGACAGCGTATGAGGGCTTCAGTAGAAATTGAACCATACAACTCTGTCAGTGCAGCTGGAATGGGAAATGGGATGTTTATAGGCCTGGGAATTGGTGCTCCCTGCACAAATTGTGTATTGTGTATAATTATCTGGCCTGCCTTGGAGTGAGGGTGGCTGGAAATTAAGAGACATCATCACACCGAGCAGGGATTGCCCCGCTCAGCACAGCACGGGCTCAAGTCTTGCCCAGTTACCGGGCAAAGGCAGAGATGGGGGGATCCTCATAGGAAGGCACCGCTTGTAGGGGCTCCACAATGTCCCCTGTGTCCCTGTCTGGGGACGGGGATTCTCCTGGGAGCAGTTCCAGTGCTCCCCAGGGAGCCCCCGCTCTCACAGGAGAGCCCTGTGCCACCACCCTGTGCCACCACCCTGTGACATCACCCTGTGCCACCACTCTGTGCCACCACCCTGTGCCCCCTGGACATTCCGGGGTCCCTGAAAGATGGTGCTGTTGATGGGCAGGAAATGGGTCCTGCTCGTCCTCCCTCGTGTCCATGGCCAAGGAGCTGGAGGCAGAGTGAGAGCAAACAGGAAAAACAGCTGGAAATGGAGACCTCTGGTCTCGGGTGAAGGGAAGAGCAGGAATTCCCAGGAGTGTGGGGACTCGGTGGTGCCGTGTCCGAGGCTGAGCCACGCAGGGCTGTGCTGGCAGCAGAGCTGAGGGACTACAGCTCCCACAAGGCTCCCTGGCAGCACAGCCCCTGCAGAACGCTTCCATTTTTGGCTGTAGTATTTTGGCTTTGGGGGAAAAAAAAGTGCTTTTTTATTCAAAGCGAAGAATTTGAAGCACAAACTGCTGCTATTTGCAAATAAAAAGAGTAAAAAAACCTCTGTTGGAAAACAGTGGGCGCAATGATTGTCAGCGGCTCCCAAACACATCATATTCCTGCTCAAATTGCTGCAGGTTGACGAGGAAGGATGGGGGTGTGTGGGATGAGGAGATTAACGAGAAGTTAATTTTTAAGGCTGTTTTAAAGCGGGTTGGAGGGATGGTGGAGCTGTGGGAGCCAGAGCCTCCTGGCAGAGCAGGGCTGGTGCTGAGCAGGGCTGGGTGCTGCCCTGGCTCCCGAGTGCTGCCATTCTCCACAGCCGAGTGCAGCAGTGCAGGAACAGCTCCGGAGATGTTCCGCTCCCCCTGTCAATGTGTACTTGGGGAGTCCTTAATCCACGGGTCGCTGACGTGATAAACAATAATGTCTCTTTTGGAGCTGTTACGACTTATCATGTTAATGGGCACTTAGGGAGCCTTTAATTGGTGATTTGTGCATGCACTGTCACAAAATTTTAAAACACATTTACCATCATTTCTGGGGTGTTTTAGAAGCACCAGTTCACTACACTGAGAGATGAACAAGCAAACCCACCTCGAGTCCCCTGCCCCGCCTGCTCGCCTGCGGCGTCAGGCTCTGTCTCAGGAAGGGGCTGGTGCTGCCTTTGTAAAACCAAAGGTAGTGGCAGCAAGAAGTTCCTCTTGCCAAGCTGCTCTGGCAGCGAGCCCAGCACGTCCTGGGGGGTCACTCACCGTGGTTCGCCTCTCCAGCAGCAAACTGGTCCTGCAAGGGATTCCCTGCGGTGTCGGGAGCACAGGTTAAAAAGTCATAATGCCAAGAGCTCTACAGACATCCATCCCAAAGATCTCATCCCTCGTATTTGGGTTGAATGGCAAAATAAAGAAACATTCCTCACTACCAGGAGCTCCCTCTGCTCTGCCCACCCTGGGGCAAAGGGCTGAGCTGGGGAACAGTTCCTGCTCTCGCACTGGGGTCACTGGTGAGCTGAGACACTTGCGGCAGTGCAGATCTCAGAACTGTGGGTTCACCCTCAGGGGCGGCTCACTCTCGTGGGGATGTTCACCCCACGGACACCAGACCCCACTCCAAGGCCCACGGGGGGGTTGGCTGTGGGACCCTCAGCACCTGCCAGAACCGTGGGTGCCTCTCCCAGGGTGGGGAGCACCAGTGCCGGGAGAAGCCGTAATTAACGGCACCTGTCACGGCTGTCAAGTTCTTCGTCATTAGGAATAAAGCATGTCAATGCCTAATTAAAATTCTGCTGATTTTGGAAGCAGTGCTTCCTAACGAGAGCTCCCGTCTGCAGCGATGGGTCCGCTCAGCCCGGTGCCCTCGCTGTCTCCAGGTGAGTTCATGTCTCACTCTTCCCAGATCTATTTTTCCCTACCTCTCCTCCCAGCCCGGCTGGTTCCAGGAGCGGATTGAGCCAGAGGACTGTAACTGATGGCGTTTCCATAGCAATGCTCTTCGTCACCGCTGTGCCATTTCCAGCTCTGCCTCCAGCAGATCCTGCTCTGCTTTCTGTTGATCCAAGGAGCTGACTGGGAGCAGCCCGGAGAGCTCCTGGCACCCCGAGCCTGGCAGAGCTGGGATGGGCACCGCCTCACCAGCCACCAGCACCCAGGAATACATCCTGGTTCTCTCTAAACCCGCTGCCACATGTCCTCAACTCGCAAGGAAACATCCAGAACAAAAGAATGGAGTTCACCACCTGGGGCTCAGCACTGCCGTCCCCGCGGGGAGCTGGCCCTGGGGGTCACCCCTTTGTCCCCATTCCCTCTGGCAGGTGGGGAGGGGGGACCAGGAGCAGCTCCGAGGGGTCCCTTACACATGTTGCGTGTCACACGTGCTCGGCTGCACGAGCTGGAATGAACAGGGGCTTCCAGGGAATGCTGAGTGCTGGATGTTGTCCTGCCAACGCGAGCTCGTTTGACTGAGCATCATTTGGCAGCTCGGGAGGGAAAGAGGCTGATAGAGTCTGAAAAATTCATTGAAACGTTGGGTTCCAGCCAGAGAGAAAACATCGCTGAATGGCAACATAAAAGGAAATTGTCCCATAACATTCCGAGAGCACTTCAGTATTTGTCCTCTTTATTTTAAAGTGTCGAGGATCTTTGGGAAACACTCTGGAATGGGACTTTTATAGATGGTCTAAATTAAACTTCACTTAATATTATAAGCAATAAATCCTCATTGTCAGGTTTTGTTTAGCGGGTATAAAAATGATTGGTGGGAAGCTGTAGCTTTTCCCGAGACTGGAAGATCAGTGTTCTCACAGTGCAGTCTGTCCTCAGCTGCGAGACGTGTCCCCAGCTGTGAGACGTGTCCCCAGCCCCGGGAGCATCCCAGCAGCTCCACAGGCACCTGTCCCCTCTGCAGGTCATCTCCACATCCTGTTCCTGCAGAAAGACGGGACAGGAGGCTCCCAAACTTCTGGGACAGATGCTCGTTTTCACGTGATTCCAGGAGCTGGAGCTTTGAGGAAACCAAGAGCTTCTTTGAGGAAGACTTCAGGCAGCCACAGGTTTTGGAGACTCTGAGGGGTACAGGAGGCTGGGAGCTGCTTTTTGGGGTCTGTCACACAGGTGGGTGCTGAGAGTAGCAGGAAAATTCCCCAGACACCACAGCCCAAGGGCACCCCGGGCTCTATTTTCAGCTGGTGGGAGACAAGTAAAACAAATAAGAGGACTGAAATGGGAGATGCCTTTCCTTGCTCGAGATTTCTGCCCACTGTGGTTGACTGGAGTTAAGGAAACACATTTGGTCGTTTTATAATGTGGGGCTTTTTTGAAACTCTCTCAGTATCTCTAGGTTTGGCCACCTGCCCCTCGAGTCCAAAAACCCGAGTCCCTTTGCATGGGGATTGACCTGGTTGCTGTGGCTGTGTCACTGCTGTCCCCAGCTGCCTTTCCACGGAAAAGAACTGCCAGGAATTTCTCCATGGAAAGGAATTTCCAGGAATTTCTCCATAGAAAGGCTTGTCAGGCATTGGAAGGGGCTGCCCAGGGAGGTGGTGGAGTCACCACCTCTGAAGGTGTCCAAGGAATGACTGAACGTGGCACTCAGAGCTCTGGGCTGGAAGACAAAGTGGGGCTTGGGTGCAGGTTGAACTCGATGGTCTTGGAGGGCTTTTCCAACTTGAATGATTCCGGGATCCTGGAATTCTGATTCTGAGCGAGCGCAGCGCTGACACCGTGGCGAGAGGAGGGGGCCTCATTTTTCTGGAGCCTGCCCAGCAGCATCTGCCAGCAGCCTTTAAAATGATAAAACCCAATTTAGTGCCGTTTATGATGGAGGAATAAGAGAAATCATGTAACAATTACAGGAGATTTACCCCCTTCTATATATTTGGGCTGAAGGTGGCATTTCCAGTGACATCCCAGCTGTGCTGCCGGGCCACGCCACGGCAGAGGGGATGCAATTTCAGGAGAGATCTTTAGGTGCAAATTGATTTTGCCATGAATATTTATGCAGCGTGCGAGGCTGCGCCCGTGCGGCGGGGCGGGGGGGGAGAAATGTGGGGCTCGGCGTGGGATGCCGGAGCAGCCGCTCGCCCTCCTTTCGCCTGGAATAATAATTGGAATATTTATAATCTCCCCGCAGCCGCGGTGCTGGCGGGGAGGGGTGTTCCTGGTGCCGGCTGGGCCACGGGGCGGTGGCAGGGCTGGCCCTGCGGCTGATTTGGAATGCGCAGAGCATCCCTGCGCCGCGCGGGCCCCGGCAAGAAACCCGGGAAAGACAAGAAAAATGAAGGCAGGCGCAATCTCATTTTCTGAGGGCTGCAAGTCAGCCAGGAAATGGCTATTATTCCATCGACACTGTCGGTATTAAGTTATTTCCTTCACTAAATACGAGAATGTTCATGAATATCTATTGAGTTCCAGGTACTGGCGGCTCCCAGCACTGCGGCTCGCTGATTGTGGCTTTATATTCCTCCGACAACACACCTCAATCTCACATTGAAGTGAAAGACAATAGTATTTTAAATTGGTTAATAAATCTCTAGATTGATGCTCCTGGAAGGCCCAGGAACTTCATCTCTATTACACGAATAAAAGTGATAACATTTTAACCACTGAAGTGCTAGGAATTTGGGAAGCTCCTTCCCGATGCCCTTCAGGGCAGCTGCCGTCCCCGCAAAGGGAACGCGAGTCCTGGCAGGTGCCTTTTGGGGGAAAAGTGCTGGGTTTGGAGCCATGAATCCCGTCCAGGCAGGACGAGGTGATCACCCTGCCTCGGCTCCTTCTGCCTTCCTCAAGCCGCTCCTGTGGCCCATATAAGGAGTGGAAAATTCCCTTTTAGCACCAAAAGGGAAGCTCGCCCGTGGCCCTGCTGGGAGCCTTATTTGGCTCTGGGGATTCCTGTGCACCCCGGGCGGACGCTGGCAGCTGTTCCCAGGAGGAAACGCTCCCGGGTGCGCCGGGATGAGCGCGGGCAGACCGGCCGTGCAGGTGCCACCCGTGCCACACTGTCTGTGTGGGGCTGGCGCACACACGCGTGCACACACACACAGTGTCACCGTGGCGGTGACACACACACACACACACACACAGTGTCACCATGGTGGTCACACAC